>CM055121.1:886376535-886939348 GCA_029206835.1 Rana muscosa
TACTCTCCACTCCCCCCAGTGCTCTCCACCCCTGTTCTCCCTCCCCAGTACTCTCCACTCCCCCCAGTGCTCTCCCCCCCAGTACTCTCCACTCCCCCCAGTGCTCTCCGCTTCTGTTCTCCCCCCAGTACTCTCCACTCCCCCCAGTGCTCTCCACCCCTGTTCTCCCCCCCCCAGTACTCTCCACTCCCCCAGTGCTCTCCACTAGGGATGAGCTTCGTGTTCGAGTCGAACATACGTTCGACTCGAACATCGGCTGTTCGATCGTTCGACGAAGATCGAACGATTTGGGCCGTTCGCGCCAAATTCGAGTGACGCGAACGGCCCACAATGCACTACGCCATCGCAGTGTCATCCAGGCGCTGTGATTGGCCAAGCATGCACTGTGACCCCGCATGCTTGGCCAATCACAGCGCCGGCAGCGAGGAGAGCAATGATTGGCCACAGGCAGGATGCCTGTGGCCAATTATTGCTGAGGGGGTTTAGTACACGCCCCACACTATAAAAGGCCGCCAGCACGGCGGCCTAGTGTAGTGTGTTCCGGAGCAGGGATAGAGCAGCATAGGCAGGGACAGTGACTTTTATTTCTTTCTTGCTTAACCTGGATTCCTTTAGTTTAGGGAAAGAGAAGGATAGGTAGGGAGAGTGTCAGTGTGTTTTGTGCTTGTGCTATATTGTGCTTAAAAAAAACATTTTTTCTAGGGACAGAAAACTGTAGGTAGGGAGAGTGTGTCAGTTTCTTTCACTGTCAAAGTCCTTGTTTCCAGGGACCTGGAAGGACAGTGAGTGAATTCTCCTTGTGCTATATTGTGCTTAAAAAAAACATTTTTTCTAGGGACAGAAAACTGTAGGTAGGGAGAGTGTGTCAGTTTCTTTCACTGTCAAAGTCCTTGTTTCCAGGGACCTGGAAGGACAGTGAGGTAATTCTCCTTGTGCTAAATTGTGCTTAAAAAAAAACATTTTTTCTAGGGACAGAAAACTGTAGGTAGGGAGAGTGTGTCAGTTTCTTTCACTGTCAAAGTCCTTGTTTCCAGGGACCTGGAAGGACAGTGAGGTAATTCTCCTTGTGCTAAATTGTGCTTAAAAAAAACATTTTTTCTAGGGACAGAAAACTGTAGGTAGGGAGAGTGTGTCAGTTTCTTTCACTGTCAAAGTCCTTGTTTCCAGGGACCTGGAAGGACAGTGAGGTAATTCTCCTTGTGCTAAATTGTGCTTAAAAAAAACATTTTTTCTAGGGACAGAAAACTGTAGGTAGGGAGAGTGTGTCAGTTTCTTTCACTGTCAAAGTCCTTGTTTCCAGGGACCTGGAAGGACAGTGAGGTAATTCTCCTTGTGCTAAACTGTGCTTAAAAAAAACATTTTTTCTAGGGACAGAAAACTGTAGGTAGGGAGAGTGTGTCAGTTTCTTTCACTGTCAAAGTCCTTGTTTCCAGGGACCTGGAAGGACAGTGAGGTAATTCTCCTTGTGCTAAATTGTGCTTAAAAAAAACATTTTTTCTAGGGACAGAAAACTGTAGGTAGGGAGAGTGTGTCAGTTTCTTTCACTGTCAAAGTCCTTGTTTCCAGGGACCTGGAAGGACAGTGAGGTAATTCTCCTTGTGCTAAATTGTGCTTAAAAAAAACATTTTTTCTAGGGACAGAAAACTGTAGGTAGGGAGAGTGTGTCAGTTTCTTTCACTGCCAAAGTCCTTGTTTCCAGGGACCTGGAAGGACAGTGAGTGAATTCTCCTTGTGCTAAATTGTGCTTAAAAAAAACATTTTTTCTAGGGACAGAAAACTGTAGGTAGGGAGAGTGTGTCAGTTTCTTTCACTGTCAAAGTCCTTGTTTCCAGGGACCTGGAAGGACAGTGAGTGAATTCTCCTTGTGCTATATTGTGCTTAAAAAAAACATTTTTTCTAGGGACAGAAAACTGTAGGTAGGGAGAGTGTGTCAGTTTCTTTCACTGTCAAAGTCCTTGTTTCCAGGGACCTGGAAGGACAGTGAGGTAATTCTCCTTGTGCTAAATTGTGCTTAAAAAAAACATTTTTTCTAGGGACAGAAAACTGTAGGTAGGGAGAGTGTGTCAGTTTCTTTCACTGTCAAAGTCCTTGTTTCCAGGGACCTGGAAGGACAGTGAGGTAATTCTCCTTGTGCTAAATTGTGCTTAAAAAAAACATTTTTTCTAGGGACAGAAAACTGTAGGTAGGGAGAGTGTGTCAGTTTCTTTCACTGTCAAAGTCCTTGTTTCCAGGGACCTGGAAGGACAGTGAGGTAATTCTCCTTGTGCTAAATTGTGCTTAAAAAAAACATTTTTTCTAGGGACAGAAAACTGTAGGTAGGGAGAGTGTGTCAGTTTCTTTCACTGTCAAAGTCCTTGTTTCCAGGGACCTGGAAGGACAGTGAGGTAATTCTCCTTGTGCTAAATTGTGCTTAAAAAAAACATTTTTTCTAGGGACAGAAAACTGTAGGTAGGGAGAGTGTGTCAGTTTCTTTCACTGTCAAAGTCCTTGTTTCCAGGGACCTGGAAGGACAGTGAGGTAATTCTCCTTGTGCTAAATTGTGCTTAAAAAAAACATTTTTTCTAGGGACGGAAAACTGTAGGTAGGGAGAGTGTGTCAGTTTCTTTCACTGTCAAAGTCCTTGTTTCCAGGGACCTGGAAGGACAGTGAGGTAATTCTCCTTGTGCTAAATTGTGCTTAAAAAAAACATTTTTTCTAGGGACAGAAAACTGTAGGTAGGGAGAGTGTGTCAGTTTCTTTCACTGTCAAAGTCCTTGTTTCCAGGGACCTGGAAGGACAGTGAGGTAATTCTCCTTGTGCTAAATTGTGCTTAAAAAAAACATTTTTTCTAGGGACAGAAAACTGTAGGTAGGGAGAGTGTGTCAGTTTCTTTCACTGTCAAAGTCCTTGTTTCCAGGGACCTGGAAGGACAGTGAGGTAATTCTCCTTGTGCTAAATTGTGCTTAAAAAAAACATTTTTTCTAGGGACAGAAAACTGTAGGTAGGGAGAGTGTGTCAGTTTCTTTCACTGTCAAAGTCCTTGTTTCCAGGGACCTGGAAGGACAGTGAGTGAATTCTCCTTGTGCTATATTGTGCTTAAAAAAAACATTTTTTCTAGGGACAGAAAACTGTAGGTAGGGAGAGTGTGTCAGTTTCTTTCACTGTCAAAGTCCTTGTTTCCAGGGACCTGGAAGGACAGTGAGGTAATTCTCCTTGTGCTAAATTGTGCTTAAAAAAAACATTTTTTCTAGGGACAGAAAACTGTAGGTAGGGAGAGTGTGTCAGTTTCTTTCACTGTCAAAGTCCTTGTTTCCAGGGACCTGGAAGGACAGTGAGGTAATTCTCCTTGTGCTAAATTGTGCTTAAAAAAAACATTTTTTCTAGGGACAGAAAACTGTAGGTAGGGAGAGTGTGTCAGTTTCTTTCACTGTCAAAGTCCTTGTTTCCAGGGACCTGGAAGGACAGTGAGGTAATTCTCCTTGTGCTAAATTGTGCTTAAAAAAAACATTTTTTCTAGGGACAGAAAACTGTAGGTAGGGAGAGTGTGTCAGTTTCTTTCACTGTCAAAGTCCTTGTTTCCAGGGACCTGGAAGGACAGTGAGGTAATTCTCCTTGTGCTAAATTGTGCTTAAAAAAAACATTTTTTCTAGGGACAGAAAACTGTAGGTAGGGAGAGTGTGTCAGTTTCTTTCACTGTCAAAGTCCTTGTTTCCAGGGACCTGGAAGGACAGTGAGGTAATTCTCCTTGTGCTAAATTGTGCTTAAAAAAAACATTTTTTCTAGGGACAGAAAACTGTAGGTAGGGAGAGTGTGTCAGTTTCTTTCACTGTCAAAGTCCTTGTTTCCAGGGACCTGGAAGGACAGTGAGGTAATTCTCCTTGTGCTAAATTGTGCTTAAAAAAAACATTTTTTCTAGGGACAGAAAACTGTAGGTAGGGAGAGTGTGTCAGTTTCTTTCACTGTCAAAGTCCTTGTTTCCAGGGACAGAGAAGGACACCTGAAGGTAGCCCTTATTGCTTTTTTCCCATCTCCCTGCAGGCCATCTATTAGAATGTCTGGAAGGCAAACAAGGAGAGGCAGACAGTCAGGAGGCAATAAAAGAGGGCAAGCAGGCTCTGTGTCTGGGGGCAACAGTGCTGGTCGTGGACGCGGTGCATTGTCATCAGCACATGGCCATGGGACACGCTTGTCCTTCTTTTCGGCAGCTGGACATGTTGAGCCACATCATGCCGAAGACTTGGTAGAGTGGATGACCAAGCCCTCCTCCTCCTCCTCATCCTCTCTCACCCAGGCTCAGGGTACTGGAAAAGCAGCTGCCAAAGCGTCCTCTTCCCTGGTATCAATGTCAGACTCATCATCAGTCACTCCTTCCCTAGACCCACCATGTCCTCCTCCTGAGGAGTCCCCCGAACTGTTTCAGCACAGTGTTGGGTACATGCTCCAGGAGGATGCCCAGCGTTTCGAAGGGTCTGATGATGAAACCCAGCTAGAGGAAGGCAGTAGCGTGAGAGCAGACAGAGGGGATGCTCAAGAAGGACACCAATCTGGCAGTCATGTTCCAGCAGCTGCAGCATACTGCCAGATTGCCTCCAGTGATGAGGAGGGAGGTGATGATGAGGTCACTGACTCCACGTGGGTGCCTAATAGGAGAGAGGAGGAGGAGGAGGATGAGGAGGAGGCACATCTCCAACGAGGCAGGATGCCCTTTGGTGGCCAGCGTAAGGGCAGTACACCGACGGAATCACACCGCAGAGCTCCGCCTGTTCAGGGCGCTGCCTCTGCCCGTCATTCAAAAAGTTCTTTGGTGTGGGCCTTTTTTGAGGCTAGTGCATCAGATCGCACAGCTGCTGTTTGCAACATATGTCTCAAGCGTATATCGCGTGGCCAAAACATCAGCCGCTTGGGTACCACATGCCTGACCAGACATATGTTGACCTGCCATGCAGCTCGTTGGCAAGCCTACCTCAAAGACCCACACCAAAGAACAAAGCGGACCTCTCCTTGCACCGCATCAGCTGGGATCTCCAACCCCACTATAACTTCAGTCCTCTCTGAAACATGCACTGAGAGGAATGAAGGTGTAGAATTAGGTGTGTCACAGCCAAGTACTTGCGGCCACTCTGCTAGCAGTACACCGACGTCCGATTCTAGCAGGCAAATTTCCCTGCCCCAGCTGCTGGACCGTCGAAAGAAGTTCACTCCCAGCCATCCACATGCCCAGCGGTTGAATGCTAGCTTGGCTAAATTGCTAGCGCTTCAACTGCTGCCTTTTCAGTTGGTAGACTCGGCCCCCTTCCGTGAGTTTGTGCAATGTGCGGTTCCTCAGTGGCAGGTTCCCAAACGCCACTTTTTCTCACGGAAGGCTATTCCGGCTCTCTACCGGCATGTGGAAGGCAATGTCTTGGCCTCGCTGGACAGGGCGGTCAGCGGTAAGGTGCATATTACCGCTGACTCATGGTCCAGCAGGCATGGACAGGGACGTTACCTTTCTTTCACGGCCCATTGGGTCACTCTTTTGGCAGCTGGGAAGGATGCAGGACAAGGTGCAGTAGTGTTGGAGGTTGTCCCACCGCCACGCCTCCAAAATGCTACTACTGGTTGTGACACACCTCTCTCCTCCACCCCCTCCTCTTCTTCTTCCTCCATGGCCTCTTCCTGTGGTTTGTCCTATGAACCAGCGGTGCTCCGTAGCCGTTCACGGGGCTACGCAAGTACGCAGGCAAAAAGATGCCATGCCGTGCTTGCGCTGGTGTGTTTGGGGGACAGAAGCCACACTGGGGCAGAGGTCCTGTCTGCTCTGCAGGGCCAGGCCGAGAGGTGGTTGACGCCACGCCAGCTTAAGCCAGGAATGGTGGTTTGCGACAATGGCACCAACCTCCTCTCCGCCCTCCGACAGGGACAACTGACCCATGTGCCCTGTGTGGCTCACGTCCTTAACCTGGTGGTGCAGCGGTTCTTGGGCAGGTACCCGGGCTTACAGGATGTCCTGAGGCAGGCCAGGAAAGTCTGTGTGCATTTCCGCAGATCTTATAATGCCAGTGCTCGCCTGGCTGAGCTGCAAAAGGAGTTGAACCTGCCCAAGAACCGCCTTATATGTGACATGCCCACCAGGTGGAACTCAACGTTGGCCATGCTGCAGCGGCTGCACACACAGCAGAGGGCCATCAATGAGTACCTGTGCGACTACGGCACCAGGACAGGGTCAGGGGAGCTTGGTTTTTTTTCTCCACGCCAGTGGGGCATGATCAGGGATGCATGCACTGTCCTGGCACCATTTGAGGAGGCCACGAGGATGGTGAGCAGTGACAGTGCATGCATCAGTGACACTGTACCTCTTGTCCACCTGTTGGAGCACACGCTGCGTGGAATAATGGACAGGGCACTTGAGGCAGAACAGAGGCAGGAAGAGGAGGACTTCCTTGCCTCTCAAGGCCCCCTTTACCCAGACAGTGTTCCTTCTGTCCCACCCATCGCACAGGAAGAGGAGGAGGAGGAGGAGGAGGAGGAGGATTGTGTCAGCATGGAGGTGGAGGCTGGCACTCAGCATCATCAGCAGCAGTCTTTTAGGGATGATTTACAGTCCCAAGAAACCAGTGGACTTGTACGTGGCTGGGAGGAGGTGGCTGCGGATCATGTCGTCCTTAGTGACCCAGAGGACTCCGGAGCGAATGCCTCAGCAAACCTACGCTGCATGGCCTCCCTGATCCTGCAAAGTCTGCGGAAGGATCCTCGTATTCTTCGGATCAAGGAGAGGGACCATTACTGGCTGGCCACTCTCCTTGATCCACGGTACAAGGGTAAGGTTGCGGACCTTATGTTACCGTCGCAGAGGGAGCAGAGGATGAGACAACTCCGGGAGGCCTTGCAGAAAGGTCTGTGCAACGCGTTCCCAGAGACTGGGAGGTTACAAACTCCTGGTCCTGGACAACGAGTTGCTGAGGCTTCGGCCAGTCAAAGAAGGAGCGGTGGGGAAGTTGGCCGTCTGACCGATGCGTTCAGACAATTCTTTAGTCCGCAGCCCCAAAGTATGATCGGTTCCAGCAACCATCGCCAGCGTCTGATAAACATGGTGCAGGAATATCTAGGGGCAAGGTCAGACTTGGACACCTTCCCCACCGAAAATCCTCTGGCTTACTGGGTCTTGAGGATGGATCACTGGCCAGAGCTTGCACAGTATGCAATTGAGCTACTGGCCTGTCCTGCATCCAGCGTTCTTTCGGAACGCACATTCAGTGCTGCTGGAGGATTTGTCACGGATCACAGGGTGCGCCTGTCCACCGACTCGGTTGATCGACTGACTTTCATCAAGATGAACCAGTCTTGGATCACCACCAGCTACCACACACCTGATGCTGATATAACAGACTAATTGATTTTAACATGTCACATCCCTTCAAGACTGATGCTGATGCTGAGTGCCTGTGCTGTTATGTTGACTGGCTATCCTCCTCCTCCGAGTCCTCAATGATACGATTGATGATGATAGCTTGGAAGATCATTTTTTTTTATGGGTGCCGCCACCAGTGGCTAAGGCCCAATTTTTCAGCCCCTGTTTTACAGGGGCGTGTAATTACAATTTTTTTAGCAATAATTTGCCATAGGGCTCATTGCTGTGCTCCAAGTACAGTATCTGTGAGGGGTTGGAGTGTTGTGGCACCAGTGCCTAAGGCCCAATTTTTCAGCCCCTGTTTAACAGGGGCGTGTCATTACAATTTTTGAAGCAATACTTTGCAACAGGGCTCATTGCTGTGCTCCAAGTACAGTATCTGTGAGGGGTTGTAGTGTTGTGCCACCAGTGCCTAAGGCCCAATTTTTCAGCCCCTGTTCAACAGGGGCATGCAATTACAATTCTTGATCTAATAATTCACAGCAGGGTCCATTGCTGCACCCACCAAGAGTAACTCTGAGGGCTTACAGTCTTGTGGCAACGCCACCACCACCACCACCACGAAAGGCCCAATTTTTCAGCCCCTGTTCAAAAGGGGCATGTAATTACAATTCTTGATCTAATAATTCACAGCAGGGCCCATTGCTGCACCCACCAAGAGTAACTGTCAGGGCTTACAGTGTTGTGGCACCAGCACCACCATCAAAGCCCCAATTTTTACTACCACTGTTCAACAATTATATGTAATTAAAATTCCTGATATAATAGTTGACAGCAGGGCGTTCCAGCACCAACCAAGAGTAACTGAGTGCTTACAGTGTTGTGCCAACACCAACAACTAAGGGGCCTATTTCTGCAGAGTATATACGGCAGGTCCCTACTTTCAAACATCCAACTTACAAACGACTCCTACTTGCAAACGAAAGAAGACAACAGGAAGTGAGAGGAAATCTACCCCTAGAAAGGAAAATTCTCTCCTGTAAGAATAAATATGGGAGAAAGGGGTCTCATCTGTACTGATGCTTTATCAGCAATCCTTGTTTCAAGAAAAACACCACATTTCAAAAACAGTTGTCATTGGGACGGAAAGTGAGGTGAAATGTTCTGAACAGGGGCACAGACAGCAAAACAAATGTTACAGGGGTGATAACCCTTACCTATGTTTCCCAAAAAGTTTAAAAATAGATTTTTGGGCTGGAGCTACACTTCAACAATGTACCTGTTCAAAATTACAAACAGATTCTACATAAGAACAAACCTACAGTCCCTGTCTTGTATGCACCGCCTGTATACGGCTGTTCAGAGTATATAGGGCCTTTTTTATTTTATGTGCGGGGTTCCCCTTAATATCCATACAAGACCCAAAGGGGCTGGTAATGGGCTGGGGTAGGGGGGGGTCATGGGGTAGCTATGCCATTTTTCTTAAAGAATTTCATCCATATTACCGGGACCAGACATTACATTAAAGCCGCAAGCAGTTTTAAATGGCTTTTTTTTCCTTTAGAAGTGTCATTTTGTGCAGGGACAGTTCTAAACACGGGAAACACGTGGCACTTCACAGGCATACTTTAGACACCCCCCAGGTACGATATTTAAAGGAATATTTGACTTTTTTTTTTTCACTTTATGCATCATTAAAATGACTGCTCCCGAAAAACGACCGTTTTTAAAACTTCTTTTTGCATTGATACATGTCCCCTGGTGCACAACCCGGGTTCCCAAACCCTATTTATGACAATAACATGCATAATAGTTGTTATAATTAGCACTTTAGAATTCGAACGTTCGCATCCATTGTATTTAATAGGGTTCTAATGTTCGTTCGAACTTTCGGTCCGTTCGCGGGTTCTGGTGCGAACCGAACCCGGGGGTGTTCGGCTCATCACTACTCTCCACCCCTGTTCTCCCTCCCCAGTGCTCTCCACCCCTGTTCTCCCCCCCAGTACTCTCCACTCCCCCAAGTGCTCCCCACCCCTGTTCTCCCCCCCAGTACTCTCCACTCACCCCAGTGCTCTCCACCCCTGTTCCCCCCCAGTACTCTCCACTCCCCCCAGTGCTCTCCACCCCTGTTCTCCACCCCCAGAACTCTCCACTCCCCCCAGTGCTCTCCACCCCTGCCCCCCCCAGTACTCTCCACTCCCCCCAGTGCTCTCCACCCCTGTTCTCCCCCCCAGTACTCTCCACTCCCCCCAGTGCTCTCCACCCCTGTTCTCCACCCCCAGTACTCTCCACTCCCCCCAGTGCTCTCCACCCCTGCCCCCCCAGTACTCTCCACTCCCCCCAGTGCTCTCCACCCCTGTTCTCCCCCCCAGTACTCTCCACTCCCCCCAGTGCTCTCCACCCCTGTTCTCCCCCCAGTGCTCTCCACTCCCCCCAGTGCTCTACACCCCTGTTCTCCCCCTCTAGTACTCTCCACTCCCCCCAGTGCTCTCCCCCAGTACTCCACTCCCCCCAGTGCTCTCCACCCCTGTTCTCCCCCCCTAGTACTCTCCACTCCCCCCAGTGCTCCCCCCCAGTACTCTCCACTCCCCCCAGTGCTCTCCACCCCTGTTCTCCCCCCCAGTACTCTCCACTCCCCCCAGTGCTCTCCGCCCCTGTTCTCCCCCCTAGTACTCTCCACTCCCCCCAGTGCTCTTCACCCCTGTTCCCCCCCAGTACTCTCCACTCCCCCCAGTGCTCTCCCCCCTGTTCTCCCCCAGTACTCTCCACTCCCCCCAGTGCTCTCTACTCCTGTCCCCCCCAGTACTCTCCACTCCCCCGTGCTCTCCACCCCTGTTCTCCCTGCCCCCAGTACTCTCCACTCCCCCCAGTGCTCTCCACCCCTGTTCTCCCCCCCCAGTACTCTCCACTCCCCCCAGTGCTCTCCACCCCTGTTCTCCCCCCCCAGTACTCTCCACTCCCCCCAGTGCTCCCACCCTTGTTCTTTCTCCCCCCAGTGCTCTCCAGCTCTCCCCATCACTCCCCACCCCCCACCCCAGTGCTCTCCACCCCCACAGTGCTCCCCAGCCTCCCCACCCCTGTTCTTTCTGGCCCCCCCAGTGCTCTCAAGCTCCACCCATCGCTCTCCAGCCCCCTGTGCTCTCCACCCCTGTTCTTTTTGGCTCCCCCTCCAGTGCTTTCAAGCTCCCCTCCCAGTACTCTCCGCTCCCTCTGCATTTTGCCCCCACCCATGTGCTCTCCAACCCCGCCAGTGCTCTCTGCCCCCCATAGTGCTCTCCAGCACCCCGTGCTCCCCACCCCTGTTCTTTCCCCCCCCAGTGCTCTCCAGCTCTCCCCATCACTCTCCAGCCCCCACCCCAGTGCTCTCCAGCCCCCCGTGCTCCCCACCCCTGTTCTTTTTGCCCCCACCCATGTGCTCTCCAACCCAGCCAGTGCTCTCCGCCCCCCATAGTGCTCTCCAGCCCCGTACTTTCCACCCCTGTTTTTTCTGGCCCCCACTGGTGCTCTCAAGCTCCCCCTATTGCTCTCCACCCCCAGTGCTCTCCACTCCCCCCTGCTCTTTGTACCGCCCAGTGCTCTCCACCCCTGTTCTTTCTCCCCCCCAGTGCTCTTTACCTCCCACACTCTTAGCCCCCTCAGTGCTCTCCAGCCCCCCCTCTCAGCCTTCCGTGCTCTCCACCCCTGTTCTTTTTGGCTCCCCCCAGTGCTCTCAAGCCCCCCCAGCGCTCTCCGCTCCCCACCCCTGTGATCTCCACTCCCCCCTGCTCTTTGCCCCCACCCATGTGCTCTCCAACCCCACCAGTGCTCTCTCCGCTCCCCCTTCTCTCCAGCTCCCCCCCCAGTGCTCTCACTTCCCCAGGACCAGAGGACAGGCTGACTGGGGCCGGAAAATGAGGACGACTGAAGGTGCAGGTGGCCAGGGACCACTCCATCTCACAGCAAACAGATCCTCTGGAAGGAGCACTGTCCCCATCCAAAACGAGAACAGACCCTGCCTGCTGATGGCGATCATGGATATCCTGCTGGCATGGAAGGTACCGTACCGAGCATCAACAACACACCTTCCCACAGACAGGGACTGCAGACTGGGACATGGGGCATAGGAGAGACTGCATTCACGGCACAGTAAAGATGCATTTGATGAGCACAGTGAGGCTGCATTTGATGAGCACAGTAAAGCTGCATTTGATGAGCACAGTAAAGCTGCATTTGATGGGCACAGTAAAGCTGTATTTGATGGGCACAGTAAAGCTGCATTTGATGGGCACACTAAAGCTGCATTTGATGAGCTCAGTAAAGCTGCATTTGATGAGCACAGTGAGGCTGCATTGATGGGCACAGTGAGGCTGCATTGGTTGGCACAGTGAGGCTGCAATGGTGGGCACAGTGTGGCTGCAATGGTGGGCACAGTGTGACTGCATTGATGGGCACAGGGAGGCTGCATTGATGGGCACAGTGAGGCTGCATTGATGGGCACAGTGAGGCTGCATTTGATGGGCACTGATGAGGATGCATTTGGTGGGGCTGCATTGAGCTCTTTTATCATGTCTGCAGCCTCTGACCATCTCCTGTATCATGTCTACAGTCTCTGAGGGAGTCTGAGAGGAGTCAAGAGTGGAAGCACCGCCGGGATGGGGGTCATGGGAGAAGTCAGATGTGTGTGGACTGTGGAGAGGACACTATATAGGATAAAACCAAAGCCACTGAGCTGGAGCCGACTGACTGAGCCCTGCATGGTGTACCTGAGAGGAGGTCAGTGACAGCACCGCTAGGCCAGTCTGAGGGGGGTCACTGATGTTAGGGGGGGAGTGAATACGATAATTTAAGGGGGCATTGATATAAAGGTTTCCCCCCTATATCAGTAACCCACCCCCCCCTTACCTTAGTGTATTCTTTCTGCGGAAGGTGGTCCCCCTCCCACGTTCTGAGTTCCTGGGGCCTTGATGATTGACCACTTTTACCACTTTTAACTGGAATTTGCGTTTTTATATATATAAAGCCCTATGTGCTTTCATATCTGTCTTATCTATATATAATACACTCTTCTATTGTGCTTTAAAATGTATGGTTTTCCCTTTCATGAACAAGAAAATAATGACGTTATGCTGGTATAATAATGCAGTGGGGCTGGTATGAAATTTTTTCCAGGGCTGGATTTTATTCCCAGTCCGGCCCTGTGAACACGGAACAGGGCATCTACATTCCCCATCTCAACACCTGGCCTGTGTTTTACAGAAAAGGAATAATTCTGTAGAGCCAAAAACCACCGGTTCACCCGTCTATTAGTCTCCTTCTTTTGGGCCATCCATTTCAGGGGAGCATGGTCAGTTATTAATTCGAACTGGCGCCCTAACAAGTAGTACCTGAGCACGTCCACAGCCCAATTTATGGCTAAAAATTCCTTTTCAATGACTGCACACTTTTTCTCATGGTCATTGAGCTTTCTACTTAGGTAGACCACAGGGTGTTCTTCCCCATTGTATACCTGTGATAGTACTGCCCCGATACCAACATCAGACGCATCCGTTTGAACCGAAAAGTCTTTGGAGAAATCGGGGGAGTACAATACTGGCTGTGCACAAAGAGCCTTCTTCAGTACTTGGAAAGATTCCTACGCTACTGGGGACCATTTCACCATTACAGAGTCTTTCCCTTTCGTAAGGTCTGTCAGTGGGACAGCTATAGTTGCAAAATTTGGTATAAACCTTCTATAATATCCCGCAATGCTAAGAAAGGCCCTGACCTGCTTCTTGTTTGCAGGACGTGGCCACTCCTGGATGGCTTCTATTTTATTCACCTGGGGTTTTATGACACCACGGCTAATAGTGTAGCCCAAATACTTGGCTTCCTCTAGACCAATGGAACATTTTTTTGGATTTGCCGTAAAACCTTCTTTGAAGAGGGAATCAAGGACAGCCTGGACACGGGACAAGTGAGACTTCCTGTCAGTGCTATGTACCACTATGTCATCTAGATAGGCTGCTGCATACTGTCGTTGGGGTCTTAGGGTCCTGTCCATGGCCCTCGGAAATGTCGTAGGGGCATTTTGCAACCCAAAAGGCATCATTTTATATTGAAAGGAACCCTCCGGGGTCACAAATGCAGTCTTCTTTTTGGTGCTTCCAGTCAGGGGTATTTGCCAATAGCCTTTTGTCAAGTTCAAAGTGGTCAGATAGCGAGCCTTGCCAAGTCGGTCTATAAGTTCGTCTACCCTGGGCATTGGGTACGTGTCAAGCTTTGTCACTGCATTAAGCTTCCTGAAGTCGTTACAGAATCTCCAAGTACCATCCGGTTTTGGGGCTAACACGATGGGGCTAGACCAGTCACTATTGGATTCCTCAATGACATCTAGCTACAACATTCTTTTAACTTCATCACTGATGTCCTTTCTCCTCGCTTCAGGAATTCGGTACGGTTTGAGCTTGACACGGACCCCAGGTTCAGTAACAATATCATGCTGAACTGCTGAAGTCGTGCCAGGTAACTCTGAAAATGTATTTCTAATCCTTATCAGGAACTCTCTAGCTTCCTGTTTTTGGGAATATGACAGGGTGTCTGGAATCGTGACCTCAGGGACCAGAGGGGACCCAGTACCCTTAGGCGTCCCCGGGAGGGACCTCGCAGTTAACTCCAGTCTATCCTTCCAGGGCTTTAACAGGTTTATGTGGTAAATCTGTTCGGGCTTCCTTTTACCTGGTTGATAGACCTTGTAATTGACCTCCCCAACTCTTTCAATTACTTCAGCGGGACCCTGCCACTTAGCCAGGAACTTGCTCTCAACAGTGGGAACTAACACGAGGACCCTGTCACCAGGTGAGAAAACACGGAGTTGGGCCCCCCTGTTGTATATTCTCTGTTGGGCTGCTTGGGCCTTCAATAAGTGTTCTTTTACCACCGGCATGATTGCTGCAATCCTGTCCTGCATTTGAACAATATGCTCAATGACACTTTTGTGGGGTGTTTGCTCCCCCTCCCAAGTTTCCTTGGCTATGTCTAAGAGTCCCCGAGGGTGTCTCCCATAAAGCAGCTCAAATGGCGAGTACCCCGTAGAGGACTGGGGAAATTCCCTGATGGCGAACATCAAGTATGGTATCAGGAAGTCCCAGTTTTTCCCATCCTTGTCAACAACCTTTTTTAACATACTCTTTAATGTCTTATTGGAGCGTTCCACCAAGCCATCCGTTTGAGGATGGTACACCGAGGTTCGCAATTGCGTCACCTGAAATAACTTGCACAGCTCCCTAGTTATTCGTGACATGAATGGGGTGCCCTGGTCTGTAAGGACTTCTTTAGGGATGCTAACCCGACTGAACACCATAAACAGCTCTTTGGCAATGTTTTTAGCAGTGCGTAAGGGAACGGCCTCAGGGTAACGGGTAGAGTAATCCATGATCAGAAGGATATGCTGATGACCGCAGGCAGATTTGGGGAGCGGACCCACAAGGTCAATGGCAATCCTCTCAAAGGGCACTTCAATAATGGGCAAGGGCACTAAGGGACTTCGGAAGTGGGGCTGTGGGGATGACATCTGACACACAGGACAAGATTGACAATAAATCTCGATATTTTTCTGTATCCCAGGCCAGTAAAACCTGCGCAACACCCTTTCAGTGGTTTTCTCAACCCCTAAATGGCCTCCTAGCAAGTGCCCATGGGCAAGCTCCAACACCACCCGTCTGTATGGCTTAGGGACTACGAACTGTTCAACCACTTCATCATTAGTTTTACTTACACGATACAGTAAATCCTCATTGCTGCAGAAATATGGAAAACAGGGCCTGTCCCCTGGTTCAACAGGTACATCATTAATCATCATTAAATTTTCTCAGGCCCTGGCAAGGGTAGGGTCTTTTCTCTGCTCAGTACCAAAATTTTCCTTGTGCACATTAAGATCAGCAAACTCCAACGTAGGCTCAGATTCAGCAGACAGCTGTCCAGCTCTACTGGTTGTGGGGACTTCTTCAGGCTCCTCCAGCTCCCCTGCCATAACTGAGAAAGGATAACCCAGAGAGCCCTGAGAGGAGTCCCCTGAACCCACAATGTCAGTAGCGGCCAGGAGTTCTGGCTCTGTGACTGAGTCAGGTACTGCGACCGGGTCGGGACGATCCCACAGTTCCCAAAACTTAGGGAAGTCCCTACCAATGATAGCCTCCTGTACCAAGTGGGGCACAAGTCCGACCAAATGGGTCAGCGACCTAAGCCCGTTTTAAACTGAACAGTGGTTATAGGATACTCCCGGGTATCCCCATGTACACAGATCACAGCAACTTTTTTAGCATGAAAATTCACAGTTTCAACCATCTCAGCTGTAACCAAAGTAACTAGACTTCCAGAGTCCAGCAAGGCCGTAATAGGCTTATTATTAACAGTCATTTGACACATGTGTTTTCCCACATTTGGCACTGCAGCGCATGAAACAGCAGCAAACATAGACTGCCTTCTAATAGATAGCTCACACTGCATTGCTTCATCTGTCAATGGACAGTTTGCTGCAACATGTCCCAGTTCTTGGCAACGAAAACACCTGATGTTTCCCCAGTTTGGTTTGCTGACAGGCAGTGGCTTCCCTTGTTCAGTCCTGGCACCAAAAATCCTCCCCCCTATTTCTTTGCCATGCTTACCACCCACTTCCCCTGGAACAGTCTTACCGGCTGCCTGGGGAGACCGTGGCTTTGGGTGGAAAGTTTGTGCGGCTGTAGGGGTGGTGACCAGGTTTTCTGCAGCAAAGTACCTCTCAACGAGCTCCACCAGGTTGTCTGCTGACTTGGGGTCTCCTTGACTCACCCACCTTTGCAGGGGAATTGGCAGTGACCTCAGGAATTGGTCCATGACCACACGCTCCACTATTTGTGGCACTATTTGTGGCACAGACAGGGACCCCGGCTGTAGCCATTTTCGCACCAGGTGGATTAGATCAAACATCTGCGATCTTGGGGGCCTCTCATCTTGGAAGAACCAGCTGTGGACCCGCTGAGCTCGCACAGCCAAGGTGACACAGAGTCGCGCCAGGATTTCCTGCTTGACCTTCTTATAGTCTCCCGCTTCTGCTGACTCCAGATCATAGTAGGCCTTCTGCGATTCTTCAGTAAGCAAGGGGGCGATCAGTCCTGCCCACTGGGTTTGAGGCCAACCTTCCCTCTCAGCGGTCCGTTCAAACGTTAGTAGGAAGGCCTCTGGATCATCATCTGCAGTCATCTTAGAAAGAAAGCGACCCACATGGATGGCTGAGGGCTTGTCTCCAATATCATTCATTTTCGCAGGTGACCCCTGTGCTAGCGTCTCCACAACCTCAGTAAGGGTTTTCCTATCCGCTTTTGCAGCAGTGGCAAGCTGTTCAAACAGCCTCTGCGATTGCTCCTGTACAGCACCAATCTGTTGGCACAGCACCTTGGTTTGCTCCTGTGCGATAGCGTTTGCCTGCTTCAGTGCATCGTTAGTTTGCTGTTGTGCAGCGTTTGCTTGCTGTTGTGTAGCGTTGGATAATAGCATTTGTTTGAGGATTTCCTCCATGTTGTCACTTAAGGTTCTGGCCTTTTAAATAGTAATTTACTACAGCTGGTCGCAGTCTCCACCATATGTAACCTGGGGGACAGGTAGCAGGTACAAAAGCTCCCTGGGATGAGCAGGCACAGATACCAAGTCCATGGGATAAGTAAAAAAACAGTGTTGTTTATTGGTGCTATATACAAAGTCTATTGACAGGTGCTGTACAGTGTGCAGAAAAACAAACAGAACAAAAAAATAGCTAAACAAAACCCTAGCCATGTCTCGGCTCTAACTATACGGTATAGTGATCTCGCAGTGCATTATGGGTCATTCCGCGCCACTGGAATTTGGCGCGAACGCCCCATTATGTTTGTTTTTCGACGACTGGGCGAACAGCCAATGTTTGAGTCAAACTCATGTTCGACCCGAACATAAAGCGCATCCCTAGTCCTAAACAATTTTTTAACTTATATTAAAAAAAAAGGATGTAGATAGGAAAGAGGGGAGGGGGAAGGGGTAGGAAATAGGTATAAGGAGGTGGGCCCTGTGTGAGCTTGCAGGATGCAGGGAAGGATAAGATGAAACCCTTGGATGTCTCCCTAGCTATTCAAATTACTGTCAAGGAGGGTTCTTCCCTCATCTGAAGACAAAAAGGCATTCCAAGGTAACCAGGTCTTGGAGTAAAGTTCCGGCTGGTGTCGTGCGGAAAGAACCAAGTCTTCTAGTCTGCTAATCTCTTTTACTTTACGTAGCCACATCCTGACTGTCGGGGGTAGTGGCGATTTCAACATCAGGGGAATTCAAGCCTTAGCTGCATCTAAAAGATGACAAATAATATACTCCTTGTATACCTTTTCTGGTATATGAGACGTGTGAAGGAGGAAGAAGGACGGATCTTCCGGTAACATGTAGTCTATAAGATTTTTAACCTCTGTCCAAAAGTGCTTTAGTTTGGGGCAATTCCAAAAAATATGTAGAATGATGACTTTGTTTCCCTGACATCTCCAACATAAATCAGAGCACTCAGGAAAGATTCTCTTCAATCTCACTGGTGTTCTATACCAGCGAGTGAGAATCTTAAAGTTAGTCTCTTGTGTTTTTGTACAAATCGATGATTTGTACGTAAGCCAAAAAATACGTTGCCGCTGTATTGTACTAAAAGATTTACCTAGAGCCCGTTCCCATTCCTGAACAAATTTCGGGAAGTGGGTTTCGCAAGGCATGATTAATAATTCATAATTAGCCGATAATGTGTGAGGCATTGCTTCTGTCTCCGTGGAATATTTATCAAAGGTGGTAAGGGGCCTGGTAAACAAGCCCTGAGCCGGAAGGATACTTAAAAAGTGAGTGATCTGGAGAGCACTCCAAAATCTTAGTTTAAACGCACCCGACTGTGCCATCAGCTCCGAGATCATCAACCACTTCCCTGCCTTTATATAACGGGACGCTTGTGTGCAGCCCATGCTCAATAAGTGCCGAAAGGCAGCATCACCGAAACCCTGGTGAAAAAAGGGGGTTCCCAAGTATCGGGTATAAGGGAGAGGTCTCAGGTGGTATACCCATGGGGGATAGCAAGTCCGAACAAAGTTTTGCAGTATTCACTGTTAAAGGATGGTTGGTAACTTCTCTTGGAAGGGAGGCATAACACCAAGGGGCTCTGCCCAAAGGCACAGGGGATTGGGCGTGTTCAATCTGCACCCATAATTTAATATCTATGTGTCTGTTCCAATCAATTACTCTACTCAAATGTAAAGCTTGATAATACTTACGTATGTCCGGCACTGCCAGTCCTCCATGCTTTTTGGGGAGCATTAATTGGTTACGTTGCATCCTAGGATGCTTGTGAGCCCAAATGAAGTCAAAGAATAACTTCTGGCTCTGCTTAAAGTAAGTAGACGGGATACGAACCGGCAGTGCCTGTGGTAGGTAGGGAAATTTAGGAAGAATGCTTATTTTAATGATATTGCACCGCCCAAACCAAGAGTGAAAACCCGTGTTTCATCTGTCCAGTAGTATCTTAACTTTTTGCAATAAAGGGGGAAAATTGAACTCAAAGATTTTCACTATTTTAGGTGGGAGCAAAGTACCCAGGTACGTTAGCGCTTTTCAGTCCATTTAAACTTAAAATTTAGCTTGAGCTGCTTGATTGATATTTGAGGAAAATTAACCCCCATTGCTTCCGACTTAGTAAAGTTGATACGAAGGTTAGAAAGCGAACCATACCTCTCGAACTCCCTCATCAGATTTGGGAGCATAATCAGGGGGTTCGTGAGAGAGAATAACATGTCTTCGGCATAAGCCGAGATTTTATGTTGGGTATCTCCTATCTGAACTCCTGTGATGTCCCGATTTAGGCAGACAGTGCAGAGAAGCGGTTCCAGTGACAGGGCGAAAAGGAGAGGCGACAGGGGACACGGGCTACAAACAAACCAAGGAACTCAGCACAGAACAGGGATGGTGGGAGCCCCTCATAATGAGCACAACAGGGGTACAGCCCCAGGAGAAAGTCAGCACAGCACAGGGATGCTGGGAGCCCCCCATAATGAGCACAGCAGGGGCACGGCCCCAGGAGGAAGTCAGCACAGCACAGGGATGGTGGGAGCCCCTCATAATGAGCACAGCAGGGGTACAGCCCGAGGAGGAAGTCAGCACAGCACAGGGATGGTGGGAGCCCCTCATAATGAGCACAGCACAGGGATGGTGGGAGTCCCTCATAATGAGCACAGCACAGGGATGGTGGGAGCCCCTCATAATGAGCACAGCAGGGGTACAGCCCCATGAGGAAGTCATCACAGCACAGGGATGGTGGGAGCCCTTCATAATGAGCATAATGGGTCGACGACTGCCATATTGAGAAAGGTATTGTAGCCCGGGCCGTTAGTTCGTATTTCATAATTCGTGTCCGAAATTCTATTTGGATTGAATACGAATTTTCGTTAGGTTCGTTAACTTTTCATAACAATTACAAACATTCGTTATGGTAAAGTTAAAAAACAAAAAATACCTTTCTCAAACTCGGATCCGAAATTCGTCAACGAAATTTTGTATTTCGTAACATTCTGAAGCATATAAATTTGTATTTCTGATGCTTCCGAATGTACGAATTTTCAGAAATTCGTACAAATTTTCGATTCGTACAAAAAGAATCGCACATGTCTACTTCTCTGCATCTGTGTTTAAAAACACGCATTGCATCCGGGATACATTAACTGCCTGTAGTAGGTTTAGAGCCTTCATAGTGTTATCCCTTGCTTCTCGTGTGGGGACAAATCCCACTTGATCCAGATGGATCAAGTTCGGGATAATATGTTCAATCATGTTTGCCAATATTTTGGTAAAGATCTTAAGATCTAGATTAAGCAAGGAAATCGGCCGATTATTTCCACAAGAGGTCAGATATTTCCCCTTTTTAGGTATCATCGAAATGTGAGCTAGCAAAGTATCAGTTCTGAAAGTTGGAGCCCAGTGCATTAAATAATTTAACCATATATTGAGCGAGAGTGGGAAACAGAATCTTATAATATTGGGCCGTCAGCCCATGAGGACCGGGTGCTTTACCCAATTTAGTAACACCTACTGATCCCTGAAGTTCTTCTATTGTTATGGGATCTTCAAGATTATCTCTATCTACGTCCAATAATCGGGGCATTAATGACGAAGAGAGGTATAAATCTATTTGAGCTTGGGTAGGGGGCTTAATCTGCAGGTTATACAGAGATTTATAAAATTCTTGGAACTCCTGCGCTATGTCGTGTGGTTTTGTGACCTTAGGCCTATTAGGTGAGGCCAGATGTGGAATGTAAGTCTTTAATTTCTGCTCTCGCAAAGTTCTAGCTAATAATTTCCCGCATTTATCCCCAGATTCATAGGAAAACTTCCTACAAACCTGTAATGCCGCCTTGGCCTTATATTGAAGAAGGTCCGAGATTTGTGTCCGTTTAGCAAGAAGGTCTCTCTCCAAAGAAGGGGTCTGAGCCCGTTTATGACAGAGATCCAGGGTGGCATTAATTTTTTTTTTAATAAAGGAATCGTCAACAAAATTGTCTAGTGTTTTTATTTAATTTTTACACCTCTTTTCGGTGAATGAGTAGGGGTAGAGTACCCCTACTCATTCCCATGGGGGGGTCTGTGATCTGGGGGCCCCCTTGTTAAAGGGGGATTCAAATTTAAATAAACCCCCTGCCCGCAGACCCCCACAATCACTGCCCAAGGTTTTCGGGGAGAGGCCCTTGTCCCCATGAACATGTTGAGGGCGCTCGCTCATCCCCCCTTTCCTGGCCTGCCAGGCTGCATGCTCGAATAAGGGTCTAGTACGGATTTTGGGGGGGACCCCACACCTTTCTTTTCTTTATTTTTTTAAATAGCTGGGTGTCAGCAAAAAAATGCGCTTTAAGGGCCAGTTCACACCAGACGCAGTTCCGTTCAGTTCTGTGTGCTTTTTTTCTGCACAAAATGCATGCACAGTGTTTTCCATTTATTCCAATGGCTCTTGTTGGCTCTAGTTCACACCATGCAGTCAGTTTCCGGTCAGTTTATGCACCGGAAACTGACTGCATGGTGTGAACTAGAGCCAACAAGAGCCATTGGAATACATGGAAAACACTGTGCATGCATTTTTAGTGCAGAAAAAATGCGCACAAAACCGTACGGAACTGGGTCTGGTGTGAACTGACCCAAATGTGATTTGTTTTTTTTATTTTCTCTAGAAATTTTTGCTGCATCGGGTTCTATACATGCTACAGATGCACCACTTTACAGACAGACTAAGAGGACTCCTCAGGCACTATGTTTAAAGGAATTTTTCATTTTTATTGTTTCACTTTAAAGCGGAGTTCTACCCAAATTTGGAACTTCCGCTTAATCCACTCCTCGCCCCCTTACATGCCACATTTGGCATGTCATTTTTTTTGGGGGGGAGTGGGGGATTCAATAGGAGTGGGACTTCCTGCCCCACTTCCTCCTTCCACCCTGGGGTCGCCTAGGCGATTTGTCATATCGCCTTTTGGTGGCCCCTCTCTGTAGGCGATCACCTGGGACGTGACAGGCCCCAGGCGATCGCCTGTCCACTCAGAGAGCGCTGCGCCATTTGCGCATGCGCAGTGAGTGCCCGGTCGTGAAGCCGAAAGCTGTCACGGCCGGGTACCCACACTATCAATCGAGGCGCCGGCAGAGAAGGGGGGGAGAGGAGCGGAGCTCCGGGCGTCGCGTCACTGGACAGTGGAACAGGTAAGTGTATGTTTATTAAAAGCCAGCAGCTACACTTTTTGTAGCTGCTGACTTTTAATAAACATAAAAAAAGGCTGGAACTCCCCTTTAAGCATCATTAAAATCACTGCATTGATACATGTCCCCCAGGGTAGTACCCATGCCCCCTTTTTATGGCCAATTACTTGCATATAAGCCTTCAAAACGGGGGACTTTTGATTTCTCATGTTTGGCTCCCATAGACTTCAATGGAGTTTGCGGTTTGGGGCCGAACTGGGGGCTCAGCCTATCTCTAATGTCTAATAAAGTAGTTATTTTTTTATTATCAAGTGTGTATTTTTGCCTTTTAACTTCCCTGCCACCCTACATTTTTTATCCTAATATGCAATTTAGACAGGGTTTTACTGTCCTCCCACACATTAGAAGAGCTTCTGACAACTGAAGATGTAGGTAAGCCCCTCTATCTCCATTTACTCAGGGCTCAATACCACTAGCAGGCCTAGACTGGATAGCATCTAACATGCCTGCCACCCTACATATTTTGATCTATATTTTCTCTGGGATGGGCGATAATCTCCAGTAACATGATTTCACATTTGAGAAATTGTGTATTAACTGCATGTCCGTAGTGGAGAAGGATCTGGGGGTTTTGGTAGATCATAAGCTCAATAATGGCATGCAATGCCAAGCTGCGGTTTCCAAAGTGAGCAAAGTCCTTTCTTGTATTAAGATAGGTATGGTCTCCAGAGAGAGAGATATAATTTTGCCCCTGTTCAAATAATTAGTAAGACCTCATCTGGAATATGCAGTTCAGTTTTGGGCCCCAGTTCTCAAAAAGGATATTGGGGAACTGGAGAAAGTGCAGAGAAGGGCAACCAAACTGATAAGAGGGATGGAGGAGCTCAGCTATGAGGAAAGATTAGAGGAACTGAATTTATTCACTCTTGAGAAGAGGAGATTAAGGGGGGATCTGATCAACATGTACAAATATATAAGGGGTCCATATAGTGAACTTGGTGTTCAGTTATTCACTTTACGGTCAACACAGAGGACAAGGGGGCACTCTTTGCGTCTAGAGGAAAAGAGATTTCACCTCCAAATACGGAAAGGTTTTTTCACAGTAAGAGCTGTGAAAATGTGGAATAGACTCCCTGCAGAGGTGGTTCTGGCCAGCTCAGTAGATTGCTTTAAGAAGGGCCTGGATTCTTTCTTAAATGTACATAATATAACTGGGTACTGGTTAGGTAAAGTTGATCCGGGGAATATCCGATTGCCTCTCGGGGGATCAGGAAGGAATTTTTTCCCCTGCTGTAGCAAATTGGATCATGCTCTGCTGTTTTTTTTTTGCCTTCCTCTGGATCAACTGTGGGTATAGAATTGGGTATATGGGATTGTACGATATATATATATTTTTTTTTTTTTATGGTTGAACTGGATGGACTTGTGTCTTTTTTCAACCTGACTAACTATGTAACTAACTATGTAACTATGTAACTATGTCTGAGTTTATAGTAGCAGAAAAGCAATAGCTAAGGGAAAGGCGGTCTTTAGCAAAAATTACACCCCAAAATTCATTCCGCTACTCCTCCTGAGTATGTTGATACCACATGTGTGAGTCTTTTACACAGCCTGTCTTCATACAGAGGCCCAACATTAAAGTAGCACCTTCAGACGTTCTACGAGCATAAATTACACATCTCATTTCTCAACCACCGATTACACTTTTGAAGACCCTGGAGCACCAGGCCACAGAATTGCCAACAAAATGACCCCAATTTGAAAAGGAAAACACTTCAACGTATAATCTATGAGGCGTAATGAGTCTTTTGAACGGATGTTTTTTTTCCAGAAGTTTTGGGAAAATGTGGACAAAAATGTGGACAAAAATGAAAACACATTTTTTTTACACAAAGTTGTCCATTTATAAGATTTTTTTAATACATAGCATGTACATAGAAAAAATCACACCCCAAAATACATTCTGCTACTCCTCCTGAGTATAGCGATACCACATGTGTGAGACTTTTACACAGCTTGGCCACATACAGAGGCCCAACATCCAAGTAGCACCTCCAGGCGTTCTAGGAGCATAAATCATTTTCTGACTACTGATCACATTTTTGAATGCCCTTCATATTTCTAACACATAGCATGTACATACCAAATAACAAAAGATTATCTGTGGTTTTAGTAGTGCAGTGGTCCACAGAGGAGAGCATCGGTCCAGGCAGCAGGTAGGGATGTGGTCCGCGACAGCAAAATAAATCATTCAGACAACAGACAGGAATACTGTCCATAGTTAGTACAGGCAGAGATACTGTCAGCACAGCCAAAGCACAGCCAAAGCATTGGTCCAGGTAGCAGACAGAGATGTCTAGGCAGAATTACTGTCCATAGTCAGCAGAGGCAGCAGGCAGCAATATGGACAGCACAGCCAATGTATTGGTCCAGGCAGAAGGAAGAAACATGGTCCATAATGTTCTGGATCATTACAGGCAGCGATATGGTCAGCAAAGCCAAAGTATTGGTCCAGGCAGCAGGAAGGACCATTAAGCTTAAGGCCAGGGGGACAGGGGTAGAGGCTTCTCCCACCCAAATCTCTTTGAAGCATCCGGGCAACAAGACCATGTTCTGGGAACACAGAAAACAAAAAACTGTTTTTCTCTACTCAGAACACTATTCTGAAGCCCCTCACATATGTGAGACCCCTGTGTACTATCGTAGAAGGGCAAAAGATCAGTCCAAGTGGCAGGCAAAAACATGGTCGATTTAACAGGCTGAGTTTGGTGCACGTGAAAGTCAGAAACGTGATTTAAAATGGCAGGCAGAGTCATTGTCGGTAAACAGGCTGAGGTTGGTGCAAGTGGAAGTCAGAAACGCGGTTTAAGACGGCAGGCAAAGACATCACCGGTAAACAGGCCAGGGTCAGTTAACATGGAAGGTAGAAACATGGTAGCAGGCAAATGATCCACACAGGTATTTGAAATGGGGAAATGGCAGTCTGTTAAAAATAAGGGGAACTAATATCTAATGGATGTGTGGTAACCTCTGAAGCAATCTCCAATGCACAGGCCAGGTTTCTCTTTGAAGCATCCGGGCAACAAGACCCTGTTCTGGGAACACAGAAAACAAAAAACTGTTTTTCTCTACTCAGAACACTATTCTGAAGCCCCTCACATATGTCAGACCCCTGTGTACTAAAGTAGAAGAGCAAAAGATCAGTCCAAGTGGCAGGCAAAAACATGGTCGATTTAACAGGCCGAGTTTGGTGCACGTGAAAGTCAGAAACGTGATTTAAAATGGCAGGCAGAGTCATTGTCGGTAAACAGGCTGAGGTTGGTGCAAGTGGAAGTCAGAAACGCGGTTTAAAACGGCAGGCAAAGACATCATCTGTAAACAGGCCAGGGTCAGTTAACGTGGAAGGTAGAAACATGGTAGCAGGCAAATGATCCACACAGGTATTTGAAATGGGGAAATGGCAGTCTGTTAAAAATAAGGGGAACTAATATCTAATGGATATGTGGTAACCTCTGAAGCAAACTCCAATGCACAGGCCAGGTTCAGAGGGACATGGGGGGCAATAATAACTTGTATCTCTTCTAACTCCTCCTCTGCTGCATAAACAACATTTTTTTGGCATCTTTTTCCAGGTTCTGTGGTGGGAATGTTATATTGAAAATGTTTCTCATGGGGTCGACTCACACAATTAGAGTGAATGCTTCCTGGGGCGGGTTCTTGTTGGTAAATCAGAGCAGTGACGATGTGTTCAATATATTTGAGGTAGGTGATTTGTTGGTTTTCAGTTGCTTTTTGGTAGCAGACACACAAATTAAACAGGGCCATAAGAAACAGATGAAATGCAACTTTCCTATACCAGTAACGGGACTTTCGGGTTGACAAAGGGTTGTAGTATCTGATCATTTAAATCCCCCCCCCAATTACAGATTGTAGTTGTGGACAAATTCAGGCTTTACAACGGGGCCGCGTCTTCTCTGGATCTCCACCATGGTGTCATTGTGGATGGTAGAGAGGATGTGGACATCTTTCTTGTCCCTACACTTCATGACCAACACTTCCTCATTCCTCATGAATGCAGATTTCCAGTTTTTGTAACTTTTTTATCAATAGATTTAAAAGGAAGCCTTTCCATTGTTTTTTTTTTTTAAGGTACAAGGGTTTGTTTATGGTAAAGGTGTTGAAAAAGGAGCAAGCTAGTATAATAATTGTGATATAAAGTGCAGCGCTGAGATATGTACACAAATGAAAGTGCAATAATAATATAAATTATAATATGATATAATGAGAAATTTCTTTTATTATTGCACTTTCATTTGTGTACATATCTCAGCGCTGCACTTTAAATCACATTACTTATGCAATCAGTTCTATTGCAGTGTCGGCAGTATAATTAAATTTTTTTATTTATCATAATCCACATATAAATGGTATCCTTTTTGGAACAGGGGGTATGCCAGCTCCCAGACAATTTTCCCACTGGTTCCAATATATGTGGTGCACTCACGGGGCTGGAGCTGGGAGTCTTTGCCTTCATAAATCCAGAAGGTATACACATATCCAGTGGTTCGATCATTTATTAAATTTTAACCCCTACCTGGCTCTCTTACTTGGGATAATACTGCTTGAAGTTCAGTCGGCCAGTAAAATGTATAAGGGATTCGTCCACACAAATGTTTTGGTCTGGGATACACACTTCAGCAAATCACTGGGAAAATTAATTTATTAGGGGGTGTATCTTGTACAATTTGTCATCGTTGGGACGATCTCGGGGAGGGCACTGCAAATTATCGTTAAAGTGTAGAAAACGCATAATCATGTCTTAGTGAGTCCTGGACATGACAGCAGAATATATTGGCATGTGGTGGATGGGGTTAGTGGACCAGTAGGCATGTAGTTTGTTCTCCTTTGTAAGCCCCATATTGAACGTTAGGCCCAAAACTATTTAAATTTGTCCAGTGTCAGACGTCAATTGGGATTGGCAGCAATAAATTGCTCTGCATACAGACTGGTTTGGTCCACCATATTCTGCCAAAAAATCTTGTGGGAAAAATAAATAAAAATAATCCAATTGTGAAAAATTTGTAGTGTTGGGCTACACACCTGGCTGTGTGGTGAAAGGGGGGATTATATTGGATCCTGAGTTGGCAGGCAACCATAAGCGGTTTGCCAGGGCATCAGGAAGGTAGGACTGGGCCTGGATTCTTCGGGTAGAGCGTGTACTTCCAGTACTGGTACTGGGCTCCTCTTCCTGGTGTCTCGCGCTGCTGGTGGAAGGAAGCTCTTCTGATCTTAGTCCTGATCTCCTTATTCTTTTAGGAGGGACAGTTTCCTCCTCTGACTCTTACTCCGATCCACTACCCTCTACTGGCTCGTATTCCGAACCAGAATCAGATGATGGGAGCTCCCCGCTGCTCTCATCATCCGACATGGTAAGGATGGCATATGCCTCCTCAGGTGTGTAAAACCTGACATGATGGCGGTGCTTATTGGAAGGCCTGTGTGATGGTACTGATTTCAGTACTGACGGCGGGCCTGTGTGATGGTACTGACAGGTTACTGATGGTGGGCCTGTGTGACGGTACTTATGACAGGCCTGTATGGCATTAGTGATGGCGGTACCAAAGGTGGGCCTGTTTGACAGATGGGCTGTGGCAGATGGGCTGTGACAGATCCAGATGGGCTGTGAAAGATCCAGATGGTACTGATGGCGGTACTGTTTGAGGCCTGTGTGACAGATGGGCTGTTTTAAACTCTGCTAAAGCGATGTTAAAAGAGTGTCCAACCTGCAGAATTTATAGTTGTGTCACCTTCTACCACAGTTACAGCACAGTTTACATAATTAGATACATTATTGAAACCTTTAAATGCAATAATGGTGTGTATAAGGGTCATGAGGGCAGTATTTTCAATATAAAGCGAAGATCAAGAAAGTCTTATCTTACCAAAAGAGTAGTTGATGCTTGGGATAGAAATCCAGCAGAAGTGGTGGGTCAATCAACAGTCAAGCCCCGTACACACGATCGGTTTGACTGATGAAAACCGTCCGATGGATGGTTTTCATCAGACCAACCGATCGTGTATGGTACCCATCGGTCTTTTTTCCATCGGTTGTAAAAAATAAAATTGTTTTAAAATTTTCCGATGGATAAAAAACCGATGGGAATTTCCGATCGTCTATGGGCAAGTCCATCGGTTAAAAAACCCACGCATGCTCAGAATCAAGTCGACGCATGCTCAGAAGCATTAAACTTCATTTTTCTCGGCTCGTCGGAGTGTTTTACGTCACCGCGTTTGGAACGGTCGGTTTTTTGACTGATGGTGTGTGGCCAAGACTGATGAAAAACAGTTTCATCGGATTTCTGATGGACAAATCCATCGGACGAAAATCCATAGGTTATCCGATCGTGTGTACGGGGCTTTAGTGTATATAAACATGATTGGGGCAAACAAACATTTTCAAAAAATTGCCTAAAAGATTAAATAAAATAGTTTTCCAGACAGCAGAAAAATTATACTTTCTGATGTAAGCAAATATGTTTTATAAGAACTGTCATGGGCAGGCGCAACAGCTCATATACAATTTTAAGTTCCCATTTGGTAAGCCAAATAGCATAATATAAATTTTGCACACTCTCTTGGATGCCATACAAAGCAAATATTGGATAGTTATTTATCAATTTTCCAAATTTTTCAGATTATAAGTCTTTAAGCCAGGGGTCTCAAACTGGCTACCCTCTAGCTGTTGCAAAACTACAAGTCCCATGAGGTATTGCAAGGCTCACAGTTACAAGCATGACTCCCACAGGCCGAGGCATGATGGGACTTGTAGTTTTGCAACAGCTGGAGGGCCGTCAGTTTGACACCCCTGCTTTAAGCAGACATTTTATATCTTTTTAAAATTTTCCTTTCAGACCTTCTCTCTTTTAAACTTCATATGGCCCAGTGTGAACATTGAGACAGCAGTGGTAGAGAAGTAGATGAGTCGAATCGACACTCATTTGCTTCAATGTAAACTGCTTGATTTGCTTCAGTTTGAGCTATTGAGTTGTGTAGGCAAAGACTTCAGTTTAGTGAATCAAGTAATGATAGCCTGGAAAAGAAAGAAAGAAAAGAATCCCTATACTCTCATAATTCAACAATGATTATAAAGGAATATATATAAAAAAAGAATATATCGACTTTTTCTGAGAGGAAACATTGCATTAATACGTTTGAAAATTGCAATTTACAAAAAAAAATTATGGCACTAAAATAGTGCATATATTAAACTTTTAACATTACTATTCAATGTACATATCACATATATCTGTTTCGTGCAGCATGCATTTTATTCCTTTATCTGCTGGCAGGAATTGCATGGATTGTTAAGTAATAATTAATTCAGAGAGGAGTTTAATTGTTTACTGTGCAAATAATAGGATTTTTATAACAGCTTACCTGTAAAATCCTTTTCTTGGAGTACATCACGGGACACAGAGCGACATAGTCATTACTAATGGGTTATATAGATACCTTCAGGTGCTGGCACTGACAACTTCCAAAACCGGAAGTACCCTCCCCTATATAAGCCCCTCCCATCCGGGAGCACCTCAGTTTTGTAGCAAAGCAATAAGTGTCCCTAAAGAGGGGCGGGAGCTCTGTGTCCCGTGATGTACTCCAAGAAAAGGATTTTACAGGTAAGCTGTTATAAAAATCCTATTTTCTTTCTCGTACATCACGGGACACAGAGCAACATAGTCATTACTAATGGGATGTCCTAAAGCAATGCCCAACGAGGGGGGGGGGGATACACCATACATAAGCTGAGCGCTATCCGACATGAGGATCTTTTGCGGCCTGCAACACACTGCGCCAAAAGGCGACATCCTCCTGACTTCTAACGTCCACCTGGTAGAACCTAGTAAACGTGTGTACTGAAGACCATGTTGCGGCCTTACAGATTTGAGCCAGGGAGGCCTGGTGATGCGCTGCCCATGAAGTTCCAACTGCTCTCGTGGAGTGCGCCCTAACTTTGAACGGAGGCGGTCTCCTTCTCAAGCCATAGGCTTGTATTATGACCTGTCGAATCCACTTGGCTAAAGTAGATTTTGATGCTGCCTGACCCTTTCTGGGGCCTTCCGGCAGAATAAACAAAGTATCCATTCTGCGAATCTGAGCAGTGGCTTTTAGATAAGCTTTAACTGCTCTTACTACATCCAAAGAATGCAATAACTTTTCCTCTACCGAAGTAGGTTTGGGGAAAAAAGAAGGAAGAACCACATCTTGGTTCAAATGAAACCTCGATACCACCTTAGGAAGAAAGGCTGGATGAGGACGTAACACTACTCTGTCCTTATGGATAACCAGATATGGCTCCCTACAGGACATAGCTGCTAATTCCGACACTCTTTTAGCCGAAAAAAAGGCTACTAGAAAAATCAATTTCCTGGTGAGAAGAACCAAAGAAATATGCTGTAATGGTTCAAATGGTTGTTTCTGTAGAACCGACAGAACCAAGTTTAGATCCCATGGACATATGGGAATATTAACCGGAGGACTAATACGCATCACTCCTTGTATAAAGGCTTTGACTAGTGAATGCGAAGCCAAGGGCCTTTGAAAAAATATTGACAAGGCCGAAATCTGACCCTTGATAGTACTCAAGGCAAGCTTCCTATCTACAGCCCATTGTAGGAAGTCCAGAATCCTACCTATTACGTATTTACGTGGATGCCATTTCTTGGCCTCACACCAGGCGATGTACGCCTTCCAGATTCTATAGTAGATCTGCCTGGATACCGGCTTCCTGGCATTGATCATGGTAGATACCACAGAATTAGAGAGCCCTCTCTTTTTTAGAATGTGGGCTTCAATAGCCAGGCCGTCAAACCTAGGGCTGGTAAGGAAGGGTGGTATATCGGTGCTTGCGAAAGCAGGTCCGGACGATGTGGGAGGGTCCAAAGACTCCCCACAGACATCTTTACAATCTCCGCGTACCATGCTCTTCGGGGCCACGCTGGAGCCACCAGAATCACTGGTTTCTTTTCTACCCTGATTCTGCGGAGTAATCGAGGTAACAATTGTGGCGGTGGGAATGCATATATCAGCTTGAACTGATCCCAAGGGAACACTAGGGCATCCGAGCCGCAAGCTAGGGGATCCCTTGTCCAAGAGACAAACCTGTCCACTTTTGCGTTGAATCTGGATGCTAGCAGATCTACATCCGGTGTTCCCCACCGCTGACATATTGTCCGGAAAACCTCGGGATGAAGGGACCATTCCCCTGGGCATAATTGTTGGCGACTTAGAAAGTCCGCCTTCCAATTCTCCACTCCTGGAATGAATACCGCAAATATGGCTGGGACATATCTTTCTGCCCATTTCAGGATGTAATTTACTTCCCTCTGGGCTGCACGACTCCTGGTGCCCCCCTGATGATTGATATATGCCACTGCTGTGGCATTGTCTGATTGAATTCTGACAGGGGACCCTTGGAGTTTGGATGTCCGTGCTACTAGGGCATACCGGGCTGCTCGTATCTCTAAGAGATTGATGGGCAGGGCCTTTTCCACATCCGACCATCTGCCCTGGAGAGACCATTGCTCCAGTACTGCTCCCCAGCCTATAAGGCTGGCATCTGTAGTGACCACCTTCCAAGAAATCGGACTGAAGGATTTCCCTCTTTCCAGATTCTGGGGAACCAACCACCAGCGGAGGCTCTTGCGAACGGAAGGGGACAAGGACATTGGTAAGTCTAGGGCCTGAACTTTTTTGTTCCAGGCTGACAGTATGGCCCTTTGCAAATTCCTTGAATGGAATTGACCGTAGGGTTCTGCTTCGAATGATGCCACCATTTTTCCCAGCAGCCTCATGCACAGGCGTATGGATGGCTGTCTTTTTGTACCCACTAAGTGGATCAAATCTCTCAAAGACGACCCCTTTTCTTGAGGCAAGAAAATTTTTCTCTGGTCTGAATCCAGCCTTAGCCCCAAGTATTCCAGACTTTTGACTGGTTTTAGGGCTGACTTGTCTCGGTTGATAATCCAACCGTGATATTCCAGATACTTGATTGTCTCGTGAACAGCCACTTCTAGTTTTTCCACTGAGTGGTCTATCAGCAACAAGTCGTCTAGATATGCCATTATCGTTACACCTCGTGTTCTTAGATTGGCCAATAATGGGGCCAGAATTTTTGTGAACACTCGTGGTGCTGTGGCCAGACCGAAGGGTAAGGCTCTGAACTGAAAATGGCGCCCTTCCACCGCAAAGCGTAGAAATTTTTGGTGGGCTGGAAAGATGGGAATGTGCAAATAAGCATCTTTGATGTCGATCGAGGCTAACCATTCCTCCCCTTGTGGGGCAGTGGCCACCGATCGGATCGACTCCATCCGGAAAGTCCTGATATGTAGGAATTTGTTTAGCCCTTTTAGATTTAATATGGGCCTCACGTCCCCGTTTGGCTTCGGGACTGTAAAGAGGTTTGAGTAAAACCCAAACCCCCATTCTTCCAGGGGAACCTCTATAATTACTGCTTGGAGCAATAATTGTTCTAGTGCCAACAGGAGGGATCCTCTCTTCTGGGGATCCCTTGGCACGTTTGACCTTATAAAGTGGGAAGGAGGGGAGTCTTTTAACTCCAATTTGTATCCCAGACTCACTGCGGAGAGCACCCATCTGTCTCTGATCGTGTCCCGCCAGGTCTCTGTGAACAACTGAAGTCTTCCCCCCACCCGATTGAGTGGGGGCAACCCTTCATGCATTTGACTTTGGGGGAGGTTTTGTACCTCTCCTGCTCCAGGGCTTCTTGTTACCCTGCAATTGTCCCTGATTTTTACCTCTGGGATTTGACCGAGGAGGCCGTCGGAACTGTTTCACAGCCGATGTCCTAGGGACTGGAGAAGCAGGCCTCTTAAAAGAGGGACCTCTAACTCTGTTTTTAACCGGCAAAAGTGTACTTTTACCGCTGGAAATTCTCTGGATATATTTGTCCAGGTCTTCCCCGAATAAGCGTTCACCATGAAATGGGAAGCTTACCAGCAATTTTTTACAGGGAGCTTCAGCAGACCAGTTTTTGAGCCATAAAAGCCTGCGCATATGTACTACAGACAGCGTAAGGCGGGAAGCCTGATGGATTGAATCCTTTATAGCGTCCACCGCAAAGCATAAGGCTCTAGGTAGATCAGCTAGGGCAAGAGCCTGCTGATCTGGCAAGTCCCTTAAGACTTGTTTCAACTGATCCTTCACTGCTTGGCAGACCCCAATAGCTGCCACTGCTGGTTGTGTCACCAAGCCTGCTGTAGCAAAAGCAGATTTTAATAAGGACTCTAATTTTTTATCTATTGGGTCCTTGAACATTTGGACATTATCCACTGGACATGTCAGTGATTTATTCACACAAGAGATGGCTGCGTCCACTGTTGGGACCCTCCATTTTTTGATGAACTTATCCTCCATGGGATAGACCACTTGAAATCTCTTGGGAGGAGTAAACATTTTATCAGGATGCTCCCAATCCTGGTAAATGAGCCCTTCCAGTAAAGGATGGATCGGAAAGGAACAAACAGTCTGGGGAGCTTTTAGCGACCCCAACGAGGAGACAGAAGTGGATGATGGCTCCGCAAGGGGCATTTTAAATGCTGATCGGACCATGTTAGTCAGGGACTGAACCCATAATCTTTCAGCATGTGATGCTGAGAATGGTTCTTCCACTGTTGATTCCTCTACAACAGAATCGACCTCATCCTGATCCCCTTCAGGTAGGTCGATCCCTGTATGGGACTGTTGCTCCGCTAACAGGCACTCTGAGGGAGGAGACGGAGATCGAGCGCTTTTTTCCTGTGACAGGGAAGCAGCGATCAATGCTGACAATCTCTCTTCCAGCCCTCCCAGAGCTGAAGAAAAAACCTCCTCTGTTACATACACAGGAGCAGGTGAACTGAGGACAGCCACAGTACCAGGTACTCCTGATGGTGCTCTACGGTCACTAACCTCTGATTCTTCAGGGGAGATAGGTGCAGCCAAAGCATGCCCAAGATCCTCAGAGCCCGATGGAGACCCCCTATGCTTCCTGGGATTTTTAGTCCCGGAGTTTTTAGACAGCATTATTCCTAAGCCCAAAGCTGAGGTATTCCAGCCGAAATACACCACTTACTGACAATAGTCTAGCACAAATGCTGCTATAAAAACAGTTGGTGTCTACTAATGTGCCTTTCTATGGGGATGCCTGCATCAACCGCTTGCTGTATGCCTTTTTTTTTAAAATGTTGCCAGCTCTGTCTCTGCACTCCATAGTCAGCTCACAACACATAATTGTGGTTTTTTAACATGCTGGAACGCCCGCACATGCGCAGAAGCGCTGCGGCGCGCACAGAGCGTCATCCCCCAAGCTCCGCCCCCTTTCCCAGCTCACCTCTATATATAGAGGCGCGTGCACGCGCACGCGCGCGGTCACGTGCGCCTTTGGCACTAATTTTGAAGAGGGAAACTAGGGACTAGAGCCAGGGCCCCTTTTGCCGCAGGCCGGGGGACGGACGAGCATTGCAACATGGCAGAGGAAGCAGTTTCCCACAAGAGAACTCACCATCTGCCTGGACTTGCTCTGATGAAAAGAAACTAGTCCACATGACAAGAAACGTTCCACAGCGGCCTCTAGTGGATTAACACAGGTACCGCAGTCTAATATATATATTTTTTTCTTGACCACTATTAAAATTATTACATTTTTTAGTAGTTACAGGCATGCATAATATTTAGCGGGAATACCGTTAGGTAACAGGCAGAAAGACATATTAGGCTTGGGGGTCCCCTCAATAGAACCAAGTTCCTGAGGGCCCCCACTTACCTTTTCCCCGCTGCAGGACTCTGTTTGGCCACAGAAGCCCAAACTTCACCTATCACGGCAGGCATTGTAATTAAACCTTCAGGGACCGGGTTCCCAAGGATTCCACTCCCCTGGACCTGTATAGCACCCTGCACAGAAGACATCTTGATCGTGGGTATGACCAGAGCTCTGGATCCCAGGGTCCAGCTCTCCTAAGAGAAGCATTACAGGCAAAACCTTGCTCTTCTCTGCAAGGCCCGGGTACCGACCGTTTAGCTATGAAGCTTTTTTGGTCGGATCCGGAATAGCTTACTGAGGCCCAAAAGAACCTGTACGCAAGCTCAGTGAAAAACACATGTTTCTTCTTGGCCAACACCTTAGACACTGGCAAAAAACTGAGGTGCTCCCGGATTGGAGGGGCTTATATAGGGGAGGGTACTTCCGGTTTTGGAAGTTGCCAGTGCCAGCACCTGAAGGTATCTATATAACCCATTAGTAATGACTATGTCGCTCTGTGTCCCGTGATGTACGAGAAAGAAAAACCTCTATGTGCCATAGAACAAGTATGTGTCTGATTGTGATGGAACAGAAAAATAAGCTTCCAAGATTATATGCTAGACTTGATCATGCTTGCTATGTTTATCATAAAGTCACTGACCTTTTCAGAAATGTCCACATCTATCTTTAAAGAATTTTTAAAAGTGTAGATATGTCAACGATGCATAAAATTATCCTTCTCAAGCAGAAAGTAAATACATTTATAATATCAGTAAACACTGTACACTGTGTTAAAGAAATATTTTTGTAATATCTTACAGTGAAAAGTAAATCATTGTTTGCATTAAGAATTATCAATTTGTCTTTAGAATACACGTGAAATGCTTTGTGGAAATGATTTTGGACAACAGATGAAAGAAATTGAGCCTTTTTTTTGGAACCAAAGGGTTTATAGCAACCTTGAAAAATCATAAAATTCTGAATCTATTTCCAGTTCAACCAAAATCTCTTATCACCACAATTACAGACCTTTGGATATGACCAATCATATCTTGAACCTTTTCCCAGTGTATATGCAACTCCGAGCCAAGCAAGATTAATTTCCTGCAGATAGTCTAACTAAATGCCTGCTTTTCTGAATCACAATTAGAAATGCCCATTAAGCTGCAAAATGACAAGCTTAAAACAAAATTCTGGGATAAGCAAATGTTCTATAAACACAACAGGCATGTGTATACTTACTTGAATCTTGATGTGCTTTATGTATTTTTTCCAGATTTGTGCAATAGTCTAGTGAAACTTTGCGCAGGATTTTCCTGTAATAAAGACCAGTTACTTCTGCTCTCTCCCCTTATGCAAGGTGACTAGTCTTGTATCCACCACCTCATATAGTTTACTGTAGGCAGCCTGCAATGGGAGGGCCTGCTGGGTCGTCACACAGCTTTGCTCCCAGGACAGGCTATGCACATCAAAATAATGATGTCACTGCCTCTTTTACAAGGTAATAACTACAATTGCAAAGGGATTTTGTGCACACAAATGGGATTTATATTCTATATATCTATTGAGGAATATATTTGAGTGGAAGTTTATGTGCCTGGAATTCTGCTTTAAAGACAATAAAATATTTCTAAAAATAGAGAAAAGAAACATTAAGACACAAAGATTTCCAATTCAAAACACAGATAACTTCCTTTTTATTTAAAGCTATTGTCGCTTTGAAGAAGGGATGAGGTTCATTTGCTCTTGCTACTATGTATGTTGAGGATGAATCAGACAGAATGGGGAAAGCATTAAACCACTGTCTGTTTTTTTTTCTTTTGTTTTTTTGTAATTGCAGTATGTGTCTACATTTGGGAGATTCCCATTCTGTCCTGTGAAGACAAAAATTGATAGGAAACCTTTTTCTTTTGGACCCAGAAATCAGTGGTAGCATTTGAAAAGATTAGATCCTCACCCAGCCTTTGGACACAGCTGATCACAGATCAGGGTAAAGGGCCAATCACAGTGGCCCCTTTACCATGTGATCAGCTGTATCCAATCACAGCTGATCACATGTAAACAGACTTGCCGGTTATTGGTATTCCATTCCTCCCACTCTGTGTCTGTGGGGGGAAAGGAGAGACATTAACTGGCAAGCCTGTCAGGATATTGTTTCACTTATAATCATGGCACTGATCATAAGTGTCCTGATTATCAGTGAAGCCCCATCAGTGCTAATCAGTTCCCACCAGTGAAGCTTATCAGTGCCAATCAGTGCCGCTTATCAGTGCCTCCTCATCAGTGCCGCCTATCACAGTCAATCAGTGCCACCTATCAGTGCCCATAAGTGCCACCTATTAGTGCCTCTTTATCAGTGCCGCCTCATCAGTGCCACCTCATCAGTGCCCATCAGTGTCACCTCATCAGTGCCCATCAGTGCAGCATATCAGTGCTCATCAGTGCAGCCTATCAGTACCCATTAGTGCAGCTTCATCAGCACACATCAGTGAAGAAGAAAAATTACTTATTTGCAAAATATTATAACATAAATTAGGGAAAAAAATTTTTTTAAAACATTTTCGTTGTTTTTTTTTATTTGTTTAGCAAAAAAAAAAAAAGGTGATTAAATACCACCAAAATAAAGCTCTATCTTTCTCAAAAAATGATAAAAATTTTGTTTGGGTACAGTGTTGCATGACAATTGTCATTCAAAATGTGAGAGCAAAATTGGCATGAATGATAGAAAAGGGGGAGACGGTTTCAATTCCCCCTTTTCTCATGGGAAAGTGGCAGGACGAGCAGTTTCAAATTCCCCCTGATGAGCCTGCTAGGTCTCTCAGGGGGAACAACTGGGGCTCACGTGCTGTGGGAAAGGAAAAACGTGACTTTCCCGGGTTTTTGTTAAAACACCTGGTTATCACGTGGCCTGGGGATGTTCAAAGCATGATTTTCCCGGGTTTTTGAGGGGTATTGTGGTTCTGGGCTGGTAGTACCAGTTTAAACTAGTTAGTATAGGGCTATATAAGCAGGGTTCCGTTAGAGGAGTCATTCGCCTCAGAAGACAGGATCTGTGGTGTTCCCCTACCCCCCCCCCCCTATGCATTTATATTCTGCTTTGTCGTGGCTGCTAATTATGTGGTAAGGTCACCTTTGTTGTAAAAATACAAAAATACAAAGGGGGACAGTTTGTTTGAAATATTTATTATTATATGGTGTGGATAATTTAAGTTTTAAAATGTTATATAAGCTTGAGCCGTAAGTGTGATTTATTTATAAAATATTTAATTTATTAAATCCAATAATAAAGCAGCCACGGCCTTATTTTATCCAAATACGTTGTTTCTTTAAGTTATTATAGGTAATTTATAAATGTTTAAGTTCCTGCCTGCTTTCCCATGGGAAGGTGGTAAAAGTGCCCCGTAGGCAAGTGTTTAAATACAGAACTGTTTGTAGTTTATTTACAAACTTAATTAATAAATTTCTTGGAAAATAATGAGAACAAAGCAAACAGCAGTAGCACACATTGGCCAAGTGCTGATAGATAGATAGATAGATAGATAGATAGATAGATAGATAGATAGATAGATAGATAGATAGATAGATAGATAGACTTTACAGATTTCTGTATTTTTATGAATATATTCGCTCTGTCCAATGCATTACAATGGATAGAACTGTCAATCCTTCAAAATGATTTAGTAAATATTTAGACTATTTTCATTTTTTTCTTAATTCTAAATAGTCAGTATTACACACAACAATATATATTTTACCGCAGTCTTATCTTTAATTCACAGGCACTCCACAGCTATTAAGTTTATTTTGAAAACAGCTAAAGGCATACCCTTCCCATATTAAAATGTTCCCAGAGCATCCACTTGGATTAACAAATTCTAGTTCAGAAGCGATTAACTGAATTGAAATGGACCGATTATAGCTTAGTCATCGCTGTACAGTTTTCCTGTTCATGCGTTAAATACATAGAAACTGTGCATGAAAAACAGTCAGAAGAGAACCTAAACCCTACTGCTTAGTTATCAATTTGTCCCACTTGATTACAACACTTTTGCAATGATGCATTTTCTAAGTGCAGGCTTCTAAAAAAGAATGTAGTGTGAAAAGCATGCTGTAACATAAAGGAAACAACAAATCAACCTTTAAGGGCTTTGGGAGAAGTATAACTTATCATTTGCCATGGACGAGATATACTGTAGCTCAAAATAAGAATACATTTCTTGACAAGGGAATCACATTTTTTTTATCTTTAGAAATATACGAATACTATATCAAAAGAATTATTAATAAAAACTAAAAATAAAAAATTGTTTTTTTTTTTTTTTGTTTAAAGTAAATAGTCATTTAACATTACCATCATCAACAAACATAAAATTTTGCTTCAAATTGTGACTTTTTTAACCACTTGCAAACCATGTACTGAGGCTGGGCAGAATGTGCAGGTGGAATCACGTACAGTATCTCACAATCGTGAGTACACCCTTGACATTTTTGTAAATATTTTATTACATAGTTACATAGTAGGTGAGGTTGAAAAAAGACACAAGTCCATCAAGTCCAACCTATGTGTGTGATTATATGTCAGTATTACATTGTATATCCCTGTATGTTGTGGTCGTTCATGTGCTTATCCATTAGTTTGTGGAAGGGAATTCCACATCCTTGCCGCTCTTACCTCTTTTCTTCTAATTTTAATGGCCACGTGTCTTGTTAAACTCCCTTCCACAAAAAAGTTTTATCCCTACTGTGGGGTCACCAGTATGGTATTTGTAAATTGAAATCATATCCCCTCGCAAGCATCTCCTCTCCAGAGAGAATAAGTTCAATGCTCGCAACCTTTCCTCATAACTAATATCCTCCCAGAGCCTTTATTAGCTTTGTTGCCCTTCTTTGTACTCGCTTCATTTCCAACACATCCTTCCTGAGGACTGGTGCCCAGAACTGGACAGCATACTCCAGGTGCGGCCGGACCAGAGTCTTGTAGAGCGGGAGAATTATCGTTTTATGTCTGGAGTTGATCCCCTTTTTAATGCATGCAAATATTCTGTTTGCTTTGTTAGCAGCACCTTGGCATTGCATGCCATTGCAGAGCCTATCATCTACTAGGGCCCCCAGGTCCTTTTCCATCCTAGATTCCCCCAGAGGTTCTCCCCCCCAGTGTATAGATTGCATTCATATTTTTGCCACCCAATTGCATTATTTTAACATTTTCTACATTCAGACCTCGTACGCACGAACGAGTTTCTCGGCAAAAACCAGCAAGAAACTTGCTGGCAGAGATTTTTTGCCGAGAAATTCGTTCGTGTGTATGGTTTCTCGTCAAGAAAAGCAACAAGAATCTCGACGAGAAAATAGAGATCCTGCTCTCTATTTTCTCGTCGAGATTCTCATCAGCCTGTTTCTCGACGAGAAAATTGTGTGTGTGTACACTTACCTTTTCGCCGGGAAGCCCGCGCATGCTCGAAATGACTTTGACGCATGCACGGTAGCTTCCTAGGCATAGATAGGGTATACCAAGATGGCGGCGACGGCATCGAATGTGACGAGCGCATGCTCGTCGTAGTCGATGACGTCACCGCATACGCTCCATTCAAAGAACCGCGGGTTCTTTGAATCGAGCGTGTGTACACTCGGCCGGGACAATTTTCTTGTCCAAGAATCTCGTCGAAAAAAACGACATGTTTTTTTCGACGAGAATCTCGGCCGTGTGTATGAGGCCTCAGCCTCATTTGCCATGTAGTTGCCCACCCCATTAATTTGTTCAGATCTTTTTGCAAGGTTTCCACATCCTGCAGAGAAGTTATTGCCCTGCTTAGCTTTGTATCATCCTCAAATACAGAGATTGAACTGTTTACCCCATCCTCCAGGTTGTTTATGAACAAATTAAACAGGATTGGTCCCAGCACAGAACGCTCTTTTAAATGTATTACCCAATGGGATGCATTGGCTAATGCTCTTATTTAATATGCTCTTAAAGGAAACCCATCTCTCCTCCGTGTTCTTTGTTCCTAAGATTTTATCCCAATTCATGCCTTCTAGCAAGGTTCATAGTTTAGGGAAGTTGGCTCTTTTGAAATTCAGTCTTTGTATTCATTCCCCTTATGTTTCCTATTTGTGTGATTTATACTGAAGCCAATTGACCTGTGATCGCTGTTTCCTCAATTGCCCCATATTTCCACATCCATGATCAGGTCTGTATTGTTGGTAATCAGTAGATCCATTATCGCTTTATTTCTAGTTGGTGTTTCTACCATCTGAACCATGAAATTGTCCTGCAAGACATTTAGGAGCTGGCGATCCTTAGACGAAGGTGTGGATCCCTCCACCCAGTCTATGTCTGGATAATTAAAATCCCCCATTATGATATTGATGGGCACTGACAAGGTGGCACTGGTGGACCCTGATAGGCGGCACTGGTGGGCACTGATAGATGGCACTGGTGGGCACTGAGAGGTGACACTGAGAGGTGGCACTGATGGGTGGCACTGAAGGGCATTGATAGGTGGCACTGGTGGGCACTGAGAAGTGGCACTAATAAGTGGCACTGATAGCTGGCACTGATGGGCACTGATAGGTGGCAGTGATGGGCAGTGATGGGTGGCAGTGATGGGCACTGATGGGTGGCAATGATGGGCACTGATCAGCACTGGTAGGTGACACTGATAGATGGCACCGATGAGGCACTGATTGGCACCACTCGTGGGCATTGATAGGTGGCACTAGTGGGCATTGATAGGTGGCACTGCTGGGCACTGATTTGTGGCACTGTGGGCACTGGCATGTGGGCACTGGCATGCGGTACTGGCTGGCACAGATGAGGCAGCTGGGCCTCTTCCTCTTCGGGACTGATGTCCCTTGCACAGAAGCCGGCGATCGGCTTTTTTTTCTCCTCACGCTTTCAGCGGGGAGCGTGCAAAGGGGAGGATGTCTATTGACGGCAGATCTGAAGGAGTTAAAACCCTATTGAGGTTGGATTTGGTGTTTGCATCCCCAGCTGCCCATAGTTGGGTTACCGAGGCAGCCATACTCTCTAGGGGCATCTCTGACCATGCTTCACTTAGCATAACCCTCTCCCGGTCTACCTCCCCTGGCTCTAGACTATGGTGTCTCTCCAGATTCTGGGCAACGGACGATAGACTGCAGGAACCTATGGTGGAATCTTTGTGTCATTGTCAGAGAAACAATCAATCCAGCCGCATCAGCCGCATCTATGCGTGCATGCGTGGCGGAACGGCGCTCCGGCGCATGCGCGTTTGCGGCCAGATGGAACGGTGCGCGCGCATGCACGCTAGTGCACGCTCAACGTGACGCTCTGGCTGGCCTATAAAGGCTGCTCAGGTGCTCAGACAAGTTGCTGGTTTGTCTTCAGCTTTGTGTCTGAGTTTGGTTCCTGTTTCCTGCATCTGATTACTCGTTGTGACACGGATTGACCCTGACTACTCAGCTCTTCTCCTGGACCCGACCCTTGGCCTGTTTAACGGACTCTGCCTTGCTTCCAGTGCTTGATCCTCTGCCTGTGACCCGGACCTGCCTCTTGTCTCCTTGCCTTGACCCCCTGCTTGTGACCTGGATTTACCTTGTGACTCTGAGCCCTGTGTCTCAGCCAGTGATCTGGAAATTACCTCATCCTCCAGTGTTTGACTCTCAGCCTGTTCTGGACTTTCTGTTGGAGTTCCTTCCTGCGGGCCGTCCTATCCGCCTGTCACCGTACAGCTGCCCAGCTCTACAAGGATCACTACGCAAGTCTTGTCCTGCCTTATGGTAGCCTGTGCCTCTTCGTGCCATCCACTCCCTGTATCACCTCCAAGTGCGCCTAGTTGCAAGGGCGAACCGCTCTCGGCAACTCGGCCTCGGTAAGTACTTATCTGACAGTACAAACCAGTCATGTCAGAGGCCAACAGAGCACGTTCCCAACTTGAGGTCCTGTGCCAGCAGGTTACAGCGCTCACCGATGCAGTCCAGAAACTGCAGGAAGGCTACACCCAGATTGATGGTCGCCTCCAGCAACTTTCCGGATCACCCACACCAGCAGTCATAGCTCCTGCACCCGCCAGTGGGGCCTCCTCCTCTCAGGCTTCACCAAATCCAACTGTGGTAATGGCCCTCCCTGAGCATAGGGTTCCTACGCCAGAGCAATTTGCAGGCGATCGCAAGAAATACAGGGCCTTCAAGAATGCCTACACCCTATACATAGCTCTTCATCCCAGGACTTTCTCCTCTGAAGTGATAAAAGTGGGTTTCATTATCTCCCTCCTGGCCGATGAACCACAAGCTTGGGCTCACAGCCTGATGGAACAAAGGAACCCTGTGTTAAATTCCATAGATACCTTTTTTGAAAGCATGGCACAACTCTATGACGAATCCTCAGCCCACTGCCACGGCTGAAGCTACTTTACATAACTTGTCTCAAGGGCGAAGGCCGATTGAGGATTATACTGTTGAGTTCCGGAAGTGGTCGGCTGATACCGGCTGGAATGAACCTGCCCTAAAGTATCAATATTGTCAGGGGCTGTCTGAAGCCCTTAAGGACGAGCTGGACAGGGTGGAGACCCCTGCTACTCTGGAGGATTTGATCCAGTCTGCCACCAAACTAGACAGGACCATGCGGGAGCGGAGCTCAGAGCACTTCCAGGTTCCTCGACCCAGCTGGATGCTTCCCAAGCCAACTCCCATCCATCCGCCTTTTCTGGCTCCTCCAGCCACCTCCGCTCCTGAAGTCGAGCCCATACAACTCTGTGCTCCTCTCACTCCCGAGGAGAGGTAACGCAGGCATCAAGCCAACCTGTGCCTATACTGTGGGGGTACAGGTCATTTTCTCCGTAACTGCCCTGTGAGACCTAGTAAGTCTTACCCACAAGTTGTTATGAACTATCAAGTCACTGGTGTTCCCCAGACTTATGTCACTCTGTTTGTCTCCCTATAGCTAGCGGAAAAGGAAACCCGCCTGCCAGCTATAATTGACTCTGGAGCTTGTAGCTGCTTCTTGGATACCTCACTGGCTCAAAGACTGCATATTCCTCTCCAGACCAAAAAACAAAGCCTCCAGGTACATCTGGCTGATGGGTCTCTTCCTCGCTCTGGACTTATCACCCAGGAAACCAGACTTATTCTTACCACCACGGACTCCGGCCACCAGGAGTTCCTGCGCTTCGACCTCATCTCTTCTCCTATGTTTCCCATTATCTTGGGGCTCCAGGCACATGAACCCCAAATAAATTGGAACAAGAAAGAGGGTTCCTTCTCCTCCCAATACTGCTCCCAGCACTGCCTCATTCCAGCTCCAGTTGCTTGCTTAGCTGTAACAACTGTACCTGACAACCTTCAACACGTTCCCTCTGTATACCTCAAGTTCAGAGACATTTTTAACAAAAAGGGCTGACCGTCTACCACCTCACCGGTCTTATGACTGCCCTATCGACCTTTTACCCGGCTCTGAAGTCCCCTTTGGCTGCATCTTTCCACTATCAGAAACTTAGTTGAAAGCTCTCAAGACTTGCATCGATGAAAACCTGGAGAAGGGTTTTATCCGTCCTTCCTCCTCACCGGCTGGCGCTCGTATCTTTTTTGTGGAAAAGAAAGATGGTTCCCCGAGGCCGTGCATCGATTACAGGGAACTAAACAAAATAACTATCAGAAACAGGTATCCGCTACCACTTATCCTGGAGTTATTTCAACGATTCCGATCCGCCCAAATATTCTCCAAACTGGATCTTCGAGGCGCCTATAACCTCATTCGAATTTGGGCTGGGGACGAATGGAAAAACGCTTTCAGGTCCAGGTTTGGACATTACGAGTACCTGGTGATGCCGTTTGGGCTATGTAACGCCCCAGCCACTTTCCAGCATCTGGTAAATGACATTTTCCGAGAGTATCTTGATAACTTCCTAGTCGTTTACCTAGACGACATCCTCATTTTTTTGCCACTGAATGAATTAAACCAAGTTCATGTCAAAAATGTTCTTGGAATTCTCAGAAAACATAAATTGTACCTCAAGGCGGAGAAATGTGACTTTGGAAAAACTGTTGTGCAGTTGCTGGAAGTCATCATCTCCACCAACGGGGTCGCAATGGACCCACAGAAGGTCAAGGCAATCCAGGAATGGCCAGCTCCAGTAGATAAAAAAGGAGTACAATGATTTATAGGTTTTACTAATTTCTATAGGAGATTTATTGTTGGCTTCTCATCTATTGTAGCACCCATCACCCAACTAACATGCCAACACAACCGTTTTCAGTGGTCCCAAGAAGCCCAGGAAGCTTTTGCTAAACTAAAGGCCTTGTTTACCCCTGCACCAATTATACGGCACCCAGATCCGGCCCTGCCATTTGTACTGAAAGTGGATGCCTCTGAAACAGCCACTGGGGCCATCCTCTCCCAAAGACAGGGTTCCAAGGCCCTCCTACATCCCGTAGCCTTCGCATCCCAGAAACTAAGTTCACCAGAAAGAAACTACGATGTAGGTGACAGGGAGTTGTTGGCCATTAAGTTCGCCCTGGAGGAGTGGAGGTACCTGCTGGAGGGTGCATCCCACCCTGTCATGATTTTCACTGATCATAAGAATCTGGAGTATCTCAGGACAGCTTAATGTTTAAAACCCAGACAAACCCACTGGGCTCTCTTCTTCTTCAGATTCAATTTTCATATTTCTTACAGACCTGGCTCCAAAAACGGAAAGGCAGATTCACTCTCCCGGATGTTCCTTGAAACCCCTCAGGCAGCCGAACCTAGTACCATCTTGTCTCTGCAAAAAAAATATTTGATCACCCAAACTGACCTGATAATCTCCATTAAATCAACATCCAGAAGTACCTTCTTTGGAGAAACACGATGACCTGCTCTGGGCCCAGGGAAAATTTTTTGTCCCACTGGAAGTAAGACCCCTGGTTCTAAAGACTTTCCATGACCACAAACTGGCAGGCCACTTCGGGACACAGAAAACTGCTGAATTAATCTCCCGTTCCTTCTGGTGGCCGGGTTGGAGACAGGACTGTAAGGACTATGTCTCTTCTTGCACCCTATGCCAGCGCATTAAGGGACCAAACACCAAATCCTGGGGTCTACTCAAACCGTTAACCATTCCGGAACGGCCATGGGCAGAAGTCTCAATGGACTTCATTGTTGACTTCCCTCCCTCGGGGGGGTTCACCACTATCTTTGTCGTTGTCGACCGCCTTTCTAAGATGGCACATTTCCTGCCCATGGTGGGTACTCCCTCTGCTTCAGATATGGCCAATATTTTCTTTAAAGAAATAACAAGGCTTCATGGTGTACCTAAGAGCATCGTCTCGGATAAAGGTGTCCAATTTACCTCCAAGTTCTGGAGAGAACTCTGTAAATCCCTGGAAATAAAGATTTGTCGGGGGCGTGTCCTGACGTAAGCGGCGACGGACGTGTATGTGAGGAGCTCCGGGGCATCCTGAATCGAATCCCCTGCCATCCGCGTATTTGCCTCACCAAAATCGGCTGAAACTCTGCCAGCCTGCTCCTCCCTGTCCCCTGGGCCGGTATTGTGGAGTTGCTCTGCCCGTGGAGACCTGCACGCCATAGCCCAAATACACCCGCAGCCGCCGCCATCTTGCAGGCCCTTGGCCTCCCGGGGAGGACTGATCCTGGCCTGTCTGGAGGTAAGGGATCGTCCGGAGGCCTGTCCAACCTTCAGGGACGTCCGTAGCGGCCGCGGCCTAGTCCGGGCTAGCGCGGCCTTGTGAAACCTGGCGATCACCGCTGTTTCCTGAGCCAGTGTCCCGCGGGGGTGCTCCGCGACTGATCCGATCTTGCCTCCGAAGCACGGGCCTCCTGTATCCATACACCCTATCATCCCTCCACGTCCCTGCCATGGCCTAGTGTGCTGCCAGAGACTGCCTGTCCGAGCGGTGGTGTTCTGGGGCCTGGTATCTTCTGTTATCTGCCATCTTGCTGCCTCACGACGGTCATCTTGCTACACCCAGCGCGGTACCAGCACTTAATCCTGGCTTCCCAGACCAACCTGGACATTAGTCAGCGGAGCTCACCATCTCCTCCGTCTACTACGTAGACTCATCCCCTTCATCCCAAAAGAGGATACAGCAGTAGTAGTTGGAACAATTATCAACTCCCGACTCGATTACGCAAACGCCCTCTACCTCGGACTACCCAAATACCAGATTTCGCGCCTACAAGTCATCCAGAACACGGCTGCCAGGCTGGTAACGGGGAAAAAAACCTTGGGAATCCATCACCCCATCACTAAGGACCCTTCATTGGCTAACCGTAAAGGATCGGATCACATTCAAGACCCTCTGTCTCACCCACAAGTGCACACAGGGAAACGCTCCACAATATCTATGCGAGAAGATAAAACACTACACCCCCAATCGCAATCTCCGATCAACCAACCAAAACCTCCTTCACATCCCCAAGTCCCGCTACAAATCAAAGGGAGAACGAAGATTTGCAGTCCAAGGACCACGGCTATGGAACGCTCTACCCACCAACATCCGCATGGAAGAAAACCACCGGGCCTTCAGGAAAAAACTTAAGACCCACCTATTCTGAAGGGTCAGGATGTCACTGGATGCAAAGCGCCTTGAGGCGATTTAGTTCGCATTTGTAGCGCTATACAAGTTATTCACTCACTCACTCACTCATTACTCTTCCTCTGCATAGCCTCCAGAGCCCATCCGCCTGCTAATCACCGCCCACAGCGGCCTACAGGAGGAATACCAGCTCCAGCCCGGTGAACGGAGGCCATCTTGCTACATCCAGTGCTCTCCGTCTGACTCCTCTGCGATAGGTAAGCCACCCCTTTAGATGAGTGAGTCTAGAGCCCCGTCCCCTGCCGCCTTCCCGGAACTCCCGCTGACCAATCTGAAGCCCTGCAAGCCACGGGAGTGACCTCCTCAGACTCCTGAAGCGGGTGCGCGCCCCATGGGCAAGATTTGAGATCAGAGACAGACCTACGCCGCAACCCTTTAGCCTCGGGCCCCCTCCACCATGGACCGCTACGTACATAGGCCCTCATCCGCGACCTCGAGTAACCAGAATGCAGCGCCAGACCCTCCGGAATGCTCTGAGCCTGTGACAAGTACTCTCTTTGATATTGTCCCCACATCTGTAAAGGGGTCACCTCCCCCATTAACGGCAGACATACTAGATGCCAAACTACAATCTTTACTCCAAGCAATTACACATTACATTGCCCAGGAGGTGGGTAAACTTTCCAAAGAACTAAGGGGAGAAATAGGCCAATTTGGGAGAACGCACTGACACCCTGGAATCTAAGTTTGACGAACCAGTACAGTATGTTCAAGTCCTTGAGGAGGACAATGCCACCATTAAGCACTCAATCACTCAGCTCCAAGCACAACAGGAGGACCTCGAAAATAGGGAACGCAGACAGAACTTGCGAATAAGAGGTATTCCTGAAGCAGTAGAAGACAGAGACCTCCGCTCTTATCTTTTAAGCCTGTTCAATGTGGTAGCATCCCTGATATTGACTGGCGTCTGGACAGGGCCCACAGATCCCTTGCTCCTAAACCCCCGGCTGGAGCCAACCCGAGGTATGTGATTGTCAGATTTCACTACTATGACAGCAAGGAGTCGCTCACTATAGCCACCCGCAACCAATCTAGATTTTTAAAGGATCCAAGATCCAGATCTTCAGCGATCTCTCACCTATCACTCTAGCCAGATGAAGAAATCTACACCCGCTGACACTTCATCTCCAGACCCACAAGGTCATGTATCGTTGGGGGTTCCCATTTCGCCTCTCTGCATCCCGTGAAGGCATACAGTACTCTCTACGTGATCTCCATGAAAGTGACAACTTTCTACGTAACTTAGGCCTACCACCTCTCCCTGACAAAGATCCTGTGCCACTTCCGGCTACTCCTAAGCCGCCGACAGCTCCAGGACGCATCTGGACCCCGGTGCGGAAGAATCCATTTAAATCCAACTTCACACCCCAGAGGCGCTCTTCTTCTAGATTCCCGACCTGAAGATCCATACACATGGCTGCGGCCTTGGTTACCATGGCTCTTTGATGTTCCTGTCTGGTCCACCTTTTTCCGGGTGGATCTGTTCGCCCCCTTGCCCATGGGGTGCATTGCCTGTTGTTTTTATGGCACCCTGGACCAAGAATTTGTTTGTTACCAAAGTTTTTAGTTTGCGGTCCAGGCCTTGATGCTTCGGAAGGCGAAGGGGGACCGTCCCCTCCATTTTTGGCGGTCCTCATGCTCCCCTACCCAGTCCCAGGCTTAGACCTGGGTTTCCTGGAGGCGCTCGGCCTTCCAGGCTTCTTTTTGAATACAGCAAAGTTTTTTTATTTTTTCTCTTAATTTTTTTCGTTTTTTTTTTTTTTTTCGTTTTTTATTTTTGTGTTTTTTTTCCTCAGGTCCTTTTTTTTATTGACCTGCGGCTGCTACACTTCATAGACTGGTTATTTTCCTGTCACAATGCTACTGTTATACTAAATGTTGTTATGTTTTCTTTTACTTATTATATGACCTTTGCACAATGGAATCTCCTATTTAATGTATGTTTTGTAGCTTACCTTATGCTTATCCACCAGGTTGAACTATTATGGCGTTAAAGTTTTTTACTTGTAATGTGAAAGGTTTAAACTCTATTCAAAAGAGATGGTTGGCTTTGAAAGAGTTTAAAGCATCCAAGGCTGATGTAATTTTGGTCCAGGAGACCCACTTCCGCCAGGGGGGAACCCTTAAATTTGCTAGTGAACACTTCCCGACATCCTTCATGGCTTCTGATCCATCTGAGAAAGCAGGCGTAGCAATTTTAATTAGTCGCTCCTGTCCTTTAGGAGTCAAATCCTTCCACCTGGACCACCAGGGCAGATTTATTATCCTGGACTGCTCGTTCCTCACCCAATCCCTTACTATAGTTAATGTTTATGCTCCTAAATCTAGTCAGGTCCAGTTCCTCGCTAACATGTTTGATACCCTAGACAAATTTTCACAACCTTTTCTGGTGATGGGCGGAGACTTTAATATGACCACGTCACCCAGCAAAGATAGACATGTATTATTCCCATCCATAACTTCATCTCCGTCTGACCGCCTCTCCAAATCCTTCCGCAAACTCATTAGAGCCAAAAATCTCCTTGACATTTGGAGAATTAAACACTGCACGAACAGACAATACACCTTTTATTCACAACTCCACAAACTTTACTCTAGATTAGATCATTTCTTTATCTCTTCACCCCTCCTGACGTCCACGGTCTCCTCTGAAATTAACCCCATAACCTGGTCAGACCACTCCTCTGTACAACTAGATATTACCCTCTTTTCCGCCTCTCCCAGAACTTGTCATTGGCGCCTTAATGAGACTTTCTCCGTATCCCTGAAACTAGAGACCTTTTGTTCAATAGCCTAGTTGAATACTTCCAACTTAATGAGAATATGGTCTTGGGGCCATCCACCCTGTGGGAAGCCCATAAAGCCGTCTTCCGGGGACACTGCATAGCTACTGGTTCTCGCCTGAAAAAAGACACAGAATTTCAATGCTCCTCTATCCTGTCCAAACTCTGTAAAGCTGAGAAACTTTTGCTGTCTTCCCCCATGGTGGCTGGGCTCCGGACTGTTGTTTTCCTGCAAAATCAACTCAGGTCATTAGATATGAAAAAGATTGACAAATCTCTTTTGTGGTCCAAACAGAAATGTTATGAATATTTAAATAAACCCCACAGAATGCTAGTGAATAAACTGAAACCCCCTTTCTTTCATCTCCAGATTTTCTCAGACAAACCGATGGTACTCCCACCTATTGCCCTCTCACAATGTCCAAAGTTTTTGGAGAATTCTATTGCAAATTATATAACTGTTTACAAACTGACCCTAACTACAATTTTATACAGGAGAAATTTGACTCTTTCTTTAGCTCACTACACTTACCTACATTCTCCCCTGACCACCTTACATCTCGAAACTCTGCAATCACCCCTGAGGAATTAGCTGAGGTGGTCAAAAACCTCCCTACTCAAAAGTCCCCTGGCCCGGATGCCTGCCTTACTCATTTTATAAAACATTTTTGCCAATTTTAAGCCCACACTTGCTTTCTCTTTTTACCTCCTTACTTCAAGGTACTGTACCCCACCCTCAATTCCTTCATACACATATTTCTGTTATCCCGAAACCTGGTAAAGACCCCTCCCTCCCTGACAATTATAGGCCCATTGCTTTACTTAACTCTGATTACAAGATATTTACTAAAATGTTAGCAAACCGACTCTCCCAATTCATACCTAGACTCGTGCATAAAGACCAAGTAGGCTTTGTAACTGCCAGACATGCCGGCGATAACACGAGACGCACCATAGACCTCATTTATTGCACAAAACAACTCGCCCAGCTCTGATATTGAGCTTTGACGCTCAAAAAGCCTTTGATAGGCTCAGTTGGCCCTTTATGTTTGCCACACTTTCCAAATATGGTTTCAACATCCCCTTTATGGCAGCACTGCATGCTCTATATTCCCGGCCCTCTTCCCAAGTCCAGCTGTCTTCTTCCTATTTATCCCCATCCTTTTCTTTGAGTAATGGTACCAGACAGGGATGTCCGTTATCCCCCTTTACTTTTTATCCTTTGTCTGGAACCCCTAGCTGCAGCCATCCGCATCCACCCTGACATCCGTGGGGTCTCCCTGTGTCATAAGGAGTATAAACTATCATTGTTTGCAGACGATATTCTACTGACTCTGACCAGACCCCACACCTCTCTCCCAAATTTACATGCCTTGCTCAAAGAATTTAGCTTCCTTTCAGGGTATAAAATCAACACAAGCAAAACAGAGGCCCTACCAATACTCATCCCACCTTCAGATCTTGTCACCCTACAGCAAAATTATTCCTATCACTGGTGCTCAAACTCTCTTAAATATTTAGGGATACATATCACCCCTTCATACTCAACACTCTATCAGGCTAACTTCCCCCCACTCTTCCGCGACATTGACCGACTCCTGCGACAATGGGACACTTATCCCATCTCTCTCTTGGGTCGCATCAATGTCCTAAAGATGTCTATTCTACCGAGACTCCTTTATCTATTTGAGACTTTGCCGATTCCTGTCCCTATGTCACAGCTCAAAGCCACTCAGAGGTAATTTCTTAACTTTATTTGGCACTACAAGGCCCACCGAATAGCCAGCTCAGTGGTGTTGGCCCCTAGGTCCAGAGGTGGATTGGGGGCCCCAGACCTTATTAAATATTTCTTTGCCACCCACCTCAAATCGATTATCACTTGGTCTTCTAGAATGGCATCTAGCATCTGGTCGGAGATTGAAATGAGTATCACTAGACCTGTTCACCCCTGCTCTATGATTTGGACAAACCTAGAGACCTCCATAACTCAACTTCGAGGCCTTTGCTAGCACCCAATGTTATTCACTCTCTCCATATGGAAGAAGTGCTTGCGCCAATTCTCCCTCTCTTCTACATGTCTGCCCCTATTGAATGTATTATTCAACCCTGATGTTCCGGATAGTCTTTCTTATACCCGAATGCTCCCATGGACACAAGCTGGAATTTTCCAGCTCAGAAACCTTGTGCATCCACTCACCCGCACGTTTTTACCTTTTAATGAATTACAGCGTAAATATCAGATTCCTAAGCATTTATTTTACTCTTATCTCCAATTCAAACACAATTTTTCCTCTAAATCCCCTACTTTAACCTTAGATAAACCTACCTCATTTGAACTATTACATGCAGAAATGGTCCCAGATTATTAAGTGACCTATCCAACTCCCTCAATGGCAGAAGATTTGGGAGACTACTTCCACGTCTTCAAGGTGTGTGGAGCAGAGGGAGATGACCTATAAGATACAATTTTTTTGGTATAGAACCCCGGAGATCTTACATAGATACGACCCCAAAGCTTCCCGGGTGTGTTGAAGATGCCCATTTCCACATCTTCTGGGAATGTCCCATGATTCATCCTTTCTGGTTCTCCATCCAAACCCAGAATGGAGAACCAGGAGCTCTTTGACACTACTCTCCCTCTGGACCCGATCCAGTATCTTTTAGGCTTGCCGTTCCCTGGTATCCCCAGACACACCCAAAAGTTAACTGCCTTTTTTCTCCTGGCAGCAAAAGGGGCTATACCTCTGAGATGGTTGTCCCCCTCCCCACCCACCTTTGCACAGGTTCTGCAAATATTGGAACAAATTCGCAGGATGGAACACCTGACTGCGACAGTCCATGATACACTTCCTCAATTTTCCAAAATTTGGGACTTGTGGGATCAGTCGAAGCTGAATCCAGGTGCCATTTCACTATCCCCCCAGTAGTGCAGTACACTCTTAAACATATGTGCTAAATTTTATGTTTCTTTAGTCCTATTAGCCTGTTCTTTTTGGTGATTCCATGGTGCCCCATCCCTTTCCTCCCACTCTCCCTCCCTCCTAGATGGGTTCCCCTCGGGGCGTCCTGGTCCCTCAGTTTGGGCGCTCTGGGACCCCCACTGATACTGGATCCAGAGGGCAACATTTCCTTCTATGTGAAATATTGTTTTGTTGGTGCCGCCCACCCCCTGGGTCCCTCTCCCCCTTCCCCCTCTCCACCCTACCTGGTCTATACAGTTGAATTATTATGCTTTTGTGAATTTGGTAGCATTGTAGCGTTATATCTATGGTTTTAACATCTGTTATATGCCTTTTCAATTAGCATTCTTATAAGCCGTACTACATATTTGGCATTTATTTTCTGTTTGTATTTTTTAAAAAATTTAATAAAGATATAATTTAATTAAAAAAATAAAGATTTGTCTCTCCTCTGCGTACCACCCTCAGAGCAACAGCCAGACGTAGAAAACAAATCAAACCCTGGAGCAGTATCTCCGTTGTTTTTGTTCTGGTTCCCAAGATGATTGGTCCACTCTCCTGCCTTATGCTGAATTTGCATACAATAACTCCATCCATACAGCTACCAATCAAACACCCTTCTAGTCAAACTTCGGGTTCCACCCTTCTTTTCTCCCAAACACCATCCCTGAGATGTCTGTCCCTGCCGTACAAGACCGGATAGCCTCTATCCAGCTGAACTTTCGGAAAATTCAGGAAACCATGCAAAAAGCCCAGGACAACTACAAAAAATATTACGACAAGGGAAGGAAGTAGAACCCAGTCTTCATAGTTGGCGAAGAAGTTTGGCTATCAGCCATTAATCTCAGATTACCACTTCCCTCACGGAAACTGGGGCCAAGGTTCATTGGACCTTTTAAAATCAAGAGGATGTTCAACCCTGTGGCCTTCGAGTTAGCCTTGCCCAATTCTTACAAAATACACCCGGTATTTCATGCATCTCTATTAAAGCCTGTTGTTTCCAGCCCCTTCTCTGGGAGAGAAGAACTACCTCCCCCACCAGTCAAGGTGGACGGGGAGAATGAATTTGACGTGGAGTCCATCTTGAGTTGCAGGAAAAGGGGCAGACAGCTCCAGTATCTAATTAAATAGAAGGGGTATCCCCCCGAGGACAACTCCTGGGAACCCCCTAGGAATTTGCATGTCCCATGCTTGATCTGAGCCTTTCATCAGGAACATCCGGAATTGATGTCCAGCTTGGGCGTCCAGAGTCCGCCCCTGGGGGGGCACTGTCAGAGAAACAATCAATCCAGCCGCATCAGCCATATCCCTGCGCGCATGCATGGCGAAACGGCGCTTCGGCGCATACGCGTTCTTGGCCCAATGGAACGGCGTGCGCGCTAGTGCACGCTCAAGTGACGCTCTGGCTGGCCTATAAAGGCTGCTCAGGTGCTCAGACAAGTTGCTGGTTTGTCTTCATCTTTCTGTCTGAGTTTGGTTCCTGTTTTCTGCATCTGATTACTCGTTGTGACCCGGATTGACCCTGATTACTCTGCTCTTCTCCTGGATTCGACCCTTGGCCTGTTTAACTCTGCATTGCTTCCAGTGTTTGACCCTCTGCCTGTGACCCGGATCTGCCTCTTGTCTCCAGTGCTTGAACCTCTGCCTGTGACCCGGACCTGCCTCTTGTCTCCTTGCCTTGACCCCCTGCTTGTGACCTGGATTTACCTTGTGACTCTGAGCCCTGTGTCTCAGCCAGTGATCTGGAAATTACCTCATCCTCCAGTGTTTGACCCTCAGCCTGTTCTAGACTTTTTGTTGGAGTTTCTTCCTGCGGGCCATCCTATCCGCCTGTCACCGCAGAGCTGCCCAGCTCTACAAGGACCACTACGCAAGTCTTGTCCTGCCTGCTGGTAGCCTGTGCCTCTTCGTGCCATCCACTCCCTGTATCACCTCCAGGGGGCAGAGTGCGCCTAGTCGCAAGGGCGAACAGCTCTTGACATCTAGCCCTCGGTAAGTACTTATCTGACAGTCATTTCTGGAATACTAATGGAGAATCTGAATCCTCCTAGTGACATGGGACACTTTTAAGGCATGAATGTACTAATAATGGGGTGGGTGGCGCTGCCAAGGTATAGGGTGGTTGAAAGAGAACAAACGTGCTATGTCCCCAAAAAAGATTACCTTAATATATAGGATGGGTAGGAAATAGCACAACACCAAAAAAACTAATTGATAGAGTTGAGCGGGTAGCTGGATATTCGGGTCCGGCGGGTTCGGCCGAACTTCGGAAAAAAGTTCGGATTCGGGACCGAACTTTAACCCGAACCCGGACCCGGACCCCATTGAAGTCAATGGGGACCCGGACTTCTGACGACTAAAAAGGCTCTAAAAAAGTAATGGAAAGGGCTAGAGGGCTGCAAATGGCAGCAAAATGTTGTTAAGAACATGGCAAGTGCTCTGCAAACTGTGGATAGGAAATAACTTAAAAGAACATAAAAAAAATTAAAAAATAAAAAAATATGCTGGAGGCCCCCTTTTCAGCAGAAGAGGTACAGGAAGTCATTAAGAACCTCAGAAACTCAACGGCACGATGCCACACATATGGTGGGAATGCCCCAGAATACGCCCTTTCTGGAATAAATTATTTAATTTAATGGATAAGCTAGTGGGAAAATAAAATACTTTGAAATAAAAATGTAGCGGGGTGCTAAATTTAAGGAAAGTGTTTGAGTGGTAAATAGGCTCAAATACCCTAATTCTGTAGGATTCATGGACCATTTTGTCCTCGGGGGACAGTATTGGTGTGCAGTTCCCTGCGGCCTACAGGTGGCGCCTTTTGTGTCCCCTCTTGGCAGTAGTACAGCGGGGCGGGGAACCTGCTGTGCATGCCGGGAGAGCATATAAAAGGGGCAGACCTTTGGCCTGGGGGCTGATGTCCAGTGGGGTCCGCACCCAGGTGCCTTCGGCCTGGGTGCATGTGTTCCTGTTCCATCTCGGGCACCTTTAGCCCGGGGTGAGGTACTATCCTGGAGTTCTTGCTGCCCTGGGTATGGAGGCCTAGGGGCGGGAGTAAAGCCTGGAGTCCAGAGCCGCCTCGTGTAGGGGACCCTGTTCCAGGGAAGGGAGGATCATTCTGATGGACCGATGCGGGAGTCACGGTGAAGGAATGGTCTGTTGACTCCCTGGAGAGATGTCTTCCCCTTGATATGGGCTAGGTTCGTAGAAGGAGAAGCTCAAGGTCACCTTGACTGTATCAGAGGCCTTATTCAACCGGCCCGTGGCAGGGGCCTTATACACCCTGGTCTGTGGCTGAGACCAAAGTTCTCCAGGCCCGTGGCAGGGGCCTTGTACACCCGGTCTGTGGCAGAGACCAACCTCAATGTCTGTGGCAGAGACCGTGCGCCAAAAACTGTTTGAGAAACCTAAGCAGTGAAGTGAATGTGCTACGTTTGTGCCTGGACCTCCTCCACACCTTAAGCTGTCCTGTTTCTTTGCTCTAACCTTTTCTATCTGAGTACAGTTTATTTTGCCATGAGAGAATAAGAGTTGGAGTTTCAGCTGGTGTGGACATTGACTTTACTGGCAATTAAAGGACTTGCCTCTACCTACAGTAGAGGTGAGAATCATCCTCTGGAGGAGTTTTGACTCCGGCTGTGGACACGGCCCGTCAAGTACACCGCTCAACCTCTTTATATAGGAGGATACGGGCTGGTAGTGCGGTGTAACTTTCTCCCTCCTGCGAAGAGCCAACAACATAAAGGCAGGTAAGGGGGAAAGGATCTGTGCGCTACAAAAAAATAAAATAAAAATTTTAATCTTGGCCTAGCAGGACGAGGTCCATATGGAGTAGGAGGTTGAGGTGGCGGTGGATGTGGCTGTGTAGGTGGAAGCGGCGGTGGAGGAGGACGAGGTAGCCAACACTGGTTCAAAAATACAACAATGGCTGGGTAAGGCCGGTGATGTGTCGAATTCTGTCCCCTGTCGAATACTGTCCGCCCTGTACTGCGTTTGCTGAGTATGTAGGACAAGGGGATTTCAAAAATCTCCCAAGACTAACGGCGCCTGCGTGTTGAGTTCAGGTGAAGGCCACACCATCCGTGGTTCAAGCCGAGCCAAGCAAGGCCGCGATCGAAGCGAGCCCGTGAGGGGCCCTGTTACTATGTGCTACCGTATGTCCTCTTGGATGGTGGGGCTTGAACCTGCACTCACAGCGCAGGCGCCGTTCATCTTCGGAGATTTTGTGAATCTCCTTGTCCTCTGTACTGCGCAAGCGCTGCGCCTGCGCAGTACGGGCCGGGCACAATCCGATGGCCGGACAGTTTTTGTCACAACACCGGTATACATGTCTATTCTGCACAAGGTACGGACAAGTCCTGTGGGATCCATGCCTGGTTCATTTTAATGAACGTGAGCTTGTCCACATTGGCTCTGGACAGGCGGCTGCGCTTGTCTGTGATAACGCCCCCTGCCGTGCTAAATACACGTTCAGATAATACACTGGCTGCAGGGCAGGCCAGCACCTCCAAGGCATAAACGGCAAGCTCAGGCCATGTGCCCAATTTGGAGACCCAGAAGTTAAAGGGGGCAGACCCGTCATCCAGTACGTGTAGGCCTGTGGACACATACTGCTCAACCATGTTGGTGAAATGCTGCCTCCTGCTAAGACGTTCCATCTCAGCTGGTGGTGCTGGTTGTTGTGGCGTGCTGACAAAGCTTTTCCACATTTCGGCCATGCTAACCCTGCCTTCTGAGGTGCTGCCGGTGCCCCGGCTGCGTTGGCGACCTCTTCCTCCTCCTCTGCCTTCGCCTTGTGCTTCCACCGTACGCCCGCTGTCAGGTGGGAATGCCACCAGCAGCGCGTCTACCAGCGTGCGCTTGTACTCGCGCATCTTACGATCCCGCTCCAGTGAGGAAATTAAGGACGGTACGTTGTCCTTGTAACGGGGATCCAGCAGGGTGGCCACCCAGTAATCAGCACCAGTTAAAATGTGGGCAACTCGGCTGTCGTTGCGGAAACACTGCAGCATGTAATCGCTCATGTGTGCCAGGCTGCCCAGAGGCAAAGAAAAGCTGTCCTCTGTGGGAGGTGTATCGTCTGTGTCCTCTGTATCCCCCCAGCCACGCACCAGTAATGGCCACGAGCTGGTCTGAGTGCCACCCTGCTGTGAACATGGCTCCTCCTCCTCCTCCTCCTCCTCCACCTCGTCATCCTCCAGAACTGTGCCCTTTCTGCCGGACAATTGTGTACCTGGCGTTTGTTGGTGCAGGAACCCACCCTCGTAGCCACTTGTGAAAGACTGGCCTGAAAGCCTTTGAAATGATCCCGCTTCCTCCTCCTCCTCCTCATCCTCCTGTGCCACATCCTCTTCCATCATCGCACGAAGCGTTTTTTCAAGGAGGCATAGAACTGGGATAGTAACGCTGAGAACGGCGTCATTGGCACTGGCCATGTTGGTGGAGTACTCGAAACAGCGCAACAAGGCACACAGGTCTCGCATGGAGGCCCAGTTATTGGTGGTGAAGTGGTGCTGTTCCGCAGAGCGACTCACGCGTGATTGCTGCAGCTGAAACTCCACTATTGCCTGCTGCTGCTCGCACAGTCTGGCCAGCATGTGCAAGGTGGAGTTCCACCTTGTGGGCACGTCACATATGAGGCGGTGAGCTGGAAGGCCGAAGTTACGCTGCAGCGCTGACAGGCGAGCAGCAGCAGGGTGAGAACGCCGAAAGTGCGCACAGACAGCCCGCACTTTCTGCAGCAGCTCTGGCATATTGGGGTAATTTTTAAGGAACCTCTGGACCACCAAGTTCAGCACATGCGCCAGGCAAGGGATGTGCGTCAAACCGGCTAGACCCAGAGCTGCTACGAGATTTCGCCCATTATCGCACACCACCAGGCCGGGCTTGAGGCTCACTGACAGCAACCACTCATCGGTCTGTTGTTCCATGTCCCTCCACAACTCCTGCGCGGTGTGGGGATTTTCCCCCAAACAGGAAAGTTTTAAAACTGCCTGCTGTCGTTTACCCCTGGCTGTGCTGAAGTTGGTGGTGAAGGTGTTACGCTGAATGGATGAGGAGGCGGTAGAGGATGAGGAAGCGGAGAAGGAGGAGTTAGCAACAGGAGGCAAACTGAAGCGCCCTGCAATCCTCGGTGGTGGAAGGACATGCGCCAAACCGCTATCTGCCTCAGGCCCAGCAGCCACTGCATTTACCCAGTGTGCTGTTAGGGAGATATAACGTCCCTGACCGTGCTTACTGGTCCACGCATCCGTAGTTAGGTGGACCTTGCCACAGATGGCGTTGCGCAGTGCACACCTGATTTTGTCCCCCACCTGGTTGTGCAGGGAAGGGATGGCTCGCCTGGAAAAGTAGTGGCGGCTGGGCACGACGTACTGCGGGACAGCCAATGCCATCAGGCTTTTAAAACTCTGCGTCTCCACCATACGGAATTCAGGGCCAGGGATCGCGGGTGGCTAGGGGGGTACTTCCTCTTCCGCTCCAATGTTTGGGAGATAGAGAGCTGAACGCTTCCATGGGACATTGTGGAGATGGTCGGTGACCCAGGTGGTAGTGTTGCTGGCAGATCCTCTGTTTGCGGGGTGACAGGTGCCACTGTCACTACAGAGGTGGATGAAGAGGCCGAGACTGCAGCAGAAGAGGAAGCAGGAGGAGCCAGAGACCTTTCTTGGTTTCTGAGGTGTCTACTCCACTGCAGCTCGTGCTTTGCACTTAGATGCCTGGTCATGCAGCTTGTGCTCAGGTTGAGAACGTTTATGCCTCGCTTCAGGCTCTGATTGCACAGCGTGCAAACCACTCGTGTCTTGTCATCAACACACTGTGTGAAGAACTGCCACGCTAGGGAAGTCCTTGGACCTGGCTTTGGTGTGCTCGGTCCCTTGCTGCGTTGGGCAGTAGCAGATGTACTGTCTAGGGGACGAATGCTCCGTTTTTGCACCCTGCTCCCTCTTCTGCTGTGCTGGTGGCTCTGTGCGACCACCGCCTCTTCCTCCGAACTACACTGGTCACCTGCATAATGTTGATTCCATGTGGGGTCGAGGACCTCATCGTCCTCCACATCATCTTCCACCCAGTCTTCACCCCTGCCCTCCATGTCTGTCTGCACAATTGCGAAAGCAGCAGCAGTTGGCACCTGTGTTTCGTCATCATCCGAGACGTGCTGCGATGGTCCTCCCATGTACCCATCATGAAACATAAGTGGTTGGGCATCGGTGCACTCAATCTCTTCCACTTCTGGGGCAGGGCTAGGTGGATGGCCCTGGGAAACCCTGCTAACAGAGTCATCGAAAAGCAGAAGAGACTGCTGCATGATTTGGGGCTCAGACTGCTTGGCTGATTTGCAAGGGGGTGAGGTGAAAGACTGATGGACATGGGCTTCAGGTGCTAACTCTGATCTTTCAGCAGAAGAGTGGGTGGGAGACAATGTGAAGGAACCCGAGGCACTGTCAGCAACCCAATCTACTATCGCCTGTACTTGTCCTGGCCTAAACATTGGTACAGCCTCATTAGGCGCGACAAAATACCGCCGCAGGCTCGGTCGCCTACTCGCACCTGAGGAAGGTGTTTCACTTGTGCGTGTAGCTGGCACAGATCCACCACGTCCTCTCCCTGCAACAGGAGCTCCACCAGCAGCACCACGACCGGGGCCACCACGTCCCTTTGACCTTCCCCTCATATTTTCCAAATTTAGGATCTTGCCCTAAATGGCGTTTTTTGGAAGACCACAACACACCCACAGTACGTAATGGCTGAAACGCACAGCTACAGAACTGCAGAAAATGCTATTCAAAAAAAAAAAGGTTGTTTTTTTTAGTATAGCACAGTACAAGGAAAATATATAGAAATAGTTTTTTTACACACACCTCCAGATGTGTATTTCACACTGCAAAATATTTTCTGTGGCCCTAAATGGCGTTTTTTGCAAGAGCACAACACAACCACAGTATTTAACCACTGAATCGCACAGCTATAGAAGTGCAGAGAATGCTATTCAAAAAAAATGTTTTTTTTTTTAGTATAGCACTGTACAATATATAGAAATTGTTTATTTTACACAGCTCCACATGTGTATTTCACACTGCAATTTATTTTCTGTGGCCCTAAATGGCGTTTTTTGCAAGAGCACAACACAACCACAGTATTTAACCACTGAATCGCACAGCTATAGAAGTGCAGAGAATGCTATTCAAAAAAAATGTTGTTTTTTTTAGTATAGCACTGTACAATATATAGAAATTGTTTATTTTACACACCTCCACATGTGTATTTCACACTGCAATTTATTTTCTGTGGCCCTAAATGGCTTTTTTTGCAAGAGCACAACACAACCACAGTATTTAACCACTGAATCGCACAGCTATAGAAGTGCAGAGAATGCTATTCAAAAAAAATGTTGTTTTTTTTAGTATAGCACTGTACAATATATAGAAATTGTTTATTTTACACACCTCCACATGTGTATTTCACACTGCAATTTATTTTCTGTGGCCCTAAATGGCGTTTTTTGCAAGAGCACAACACAACCACAGTATTTAACCACTGAATCGCACAGCTATAGAAGTGCAGAGAATGCTATTCAAAAAAAATGTTGTTTTTTTTAGTATAGCACTGTACAATATATAGAAATTGTTTATTTTACACACCTCCACATGTGTATTTCACACTGCAATTTATTTTCTGTGGCCCTAAATGGCGTTTTTTGCAAGAGCACAACACAACCACAGTATTTAACCACTGAATCGCACAGCTATAAAAGTGCAGAGAATGATATTCAAAAAAAATGTTTTTTTTTTTAGTATAGCACTGTACAATATATAGAAATTGTTTATTTTACACACCTCCACATGTGTATTTCACACTGCAAAATATTTTCTGTGGCCCTAAATGGCGTTTTTTGAAAGAGCACAACACAACCACAGTATATAACCGCTGAATCGCACAGCTGCAGAGAATGCTATTCAAAAAAAAGTTTTTTTTTTTTTTTTAGTATAGCATAGTACAAGAAAAATATATAGAAATTGGTTATTTCACACAACTAGAGATATACACTGCAAAATATTTTTTTTGCCCAAAAATAGGTCTTTTTTGCGCACAACAAAGTGCCTTTTTTTTTTTGCAACAGCACAATAAAGTGCCTTTTTTTTTTTTTGGGGCCCAAAAATGGGTCTTTTTAGCAAAAGCACAATAAAGTGCCTTTTTTTTTTTTTTCTGACCAAAATAGGTCTTTTAGCAAGAGCACAATACAGCCACAGTATGGAATAGGTGTATCACTCAACGTAATGCAGTGCTGGTGCACTGAGCTTGCAACACAAACAGATAAACCTATGCAGATCGCTGAGCTATTATATCTCTCAATCTGGACTCCTATCTAAATCTCTCTCCCTGAAAGCACAAACAGGATCCTGCCCCTACACTACACTACACTACACTGTCTCCCTATCTTTTCTATCAGTAGATTGCAGAATCAGGACTAACTCCTATCATATAATTCTCTCCCTCACAGCAACAGCAGCCAGGATCCTTTCCCTACACTGTCTAAAAGCAGAGTGACGATCTGTGCTGTGTGCCTCTTTCTTATATAGAAGCTGGTCACATGCTGGGTCACATGTTGCACTGACCAATCACAGCCATGCCATTAGTAGGCATGGCTATGATGGCTTCTAAGGGCACACCAGCTAATCAAATGGTGATTGGCTGGCCCCTGAAGCATTTCTAACTGCGCCATTAAATTCCCGAATCCGAACCCGAACCCGGACTTTAGCGCAAAATCCGGGTCCGGGTCCGGGGTCGGGAAAACGCCAAAATTCGGTACGGACCCGAACTTTACAGTTCGGGTCCGCTCAACACTACTAATTGATAGTCCTGTGATAAAGTGACTGTGTGCGTATACAATTAATAACAGTGAGGGGGGCCCCCTGTGACAGAAGCTAACCCAGTGTAAATAGGTGCTAGTGCCCAATACTGGGATGTGCAAATGTGCAAGTGTTAAACGACCAACGGAAGGTCAAAAGTGATACGGTGCTAATAAAAATGAAAATTAAATGCAATTCCCACATATATAAACCTTCACAATGCCATATTCAAGTGCTGCCACCAGGGGCAGTGTACAAATAATGGAACTTGTAAATCCAAATAGGCTGAGCAATTAAATGAAAACGATTAAATAATAAACATATAATAGGGATAAATGAGATGTAACTATATTCCAGCACCAGGGGCAGTCACTAAGACCCACTAGAATGAGGGTTCTTTGCTCCAATGCCAGAGTGAGTGTCCGTGGCAATTTGTTGTTTAAGGGTTAACAGTATATAGATTTCTCTTAAGCCTCGTACACACGGTCGGACTTCCATCGGACTTTTCCGTGGATTTTTGTCCGAACGGAGTTGGCCGGGCACACCCATAGCATACACACCACAGGACTTTTCTGCAAACTTTCCCAAAACTTTTTGCAACATCACATGGTTTTTCTGCTCTTTTTTGCTCTTTACCGCCACCCTTTGGTCAACTTCTGCTATTGTTGGTTGATTTTAACATTAGTTGTTTTGTCCATCAGACAAAAGTCCTAAGGTTTTCTGTACACACGGTAGGACTTTGCTCCATCGGACTTTTGTTGGGAAAAAGTTTGTCCGTTTGCAGACCCAACTTTTGTCCGATGAAAACAAAACCAAACGAAAAAAAGTTTGTCCGATGGAGCGTACACACGGTCGGATGGTTGGTCCAACTTGCTTAAAACAAAGTTTGTTGGCCAAAAGTCCGACCGTGTGTACAGGGCTTTAGACAGTTCAAGCATTAGTAATGAACTGTGAAAAAAAGAGAGGTGACTTTTGTGAATGTCCTTTTGATTCCCGCCAAGTTTCAGGTGACACTTGTGCTCCCCCTCCAGGTTCCCCACTCACCAAAAGTAGAAACCCCTTGTTCCTTGGATAGCCGTGGGTTCCCTCTCTCCTCCACCGCTCGATTCCCGGGGATTCCTGTCCACTTTCCTGGATTCTGTGTGTCAGCTGACTGCAAATATCTTCAGAGGACCAACAAAAAACGAGCTACCATAGCATAATCTAGTTGATTTATTTGTAAAAATATATATATATATATAAAAACAGAGTACCGCTTGTCTGCAAACATGCAGATATAAAAAGTAAAATATAACATTTTGAAATCCTAGGATCACCTGGGTCAGCGGCGTGCGTTCCACCACTCTTATCGGAAGTGACGTGTCGACGTGAAGGACCAATCACTTGACGCATTTCGTCATGTGACTTCTTCTGAGGCGATCCTTTTAAGGCATGGGTCAGGGGGGCCTACATCTTCTGCATAGTAGCACTTCAAAGGGAGGCGTCCCACTCATTAGAATCTCTGGAGACTGAGGCCGCAGGACTGGAGGCAGAGTATGTTTCCTCCCCAACCCCCGAATAGGTATCGGGCCTGGTAGTGAACCCTGAGACAGCTTTCCCTTTTGAAGGTGGATAATACCAAAAAGGCCCTGTTCCACTCCCAACAAAAAGTATTTGAATACGTAGGCAAGAAAGGTCGTATGCTGACTTGGCTGGCTAAAAACCAAAATCCAACAAATGTTGGATGACAGGCTAGTAAATTTTCGGTGGACAATGGCTGCACGTCTGATTTTCGTATGGTCAGTACACAAATCCGTCACACAAAAGTCGAAAGTACAAACATGCATGCTCGGAATCAATGCTCACCAAACACAAAATTAGCAGAAGGGGCCCAAAGAGTCACACTCAAGAGCTGAAATTCCTCATAGCACGTCACTACGTTTGTGTTTGTGGCAGGACAATTGTTAGTATGCAACACAAGATCCTGGCACACGCCCTTTTGACAAAAATCAGACGCTCGGTTGGCCAACAATCGTACCGTGTGTTCAAAGCTTTAGGTTCAGGTTGAGCCTGAGTTCTCCACAAACCCAAGCCATTCACAGTTATGGACACAGCAAGCAAATGTAATTTCATTACCATTACAACCGGCTACCAATAATACACTTCCTGGCTTCTGCACTTAGATCAGGTGTTTTAGAAAGGATAACAATTTTAGTTTTCTTTTGTCCAAGCCTTCACTATGAAAATGCAAGGTTCAAGCAGAACAAAAATAGCAACCGCTTTAATCAATGTAAAACGATCTTTGAAGGAAAGGTGCATATGGAAAGGACTTTTCAAAAATAAACACAATGCAAAAATTTCCTAGCACATCCACCATCCAGACAGTAAAAAATGTAGTAATTTGCATAAAATAAAGGTTTTAGCTGCATACAATAGCATATATACTGTATATGGAAGCCACGTTGCCACGTCAAGGCAGTGTGGACACTAACTTTGAGAGTCTCCATCTTGGAACAAATATATCAGTGAATAAATTGATTGCAGGTATGCCTTAAAATAGCACATTCCTCCTTAAAGGTGCAGGGATACACCAGATGCCAAGGACAGCACAATGGCAGTTGAAGACCTACAGTAGGTGCCGCCGACATTGTATATTCATTGCGATCCTATCACGGAGATTCTCGGCGACAGGGGTGCCGACATCTCGACAACAGGGTGGCGACACATCTCGCACTCGCTGCAATAGCGAGGAGACGCGGCACTGTATTGAACAGGGATCCGACGTGGATTCCCGCCAATACCAGGCACTGTGTTTGGTATGAATCCTGAGCGGGAACTTTAAATAAAAAATCGGCATGGGTTCCCCCTCCAGGAGCAAACCAGGCCCTTAGGTCTGGTATGGATTTGAAGGGGACTCGCCTAAGCCGAAAAATTGGCGTGGGGCCCCCCTCAAAATCCAAACCAGACCCTTATCCGAGCACGCAACCTGGCAGGCCGCAGGGGTAGAGGGGGGGTCGAGAGAGCGGCCCCCCTCCCTCCTGAACCGTACCAGGCCACATGCCCTCAACATGGGGGGGTTGGTGCTCTGGGGCAGGGGGGCGACCTGCGGCCCCCCACCCCAAAGCACCCTGTCCCCATGGTGATGGGGACAAGGGCCTCTTCCCGACAACCCTGGCCGTTGGTTGTTGGGGTCTGCGGGCGGGGGCTGATCGGAATCTGGGAGCCCCCTTTAATAAGGGGGCCCCCAGATGCCGGCCCACCACCCTATTTGAATGAGTATGGGGTACATCGTACCCCTACCCATTCACCTGGTGGAAAAAATGGCAATAAAAAAAAACACACACAGCTTTTTAAAGTAATTTATTGCACAGCTCCGGGGGTCTTCTTCCGACTTCATGGGTCTCCAGTTTCGTTGCCGCGCTCTCCGGTTCTTTCTTCCTTCTGCCGGGCCTCCGCTATCTTCTTCCAGCTCTTTTGCTAGCGGGGCCCGGTCTTCTCCGTCGCCTTCTTCCCTCTTCTCCTCCCTGGTTCTTTCTTCCTTCTGCCGGGCCACTGCTATCTTCTTCCAGCTCTTTTGCTAGCGGGGCCCGGTCTTCCCCGTCGTCTCGTCCGGCTCTCCGTTGTCCTTCTGCCGGCCCCTCCACTATCTTCTTCCAGCTCTTTTGCTAGTGGAGGGGCCAGTCTTCCCGTCGGCGTCTTCTTCTCTCTTCTCCTCCTCGATGTTGACTCGTCGCTTCCTCCCGCTGTAATGCTAAATCTTCGGTCCACAGCGATTTATATAGGCTGCTCATGACGTCACAGTCACATGTTCCCATGACGTCACAGTCACATGCTCCGGGGCCACCCTCTTCCCCTGCGGCCTGCCAGGTTGCGTGCTCGGATAAGGGTCTGGTTTGGATTTTGAGGGGGGCCCCACGCCGATTTTTTGGCTTAGGGGAGTCCCCTTCAAATTCATACCAGACCGAAGGGCCTGGTATGCTCCTGGAGGGGGAACCCATGCCGGTTTTTTATTTAAAAATTGGCGTGTAGTTCCCGCTCAGGATTCATACCAAACACAGTGCCTGGTATTGGCGGGAATCCACGTCGGATCTCCGTCTACCGGCAATGCGTGTCGCTCATTGTGAAAGGAAAAACAATTTTTTTCCTTTCCCGATGACGAGACAGCTCGGCACTGGCTCTCGTGACGGGGCTCGTAGGGTGTCAATCTCGCCGCTAGAAGAGGCGAGATTGACACAATATCGGCGGCACCTACTGTAGATTCCAACATGGAGGCTATCATATATTATAGTTAGGAACTAACTTTACACAGGGGCCCTGATGGGGCAGTGTGGCTTCTACATATACAGTATTTGCAAATGTATTCAACTACTGTAGAACCTTTGTATTTAAAGCACATTTTTGAAACTGCATAAATATTTTACTCTTTCGTTCATGGACCGACACAGCTTCTCTATTGACATAGTGGGTATTATCCATTAATTAGGAGTGACTAGGCAGAAAACTTGTAAAAAGTGTTGCATCACACCTTCTACAGTACCGCCCAGGGGGCGGACCCTCTGGTATATCCCCTCACTCTTCATCTCGCAGATCAGTTTTTTTCTGTCTAGCAAGGAGTAGGACATGGCTCCCTTCGGGCCCATTGGTCCGGGGGAAAAAATATATTTTTCTACATTTTGTTTTTTGTTTCCTGCAATCTTCGATCAAAGGCTGGATCCTCGATTCTTGTAGTCCCCCCAGTTTCGGCCATTGAGCGTGTGCCAACCCTAGCTACGCGCTGGGTTTTCCACGACATACCCGTCGCTCTACGTGTGGCCGGTGAGCCTAAGCTCCAGAGTCTGCATCGGACTGCTCAGCTTTGGCTGACCTTATGGCCGAGTCGCAGTAGCCTGTGACAAACAAAAACAGAAACCGCTCAGGTGTGGACGTCCTCCAGGTGACTATCTCCTCCCAACAGCCGAGGGTGCAGGCAATGCAATTTCAGGCAAAACAAAAGATCAAGTCTTCTGGACAGCAGCACTCCAATAAAAAGCCTTTATTATGTAAAATCTTCAAAAATCCAAATACAGCACAGCAAGTCACAAAATTCTGGTTAGAGCTGACTAGTTTCACACTTTCTTAGTGTTTAATCATAGCTGCCTAATGCACAAATGATTCCCATGATATACCCCCAAAAAAGGTCATATGACCCAACCACAAGTGTAGGTGATTAAGTGCTGACAAGTGTTAATTGAAAGTTGATTGCATGCTGACTAACCTGTGTCCAAGAAATAAATGTTTTTTAAAAAAGTGTATGGTTTCATTGTACCAACTATTCTAAAAATATATGTACATAATATCCTTGAAAAGGTGTGCAGCAAATTAAATATTTGTGAAAAAACTTGTGATTGGTGCAAAAAAGTGAGGAATGTGTAAATTAAATAAATGTGAATATATGGAACACAATAGATGAACAGCCTAAATCTCCACATAATGCATGTGCAACGTGCTGAAATGGATGCATAAGCAAAGGCAAATGCATCCATAGCGCACAAATAGTAAAAGATGCAAAGGTAAATTGTTAGTCTGTTCATCAAAAAGTGTCACAATGTAATGTAGGAAAGATATATATATATAAAAATACACTTGTCAGCACTTAATCACCTACACTTGTGGTTGGGTCATATGACCTTTTTTGGGGGTATATCATGGGAATCATTTGTGCATTAGGCAGCTATGATTAAACACTAAGAAAGTGTGAAACTAGTCAGCTCTAACCAGAATTTTGTGACTTGCTGTGCTGTATTTGGATTTTTGAAGATTTTACATAATAAAGGCTTTTTATTGGAGTGCTGCTGTCCAGAAGACTTGATCTTTTGTTTTGCCTGAAATTGCATTGCCTGCACCCTCGGCTGTTGGGAGGAGATAGTCACCTGGAGGACGTCCACACCTGAGCGGTTTCTGTTTTTGTTTGTCATTTGCTCTGGACTCTGCATCCTGCTGACCAGCTCGGAGTGGATTTCTTTCCTCGTTTGGTGGAATTTCCTTATTTTGCAACGAATTCACCCAACAACCAGCCTATTATGGATACCTCTCAACCATCTACACCTGCAGTACTTTCTGGTTTCAGTAGAACTCTCACTGCACCATCCGAAAACCCCCTGAGATCGGGTTCACTAGCATCCCAATTCCAGCCAGCGGATGAAAACCTGATCTCCTTGACAAGCATGTTTAGGAGACTAGAGGCAGTGATGGCCAAAGAGATCAGGCTATATTGGGACATTGACTCACTTTCTGAATATATGGCTTCATTGCGCATCCCCCGAGGCCTGAGAATTAAGAAGTTTCCTACCTCCGAGCTAGTAAATGATTCCCTTAAAAAGGAATGGACTGACGCACTGAGCTCGTGCTCACTTAAATTAATGGGTATTCTTCTCACGTCCAAAAAAGAAGAAATTAATGTTCTTCGGGTGGAAATAGCAGATATCCAGACAAGCCTGACGGATCTGCAGACCCATCCAGAATTTCCGGGATTGGATGGCCGTCTAAATAAGAAACTCGACAAAATGGAAAAATATGTCATCTCAACAAAGAAAGGCAAAATGACCCGTGATCGGGTTGACTACGAAAGCGGGATTGTTTATACTTGGAACAGAACACGATTCCCGTCTGGCCGATCGCGGAGGAATTCTGTTAAAAAAGTGAGCTTTTCCGACCCTGAGATCGACTTTGCCAATGACACGATGGCTGCAACCGCATCCGATTCCTCTCCTGAGCGACCTACGAGATCCCCCAACCCGACATGCATACAGAAGAGAAGCAGTTCTGGAAACCCTCCAGGGCGCCACAAGAAAGTAAAACAAAAAAACGACGCCAGAAAACCAGAAGAGGTGGAAGGAGACATTCACACACCCAAAAGAACCCTGCGAGGCAGGAAGAAGTGAACGTCCTTAATGTTATTAACATCTCAAATAGAACTTTGAATGAAGAAGAGACACGACTTTTATCGAAGGGCCTGAACTTTTGCCCAACAAGGCACTTTGATCTTTTCAGTACGTTATTGGACGTTAATAAATTTTCTCGTAGTCTCACACTCAAAAAACACTATTTTGACCTTCCCGTGGGTGAACATGATACTTCCTCCGGCGACCAGGATACGGGTGAGTCCCTTTCTTCCCCAGTTTTATTTAAAGAGGTGTGTGCTCTTCAGGAGCTTGCAGATTTGGCTTCAGAATCTAGTCCCTGCCCCGTTGACCCCACAGATGCCTTTAATAGCATATCGTTTAAACTCAGATCAGATTTTTATCCAGTGGAGTCACGGGGCAGAGATCTCGATCTCTTCCAAAAGATGGTGGAAAGGGACCTCACCCGATTAGCTCGTGATTGCCGCAGAAAAACTGCACCCTCCAATCTGTCCACATCAGAAAGGAAAGCTTTGAAAAATCTAGAGATGGACACCAGCATTGTAATTAGGAATGCTGATAAGGGTGGTTTGGTGGTTGTGCTCAATTCTGACACATACAGGGATGAAGCTTTACGTCAGTTGTCGGATGGCACAACCTATCAACCACTCAAAAGTGATCCAACCATCCCATTTTCCACAGAGCTCTCTTTGTTATTGGACAAAGCAGTTCATGTGGGCATTTTTTCAGAGAAAGAAAAATCATTATTCATCCCCGCTAGTCCAGTAATGCCCGTGTTTCACCACCTGCCCAAAATACACAAAGGATTACATCCTTTGTTAGGCAGACCAATAGTGGCAGGGATTGGGTCTCTTAACGAACGCCTGGGAGATTGGATTGATGGCCAACTTCAACCTTTGGTCACCAATCTCCCAGGCTACCTACGCGACACGAAACACCTGCTAGTCAAACTCCAGGAGTTTAAGTGGGAGTCACATTTCAGATGGATTACATGCGATGTTATGAGTCTTTACTCGAGTATTCCCCATGACTTAGGTGTATTGGCAGTCTCTGTGTTTCTTAGGGAATCCGGGAAGTATTCCCTGGCTCTGCAGGAATTCATCTTGTTGTCTTTGGATTATTTACTTTCACACAACTTCTTCATGTTCGACGGGGGCTATTATCTCCAGAAATGCGGGGCCTCTATGGGGGCCAAATTTTCACCCTCCCTAGCCAATCTCTACATGGGATTCTGGGAGAGGTCCCGCATTTTTGGACAGGATAGCCCCCGCCGTCTGGATACGGTCTTTTTTTGTAGATTTATAGATGATCTGCTGTTCGTCACCTCTGAGGGGGACACTGAGTTGGAGGTGTGGCTTGACTTCCTTAATGACAACTCCATGAACTTACGGTTCACGGGGAAGCTCAGTGCCACCTCCATGGACTTCCTGGACGTCAACCTATCGGTCGCCCATGGTAGAGTGACCACTAACATTTTTAGGAAACCCACAGCGGGGAATGCACTCCTCAGGGCAGACTCAGGTCACCCCAGCCACACAGTTAGAGGGGTGCCGGTTGGTCAATTTTTAAGACTCCGGCGTCTATGTAGTAGACCTGAGGATTTCACTGTAGAGGCTGCCAACATGACACAAAGGTTTCTGGACAGAGGTTACCCCCCCAACATTGTTGAGAGGGCGTTAACAACTGCAAAAGCCACCCCTAGAGAGACACTTCTGCGGGGGCATCACAGCAAATATAAACAGCAGTCTAATACATCATTTAGTAAGGTTCCTGTATTCTCTACTCCTTACAGTTTGGAATTTGGTAGAATTAAACTAACTGTAGAGAAATACCTACCTATCCTGCTGAATGACCCCATCTACGAAGAGATACTCTCCAGGGGCATTAAATCTGTGTCGCGAAGAGCCCCCACTCTAGGGAGTCACCTTTCACCGAGTCTATTTACGAGCAAATTGTCAACGGCCAATTGGCTGCATTTCCAGGGTACGTTCAAATGTGGTGTTAACCATTGCAATTACTGTAAATACATTAAAACAGGCCAGGTGGTATGGTCTAGTACTAACCACAGAACCTTTGACATCAAACAGTTTGTTAATTGCAACACGAGGTTCCTCGTGTATGTCATCAAATGTGAGTTGTGCAACATCCAGTATGTCGGGCGTACTACACGCCGACTAAAGGATAGGTTGTACGACCACTTGTTTGACATACAGAAGGACAGAAACACCAATGTCGCAAGACATTGGGTATCTGTACACCACAAGAACACATCATGCCTTTCCATCCAGGGGATTGAAAAAATCAACAGTCCCATTAGAGGGGGTGACAAGTTCAGGATACTGTGCAGGCGAGAAGTATTTTGGATTTTTTCATTAGAAACAAGAATACCAGCTGGTTTAAACTTTTAGTGGGATGTATCCCATCATTATGATTAGTTTCCTTTCCTGCACAGTGTCCTGACAGTCGAGCCACATTAAAACATCTGGCTTTTTTTTTTTTTTTTTCTTCCTGTGACCCCCTCGGCATAGCATTATATGGCACTGTGGATTTCTTTTTATTTCACATGCAGCACATGTCATTTTTTGCTGCAAACATAGGAGTTCCTGCTATTACATATGTTTCTTAGGTCTTAGGGATGCCCCAATATTCTTAATATTCTTCATATTCTCTATATACTTCAACATCGTTGCATGTTGACCGGAGGCTTCTCCGGTCATGATGTATATAACATACAGAAAGAATATAGTTGAATAAGAATTAACATATTAGAGTTCTACTGTTCATGAGTTTTTCTTTTTCTTTCCTTTTTTATAGTCAGTGACTTTTAAGGAATAGAATAGATCTACTCATTTTTTGCACACATCACCCATCAATATGAGGTTGATCATATCATGTCATTGTGTTATATGAGTGAGCTCTATATATTTTTATAGATGTTTTATACTATTGGTTTTATTGTTTTGGATGATTTGTTTGATGAAATTTACAGTTGTCAAGAACCCGTATATGTGTGTTTTTCGGTTGCTTAGGTAACCACACACATTCAGGCATTTATATAGATCACAACTCGTATAAATATACACTTTTTCATCTTCATGAAGTTGAAGTCTCAAACAACTATATATAGGAAATAGTGTCCATATGTGCTTTTGCATTTAGCAATCTGATCAATGTTTTGTGGGGATTTTTGTGTTATATTTTTATATTATTTGATACATTGCAAGTGACGGCTGTTTATATGATCATATTTACATGATTCCATCGCAATCTTCCTGCACTTGACCATATAGAACCACATATCCCCACTCACCACAGATCTAATTTGATTGCATCTTGCCTTTAAATCGCACAAAAATTTTCCTTTTCCTTTTTCTATATTAGATTTTAATATAATATATATTGACAACGTATGGCCATATATTAACCATCGTGGGCACATGCGTGTATGTTTAGACATATTTAGACACATTTGTTTATCCATTACATGCATGTATATATTCCCACGTTTGAGCTATTCATCATCATCCATCCAATATATACGGCACTGATATATAGTCACTTTAGATTGGCAACTTAAAGGAATATTAGTAGGACATCTTTATCAGCGATATATGGCTACAAGTCCTTTCTTCCCTTTTCTGTTAATCTTAGCATCTTTTCATCATGCATATACACTATATGATTCCATCATTGATACATTATAATAGTTTTTGATTTTATCTCATCACTCCCTGCGTTATTTTTTACAATAATGTTCTATGGGACATAACCACTCACTATTTTTACATATCTATTAAAAATTGAAGATTGATTGACTTCTTTTAATTTTTAATTTTTGATTTCAATTTTGAGATTATTCCCTACATGAACCTTGAACAATGTTGCCATACTTGAGCAACTATTGTAGCGCAACGTATACCATTGATAACTATATACCACAGGGTTGTGGGCTGGTTGTTTACACATAAATGTATTAATCTTTTTTGGTCAACTTTTTATATATATATATCTTTCCTACATTACATTGTGACACTTTTTGATGAACAGACTGACAATTTACCTTTGCATCTTTTACTATTTGTGCGCTATGGATGCATTTGCCTTTGCTTATGCATCCATTTCAGCACGTTGCACATGCATTATGTGGAGATTTAGGCTGTTCATCTATTGTGTTCCATATATTCACATTTATTTAATTTACACATTCCTCACTTTTTTGCACCAATCACAAGTTTTTTCACAAATATTTAATTTGCTGCACACCTTTTCAAGGATATTATGTACATATATTTTTAGAATAGTTGGTACAATGAAACCATACACTTTTTTAAAAAACATTTATTTCTTGGACACAGGTTAGTCAGCATGCAATCAACTTTCAATTAACACTTGTCAGCACTTAATCACCTACACTTGTGGTTGGGTCATATGACCTTTTTTGGGGGTATATCATGGGAATCATTTGTGCATTAGGCAGCTATGATTAAACACTAAGAAAGTGTGAAACTAGTCAGCTCTAACCAGAATTTTGTGACTTGCTGTGCTGTATTTGGATTTTTGAAGATTTTACATAATAAAGGCTTTTTATTGGAGTGCTGCTGTCCAGAAGACTTGATCTTTTGTTTCGCAGTAGCCTGTCCGGTGAGCTTACGCTCCAAGGCTTGCATCGGATCGCTCAGCTTCGGCTGACCTTACGGCCGAGTCGCAGCAGCCTGTCTGGTGAGCTTCACGCTCCAGGGCATGCAGATGATCATTCCCTAGGATCCAATCACAGCATGCCTGCCCGACAGTCACCTTCTGTGCGCGGATGATGATCTGTTGTAGAATGTCTTCCAGCAGGATACACGCAGGAAGGGTAAGTAGCTCCCCTGCTTTGGCAGGGTGACTTGGCTGGACATTCCTGGAGAGACCAAGTAAGTGGTTGTGGCCCCTTTCTTTCCTCTCTCCCTGCCTTCCCTCCTCTCTGGGCTTTGAGCTAAGGTTGCTGGGTGCTGTGGGTCACCTAAGGGTCATCTGGTGCAGGGCTGGCTGTAGCTGTCATTTAAAAAAATTACATTTTCTGCTTACCTGTGTGTGCTTCTTCCCCCTCCATGCTGTCGGCGGACATTTTGCAGTGGTCCATGCCTGTTTCGGCCTCTAGTGACTGCCCGGCGGCCATTTTCTTGTGGTTTTGCGCCTTTATGTATATATCACCGCTGGGTGCCATTTTCTTGTGGTCACACCCGCTTTGGCCTCTATCTACTGTTCGGCGGCCATGTTTCCTAGGATTCACGCTGTATGTATATAACGCCGCTCGGCGCCCATCTTTTTGTGGCCCACGGCCGCTTTTGCCTCTATGTTTGGCTCGGCGGCCATTTTCTTAGAGCCCACAGTGTTCCATACAGCCGCTTGGCAGCCATTTTGCGATAGTCTCTGGCCTCTAGGGTGCACTACACTGGCACGAAAATTCACACAGGAAATGCTGATAAACTATCACACTGACACAGCAGCAGTGGGATAGCATCACAAGCGCAGCACACAGCAGCAAAGCGGTACCGATCCAAGGGTGGTGAGTCCTCTGGAAGACCCAACATCTCTGTTCAGCATCTCTGATCAGCATCTCTGATCAGCTAGGAGGGTGGCCTATTGATATCTTGCCTGGAGCCCTGTGGGTGTCAGTGCGTGGTCAGCATGGCATCTGAGCCAGATGTTTCCCCTGAAACACCTGATTTGGCAGCTGGTGCCCCTGATGTATCTATGGGCGCTATGTCGGCAATCCTAGAGGCTTTTTCTGCCCGAGTGGAAGCAGCACACGGGAATACGGGGGGTAGTAAATGCCCCCATCCCCCGCAATCTTCTGGGGATAGTTCTGATGCAGAACCAGGTCCAGCTATTGCTCATGACCCGGATCCTGATGCATCAGAGACTGCAGACCGTGACCGATCGGACAGTGAGGATGACTCAAAGTCCAGGTCAGTACGCGAAAAGGCTTTGGTATCTGACCTTATTACTGCAGTGCGGGATACGCTAAAATGGTAAAATGCTGCAGAGGCAGCAGAGACTCCGTCCCCTTCGGGTTCCGTAAACCTGCCCGCACTGCTAGGGTGTTTCCTTGTGTGTCTTATTTTGATAAGCTCTTATACAAGGAGTGGGAAAACCCACTAAGGGTTTTTACATCCCCAAAGAATTTTGTGGTACGGTACCCCTTTGAGGAGAGTTTTCTAAAGAAATTGACCTCTCCCCCTATAGTGGACCCTCCGGTGTCCAGACTTAACAGAGCTACCACAATCCCAGTAGAAGGGGCTCCTGTTTTCTAGGACCCTGTGGATAAGAAAGCTGAAGCACTCGCTCGCTACCTATACTCTGTGGTAGGCTCAGCGGTGCGCCCGGCATTGGCGGGGGCCTTAATGTCTCAGCCACTTACTGAATGGGCAAAATTGCTACTCCAGGGGTTAAAGGAGCGAGATGCTCCTCCTAATGATATAACTTTGACCGACCAGTTGGTCCAGGGCCTTAAGTTTGTCTGCGAGTCAGACATGGATACTATTCCCCCTACTGTCAAAAGCTTTGGTTTATGCAGTAGCAATACGCCGCCTGATCTGGCTAAAAGGCTGGTCTGCGGACCAGGATCTGCCCTTTTAGGGCGACAGACTTTTTGGGGCCTCTCTGGATAACATCATCAAGGATGCCACAGGAGGTAAGAGCACTTTGCTTCCTCAAACTAAGAAGGGTAAGGGACCACGCCAAGGGCAAGGGCCCTCCTTTACTGCATGCAAGCGTTTTTTTCGTCCACCCAGGGCGACAGGGAAAAGACCCCAGGCCGACAAGGCGCCTGCCCAAGGGCAGAAGCGTCCTTGGCCCCGCAAACCCAATAAGCCTGTGGACAAATCTGCTTCCGCATGAAGGTCCGCCAACAACCAGCTTTCGGGTGGGGGGACGTCTTCACAAATTTGCGTCTCAGTGGACAGCTCTAATCTCCGACAGGTGGATTTGCGAAGTAATCTCCTCAGGCTACAAGATAGAATTCCTCTCTTGTCCACCGGACAGATTCATTCCCTCCAACCTCCAGCTACAGCCGACCCAACAGGAGGCCCTGTACGGGGCGGTCCAGGGTCTGCTGGAACGCGGGGTGGTCATTCCAGTTCCAAAGCAGGAACGGGGTCTGGGCTTTTACTCAAATCTGTTCATTGTGCCAAAGAAAGATGGGGTTCGTCCGATCTTGGATCTCGGGGCCCTCAATTGCTATGTGAAGGTACAAAGATTTCATATGGAGTCAGTTCGATCTGTAGTCACTGCCCTCCATCCAGGGGACTTTATGGCCTCCTTGGATGTCAAGGACGCATACCTGCATGTTCCCATATACTTCAGGCAACAGAGGTTTCTGCTATTCGCAATCGGGAAGAACCATTATCAGTTTGTGGCTCTCCCGTTTGGCCTGGCTTCGGCACCCAGGACATTCACCAAGGTGCTTGCGCCGATTCTGGCACTTCTAAGACAGCGGGGTATCGCTATCATGGGCTACTTGGACGACCTTCTTCTGAAGGCCCCTTCAAGCTCAGAATTAGAGGTAAGCGTGTCCATTACCTGTCAGACTCTTCGAGACTGTGGTTGGATACTAAATACGCAAAAGTCAGTTTTGGTGCCAACTCAATGCTTAGTGTACCTGGGGTTGATTCTGGATTCCTCAGAAGCAAAAGTATTCCTCCCTGTGGAAAAGTTGCAGACCCTTTGGGCTGCAGTGCGGCAGCTGACATCCAAGAGTTGGCCGTCACTCCATTTTTGCATGCGAGTGTTAGGCCTCATGGTAGCCTCCTTCGAGGCGGTCCCATATGCTCAATATCACACTCGGGTGTTACAGAAGGAAGTTCTGTCCAGATGGAACAGATGTCCATCATCTCTGGATTATCAAATCCGGGTAAGCCACCTAGTCAGGAGATCCCTGGTATAGTGGCTGACATCACCGGCTCTTCTGGCCGGGAAGTCATTTATTCCTGTTTACTGGATAGTGATCACGACGGACGCCAGCCTTACAGGTTGGGGGGGAGTCTGGGGTGTTCAGTCGATGCAAGGTCGCTGGACCCCAGAGGAATCCCACCTGCTGATCAATGTCCTGGAAATGCGGGCAATCAGGCTGTGCCTCTTCAGATGGTCTTAGAGGCTGCAAGGGCAGCCAGTCAGGATCCAGTCAGACAACGCCACAGCAGTGGCATATGTCAATCATCAAGGAGGAACAAGAAGCTCAGCTGCAGCATCGGAGGTCGCTCACATCCTGAGGTGGGCAGAAAGGAGCGTACCGGCACTGTCGGCCATCTACATTCCTGGTGTGGAGAATTGGCAGGCGGACTACCTGAGTCGCCAAATGCTGGACCAGGGAGAATGGTCACTACACCCGGAAGTGTTCCAGCTCCTCTGCAAAAGATTGGGCACGCCAGACGTAGACCTTCTGGCTTCCCGACTCAATCGGAAGGTATTGAGGTTTGTGGCCCGGTCAAGGGACCCATGGGCAGACGCAACGGACGTGTGGGTGGCATCGTGGGGTCAGTATCGGCTTATATATGCCTTCCCTCCCTTAAGGCTTCTTCCCCATCTGCTTCGCAGAGTGGAGGCAGAGGGAATTCCAATGATCCTGATCGCTCCAGATTGGCCTCAGCGTCCCTAGTACGCCGATCTAATACGTCTAGTAACAGACGTCCCTTGGCGCATACCACTACGGGAGGACCTGCTGTCGCAATGTCCCATACTCCATCCTGCTTTACGGTCACTGGCTTTAACGGCATGGCTATTGAGAACCAGGTACTGAGAGACCGGGGCCTGTCAGATTCAGTAATCTCTACTATGAGAAGTGCTCAGAAGCCGTCCTCTAGGAAGGTATATCACTGCACTTGGAAGGCCTACATCTCCATGTGTGAGGAAATGAAGTGGCATCCGCGTACTTATTTGGTCTCCAGAATCCTGCTGTTTTTACAGCGTGGGGTGGACCAAAGGCTTGCCTTAAGTACGATTAAGGGACAGATATCTGCCCTGGCTGTCTTTTATCAGCGACCCCTGGCGACTCACTCTCTCGTGAGTACATTTGTGCAGGGGGTTCGACATGTGGCTCCTCCGATCCATCCCCCGCTACCTCCGTGGGACTTGAACCTGGTCCTCTCGGTGCTTCAGAAGGCACCGTTTGAGAATATTAGGGATATTCCCTTGTTGACACTTTCTCAGAAAGTGGTCTTCCTGGTGGCTGTTACGTCAGTTAGACGAGTTTCTGAGCTGGCAGCCTTATCATGCAAGGCTCTCTATTTGATCTTCCACAAGGATAAGGTGGTGCTGTGGCCGCAGCCTTCCTTTCTTCCGAAAGTCGTTTCGGCTTTTCATCTCAACGAAGACATTGTACTTCCATCCTTGTGTCCTCATCCGTCGAATCCTAAGGAGTCAGCGTTGCATTCCTTGCTTTGAGAGTATACTTATCTGCTACTTCCCAGTTCTGGAAGTCAGACTCACTGTTTGTTTCGGTGGCTGGTCCCAAAAAGGGCCAGGTAGTCTCGTCGGCCACCATCTCTAGGTGGATCCGACAGATAGTAATCCAAGCTTACGCCTTAAAGGGTCAAGCGCCCCCCTTTCCTGTCACGGAGCATTCGACCAGGGTAATAGGTGCCTCTTGGGCTTTCCGACATCAAGCGTCTGTCTCCCAATTATGTAAGGCGGTGACTTGGTTGTCCGCTCACACTTTCACTAAATTCTACAAAGTTGATGTAGGTGCATCTTCGGATGCCTCTTTCGGCCGCAAGATTTTGCAGGCGGCTGTTTAGAGTTGCAACTCCCCCATTGGAGGAGTGCTGTTTTTTGTGTTTGGGGTGAAGTTTACTTTTATGCTGTTACCACCCCTCGTTTTTTTTTCTCTGACACTGCTTTGGGACATCCCACTATGTCAATAGAGAAGCTGTGTCGGTCCATGAACGAAAGAGTAAATAGGATTTTTTACTCACCGTAAAATCCTTTTTCTCTGAGTTCATGGACCGACACAGCACCCACCCCTCCTTTTTAAGTTTGTACTGCTTTTTGACAAACTGATCTGCGAGATGCAGAGTGAGGGGATATACCAGAGGGTCCGCCCCCTGGGCGGTACTGTAGAAGGTGTGATGCAACACTTTTTACAAGTTTTCTGCTTAGAAACTCCTAATTAACGAATAATACCCACAATGTCAATAGAGAAGCTGTGTCGGTCCATGAACTCAGAGAAAAGGATTTCACGGTTAGTAAAAAATCCTATTTTTTACTAGGTAGCTGGTAGATTTGCTGGGACTTTTTTGTATTGTGTTTGTTCCCAGTAGTCATAATTATATTCTGCTTAGCTAGGATGGGAAAAACATAGGGAGGGCTGTTAAAGTGCATAAGCCGCTTGGCTGTTATCCCGAAGAAGCGAGAGGGGACGTCCCCCCTCCCGCCACCTTCCGCCACTCTAGCCCGTGCCCCCGTCGCATCGGGAGACCCAATCCACGATCCGGCACTTCTAACGGCTTTGTTCCAGTCTTTTGTGTAAACACGGAAGCGACGTCACAACGTCACTTCCGGTTTAGTCGGCTGCCAATGGTGTCGTTTAAAAAAAAACGTCAGTATTCAGAATCACAGTTTTTGGCGATCTGAATACTTTGAAGTGCAAAGGAGGGATTTGGGGTCTTTTAGACCCCCGATCCCTCCATAAAGAGTACCTGTCACCACCTATTAATGTCACAAAGGATGTTTACATTCCTTGTGAGAGCAATAAAAGTGATCAATTTTTTTTAAAAAGGGACAATGTAAAAAAAATAAAAAATAAGGAAAAAAATAATAATTTTTAAAGTGCCCCCGCGAGCTTGTGCAGCAAAGAAAACGCACACATAAGTCACGCCCGCATATGTAAACGGTGTTCAAATCACACATGTGAGGTATCCCTACAATATCAGAGCAAGGGCAATAATTCTAGTAATAGACCTCCTCTAACCCGGTAACCGTTATTTATTTATTTTTATACATAAACATTTTATCGAAGGTTTTGAAAACAGTACAATAAACACATGAGAGAAATGCCACATACATTGTACAGTCATGTAACTATAAAACGAGTTATCTGAAGAGAACTAGTTGTTAACAATGTCTACCAGTGGGCAAACCTAGGATCTCCTGCCCTGAAGACCCCATCGTAAGAGTATAGCAAACATCAGGAAGTTCTAATGAACATTTTGACCCATGTTCCTGAGTGAAATATCCGAACTGGCCAGATACGACCACTGCATATTCATATAAAGTAAGTAGTCTTCTCGGGTCTCTCTCAGATATTATAGCTCACTGAAACTGAGCTACATGGGTGGGGGGGGGGGCAGAGAAGAAAAAATAAATACAAAATAAATAAATATGGAGGGAAGGAAGAGAAGAAAGGGAAGAGAGAAGCGGGAAATAGGGTGAAAAGGATGGGGAGGGGGTGGGGACACCACCAACTGCCCTCTCCATCCATCATAGCCAAGTGTATGGATATAATGTCATAGATGGCGTGCAAGGATGCCTGTCATTAATTTCAGTCATGTTGGTGTGTTCAGATCTTAATTGGCAGATTGGTGCAGCTCTTGATATGAGTGTGAACCTCAAAAAGGTTGTCCAGGATGACCATATCTCAGAGAATTTGGTCACTTTGTCTAGAGTGATATGGATCAGCTTCTCCATCTCAGCAATGCGATCAATATGCCGGAGCCACTCCTTCATTGAGGGAGGGTCTGTGGATACCCAGTGTACTGGGACACACAACCTCGCAGCATTGATCATATGCATAGCAACCGATTTGTAGTAGCGCTTTTTCGCTATCTTGGAGTGATGTAACAGGTACTGAGCTGGAGAAAACTCCAGTGGAAGCGATGAAACCACCAATATCGTATCATGAAACTTACGCCAATAGGACTGGATTATCGGACACTCCCACCAAATGTGTAGGAGGGTGCCTGTCTCTTTGCCACATCTCCAACAACAATCAGGTGCCAAGGGGGCAAATTTGTGAATCAGATCTGGGGTTCTATACCACTGCGTTTTCAATTTATACCCATTTTCTTGGGTTAAGATGCTCAGGGATCCTTTATGGATATATAAGTGGATGCGCTCCCAGCTAGTTTCATTTAACTCGATCCCCAGAGCGTTCTCCCAGAATGTGTGGTCGTGCAAAAAGGATCTGATGGATTCTCACACAGTGCAGCACAAAGTATTGAAATCACGTGATTTTGGGGGGAAGAACTGGTGCAGAGCGATTCAAACACTGTTTGGTGAAACCCGATCTACGGGATGGACAATCCATGTAATGTCGGAGTTGAATGTATGACCAGAAGGGAAAAGCCTTTGTTTTGGATATCTCAGCAAGCTCATTAAGTCTCATAAATCGGACACTACAGAAAAAATGTTTAGCCAGCATCTCTTCATACGGCCACTCAGCAGGTAAAAAGGTCCCAGCTAGGCCTGGAGGAAAGTCTGGGTTGTTTCGCACTGGAGTAATCTGGCACACTTTAGCGGATACTGAATTCTTGGAACATGCTCTATCAAAGGCCTGGAGGGTAGCTCCTATCAGGGGGTGCGAGTAAAACCGTGCCGAGGCATGATCCCTAGGCAGCCACGGAATCTCTCGTAAGGCAGCGTTCAAAACCAGATGTTCCAGGTTCACCCAGCTTTTACACCTGGCATGGACCCTCCAATCGACCACGCGGGCAAGGTGGAATGCCCAGTAATAGCATTGCAAATCCGGAAGCCTAATCCCGCCACAAGACTTTGGCATTACAAGTTTTGACCAGCTTATGCGCGCAAAATTGTTGCGCCATAGAAAAGCTCTACACATGGATTTGTACAATGTGAAAAAGGCAGGAGGTAAGCGAATTGGTATGGTCTGTAGCTTATAAAGCAAGCGTGGAAGGACCGTCATCTTTATGATGGACGCACGCCCAAACAATGAGATAGTTGGAGTGTCCCATTTTTGTAGATCACAATGCAAGGCTTGCAGTTCCACCAAGACGTTTCTATTATAGAGTTCTGAAAGGTCTGCAGGAAGTTGTATACCCAAATAAGTGATAGCATCTGGTTTCCATTGAAAAGGGAAATTAGTCTGGCATTGCTCGACTATTTCCTTTGGCAGTGAGACATTCAGTACAAAAGACTTAGAATAGTTGATTTTCAGATTGGACAAGAGTTTAAAGTGATCAAAGACTTTCAAGAGGTTCGGGAGTGATGTCAACGGAGAGGAAAGAAAGAGCAGAACATCATCTGCAAAAGTTGCAATCTTGTAATCCCCAGAATGTACATGTATGCCCTTCATATTGGTAGGATCTTTCCCTTCTTTAGGAATAACCAATATAAATGCCTCAAGAAGGCTCTCCAACCTACAGGGCCCCGTGGACAGAGAATTGAAAGCCTTAAGAAAGCCAGAGACCAAAGACTCGGGGAACGTCTTTTAATATTGTGCCGGGAAGCCATCTGGGCCTGGGCATTTACCCGGTTTCATAGTCTTTAGTGCCATTTTCCATTCTTCTTCCGTCAGCGGAGCTTCCAAGGCCTGAATCTTCTGCCGATAAAGCAGGGGAACCATATAGTTGCAAGAATTCTTGTATTAGTTCAGAGCGATTACTCACTAATGTCGGACTAGATTCACTGGTCTTTAGGTTATACAGCTCGCTGTAGAAGGTTTGAAACTGTTGGTCGATGTCTTAATTTTTAGAATGGGTCACCCCTGATGTATCTATAATATGGTGAACTGTGGAAGCAAGCGTACATTGCTGAGTAGCCCTAGTTAAGAGCCTACCTGGCTTATTTCCATGTTCATAGAACAATTTATGGTTTAGGGCAGGGATATGCAATTAGCGGACCTCCAGCTGTTGCCAAACTACAAGTCCCATGAGGCATAGCGAGACTCTGACAGCATCAAGCATGACAACCAGAGGCAGAGGCATGATGGGACTTGTAGTTTGGCAACAGCTGGAGGTCCGCTAATTGCATATCCCTGGTTTAGGGTATTCAGACGCCGTGCTATTTTAAAGAGTTCTTCTAATAGGAGTGAGCGTGTTTCCTCCAGTTACTGTGCCGTCATAAGTGCCTGTGAGAGTTTGTGTTGGGCTTCCAGCTTGCCAATCTTATCAGAAAGTTCAACTATTAGAGTTTGGCTTTTCTTTTTTTTCCGATCCGGAATAGAAAGCAAGTGACCCCTTATGACGCATTTGTTTGCCTCCCACTGCATCATAAAAGAGACGTCCAGGGGGTCATTTCGGTGAAAAAAGTCACCAATCTCCTGTCTAGTGGATTCTAGGTCGCTGAAGTCCGAGAGGAGGGATACATCCATTCTCCAAATTTTAGTAGATGTGACTATCTGGGAACCGCAAGTCATGGTTACCGGATGATGATCAGACAATACCATGTTTTCTATAGTGGCACTATGAAGTTAGGAAAGGTCAGCTTGCGGAATGAATAGATAGTCCAATCTCGAGTACCGGTTATGCGCGGATGAGAAGAAAGTATAATCTCTCTCTTTTGGGTAAAGGGTCCGCCACGTATCGTGCAATGCAAGAGAGGCCAGTTGGAGTTTGATCTGCCGAAGGGCGGCAAAGGGGAGAACAGATGCACCATTGGAGGTATCAATCAGAGGATTCAGTGTGACATTAAAGTCACCTCCAAGTATTAAGAGACCAGACCGAAAGAGTTTAAGTTTCATTAAAGGCATCTTGCAGAAAGGTTACCTGTTTGGAATTGGGGCAATACAAATTTGCCAGTTTCACTGGTCTGTTCATCCAGGTCCATTTTAAGAATAGAAATCTACCATCTGGATCCAGTAATTGATCTGTCAGATGAAATGGCATTGATTTGGAGAGCAGAATCGAGGCTCCCTTTGTCTTGGAGTCCGCACAGGTGGCATGATATGCTATGGGGTATCTGGTGTTAGAGAGGCGTGGAATAGAATTCGACTTGAAGTGTTTTTCTTGCAAGAAAACGACTTGCGCCCTGTGGTGATGTGGTGACATTAAACCCTTTAACATTAAGAGAATACTGTCATGGATATGCAGTAGTGTTTGTCTGTCAGCTTACCTTCCTTCCCATGTGTTCATCTTAGAGGCCTGAGCCCTTTCACCTGGCTTCCTTTATAATCTCCTCCCAGCCAGACTCCACCCCAGGCCCTATCACAGAACACTATATTAACCTGTGCACTGCAAGCCTGCTTGGCTGATCAACGTGTTTGTTAGGCATTGTGTGTTTGGGTTCCTGCCTGCCGTGTGCTACGTCTGTCTCTCTGTTACGTTATTGGCTTGTCCCCGACTATCCCTGTCTGCTCGTGACCCTTGACCTTCGGCTCGTTCTTCGTTATCCTTGTCTGCTTGTGGCCCCTGACCTTCAGCTTGTTATTCGGTTCTCTCTATCGTGTGCTGCTGCTTCCCCTCTTTTCCCCTTATCCTACGGGGCGTGAGCTAGGAAACTCCAGGGGCCGCGACCTGGTCCCAGCCTGCAGCGTAACATCCTCACCACTAGAGGCCCTGGAGAAGACCAGCTGGGTCTTAGACTCCGCGCCCTGGGGAATCTTGGCTCTCGCTTCCGTTGGGATCCCGGTTGTGCTCCTCTGGTCCCGCTTTCCACAACCACCCAGTTTCCTATCCGCAGCAGTCAGCCATAGGGTTCACTACCTTGCGGTGCACTCCTGTCCCCCTACGGTGTGCATCTGTCACCTGGCCACAGGTGACCTTGACAGTTTGATCAGCCATGAACCCGGCTGACATCCCGCTTCCCGCGGATGATCCATTGCAGGGCATAGTTCGCAGACTTGAGACCCAGGAATCAAATCAGACCCAGGTGATGCGATTCCTCCAGGATCTGGCTTCTCGATTCGAGCAGCTTCAGGTCTCCTTGGGAACCCCCGAATCCGCAACCCCAAGTACAACCAGCGACTGTACCTATCGCACCAGTCGCAGCCTCACACTCACTACAACTGCCAGCTCCGTCCCGTTTCTCTGGGGACTCCAAGGCTTGCAGGGGGTTCCTTAGCCAATGCACAATTCATTTTGAGCTCCAGCCCCAAAACTTCCTGTCTGATCGGGCTAAGGTAGCCTATATCATTTCCCTCCTCTCTGGTGAAGCTTTAGCCTGGGCAGCCCCTCTGTGGGAACTGAATGATCCAGTGGTTTCTAGCCTGTCTGGCTTCTTGAAAGTTTTTCAGAATATCTTCGAAGAACCGGCTTGTGTCTCTTCAGCGGCCAGCGCCCTTTTACGTCTCCGCCAAGAGTCTGCTTCTGTGGGACAGTATGCCCTTCATTTCCGCATACTGTCGGCTGAGTTGAGCTGGAACAATGAGGCCTTAGTCGCAACCTTTTTGCATGGCCTGTCTGATAGAGTGAAGGATGAATTAGCAGGAAGAACCATCCCCACTGATCTGGCCGGCGTTATCTCCTTGTGTAACCAGATCGATATTCGCTTTCAGGAGAGGACCTTAGAAAAGCAACGCCAGCACTCCTTGGTTCTTAGTCAGCCTGAGCTCCCCTCTCTTCGTCCCGTAGAGCATCTCCTACCAGCTGAGGAACCCATGCAGCTGGGTCGGACCAGGCTATCCCCCGAGGAACGTGCTAGGCGCAGAACTCTTGGTCTGTGTCTTTACTGTGGGGGCAAAGGTCATTTTCGTGACACTTGCTCTCTTTGTCCAGAAAAACGTTCGGGTCCACTTCATCTGGAAAGTGGAGTATTGGACCCAGAAATATCACCTTCCCCTTCTCGTCTTCTGCTTTCTGTGTTCCTTCATGTTGGTGCTTCTTTTCATTCGGTCTCAGCATATCTGGATTCCGGAGCCGCTGGTAATTTTATGGACTGGGAAATCGCATCGTCCATGAGACTTACTCTTTTGCCCCTCACCACACCATTGGTGGTCTTGGCGATTGATTTAACTGTTCTCCCAGGGGGACCTATCCGCTTCCAGACCCTCCCTGTTAAGATGTCGGTAGGGACACTCCACCAGGAGTGGATATCCTTCCTTATCTTACCCAAGGCCTCAACGCCTATAATTTTGGGTCTCCCATGGTTACAGCTCCATTCTCCTCATGTGGACTGGACTACTGGACAGATCCTGGCTTGGGGTCCCTCCTGTTCCTCGTCCTGCCTACCCAAGGTTGCCCCCTGTGAATCTGAGCCGGTCATTCATTCCAGGTTGCATAACCATTTACATTTCTCTGTCCCTAACCACCCTTGGACGCACAGCCAGGCTAGCTTGTCTACAAGTCCTGCAGTCGCTACGTCTTGCGATGCGATTCAGGTAGTCGCTACACCTGACTCAGCTATTCACTCTGCCTCTGTACTAGTTATGCCAGTCCAGCCCATGCCCAGTGAGCCTCCTACTTTTTCTTGTTCAGGACATTCTGCTTGTCTTTCAGCTATTCAGCTTGACTCCTGTGACATGTCACCCTCTAACCAACCTGACTTCAGGGTTCCACTGACATCTGCCCAGTTTGATGGTCCTGTGCAAGATGACCAGTTCCCCTTTAAGGGTCTAGGGGACCCTCCTCAGATTCCTGTTGATCCTCTCATGCCCTTGCTTATTCCTAGAGAGCCTTTGGTCCTCAATAGATCTTCTTGTCATCTCCCTACCTCGTTTTCAGTCTCTGAGGATAATCTTAAGTACGAGGTTAGACAAGTTCTGGATTCTCGGCTCTGCAGAGGCATTCTTCAGTACCTTGTGCATTGGAGAGGTTTTGGTCCTGAGGAGGCGTCTTGGATCGCTGCATCTGATGTCGCTGCACCTCATCTGTTGAGAAGGTTTCATCAGAGATTTCCCTTTAAGCCTGGGCCCCGGCGGGGGAGGGCCCATAAGAGGGAGGGTACTGTCATGGATATGCAGTAGTGTTTGTCTGTCAGCTTACCTTCCTTCCCATGTGTTCATCTTAGAGGCCTGAGCCCTTTCACCTGGCTTCCTTTATAATCTCCTCCCAGCCAGACTCCACCCCAGGCCCTATCACAGAACACTATATTAACCTGTGCACTGCAAGCCTGCTTGGCTGATCAACGTGTTTGTTAGGCATTGTGTGTTTGGGTTCCTGCCTGCCGTGTGCTACGTCTGTCTCTCTGTTACGTTATTGGCTTGTCCCCGACTATCCCTGTCTGCTCGTGACCCTTGACCTTCGGCTCGTTCTTCGTTATCCTTGTCTGCTTGTGGCCCCTGACCTTCAGCTTGTTATTCGGTTCTCTCTATCGTGTGCTGCTGCTTCCCCTCTTTTCCCCTTATCCTACGGGGCGTGAGCTAGGAAACTCCAGGGGCCGCGACCTGGTCCCAGCCTGCAGCGTAACATCCTCACCACTAGAGGCCCTGGAGAAGACCAGCTGGGTCTTAGACTCCGCGCCCTGGGGAATCTTGGCTCTCGCTTCCGTTGGGATCCCGGTTGTGCTCCTCTGGTCCCGCTTTCCACAACCACCCAGTTTCCTATCCGCAGCAGTCAGCCATAGGGTTCACTACCTTGCGGTGCACTCCTGTCCCCCTACGGTGTGCATCTGTCACCTGGCCACAGGTGACCTTGACAAATACAAGCTGCCCCTAGAGGTAGGTTGGCTAGCAGAGTTGCTTACTGGCGGATACACCTGACATGTTTCGGACCTATACTGGTCCTTCGGAGGTTTCTATGCCATTTGGGTCATGAGAATTCTACAATGTAAATATATAATGTAAACGTAAATTAAACATTTTTTTAAATTACAAATATGTATGCATATAGTTTCACAGATACTTGATATCAGGGTATAGCCTGTACTTACAATACTTACAAAAGATGCATTTTCAAGTGGGATGGTCAACCAGAAACCTAAATGGTCACTCGTACGCAGGCCACACAACACAACCGGAGGTGCCCAAGATGGAAAAGGGGGATGAATGCAAACACCACAGAGGAAGGCAACGGATGTTTCAACTGCGAAGACCCTAAGGCGTAGGCCCAAATGCTCCGGCCTATTGGTGACCAGCAGTCAAATGGATGGTGTACGTTGGGGCACGATTTAGTAATGTAGGCTGTGTATATAAGGATAATAAATACGTTATTACTAGTATGTTTGTAAATAGGTCCTTTCAATAAAAGTATATATATGTCTATCATTAAGGTGTCAGCAACAGACCGTACTGTGAAAAAATGTGCAGTTGTTTAAGCAAGGGCTACTGACATACCTTATCCTTAGTTGGAAACCAGTGAGTGGTGTGTGTCTTTCTGGCAAAGCCAAGGCCTCACAAATGGAGCCTGGGATGCCAGTATATATATATATATATATATATATATGAAGCCTTAATTGTTCCAATCGCATCAAGCGCGATTAGGAACAGCTGGTCAGAAGGGAGAGAACTGCGTGCCAGGTTTTGGCGTCAGAGGTCCATCATGGGATCCCGGGCGAGGTGACGCACATAAAATGCGCATAGAGATATACATGAAAAAAATATATACAGTATTTATTGGTGTATAACACTCACTTTTTTACCCTGAAAATAGAGGGTAAACTGTACCTGCGTGTTATAAGCAGGGCAGGGGGCTGTGGAAAGTTTTTTTCCTGAAACTTCCCTCTTAAAGTAATGGCGCGTGTTATACAGTTGCAAAAAAAAGTATGTGAACCCTTTTGGAATGATATGGATTTCACAGTGCAGGTGGAAAACGTATGTGAACCCTTGGATTTAATAACTGGTTGAACCTCCTTTGGCAGAAATAACTTCAACCAAACGTTTCCTGTAGTTGCAGATCAGACGTGCACAACGGTCAGGAGTAATTCTTAACCATTCCTCTTTACAGAACTGTTTCAGTTCAGCAATATTCTTGGGATGTCTGATGTGAATCGCTTTCTCGAGGTCATGCCACAGCATCTCAATCGGGTTGAGGTCAGGACTCTGACTGGGCCACTCCAGAAGGCGTATTTTCTTCTGTTTAAGCCATTCTGTTGTTGATTTACTTCTATGCTTTGGGTCGTTGTCCTGTTGTAAAACCCATCTTCTGTTGAGCTTCAGCTGGTGGACAGATGGCCTTAAGTTCTCCTGCAAAATGTCTTGATAAATTTTGGAATTCATTTTTCCTTTCATGATAGCAATCCGTCCAGGCCCTGACGCAGCAAAGCAGCCCCAAACCATGATGCCCCCACCACCATACTTCACAGTTGGGATGATGTTTTGATGTTGGTGTGCTGTGCCTCTTTTTCTCCACACATAGTGTTGTTTGTTTCTTCCAAACAACTCAACTTTGGTTTCATCTGTCCACAGAATATTTTGCCAGTACTGCTGTGGAACATCCAGGTGCTCTTGTGCAAACTGTAAACGTGCAGCAATGTTTTTTTTTGGACAGCAGTGGCTTCCTCTGTGGTATCCTCCCATGAAATCCATTCTTGTTTAGTGTTTTACATATCGAAGATTCGTTAACATTGATGTTAGCTTATGCCAGAGACTTTTGTAAGTCTTTAGCTGACACTCTAGAATTCTTCTTCACCTCATTGAGCAGTCTGCGCTGTGCTCTTGCAGTCATCTTTACAGGACACCAACTTCTAGGGAGAGTAGCAGCAATGTTGAACTTTCTCCATTTATAGACAATTTGTCTTACCGTGGACTGATGAACAGCAAGGCTTTTGGAGATATTTTTATAACCCTTTCCAGCTTTGTGCAAGTCAACAATTCTTAATCGTAGGTCTTCTGAGAGCTCTTTTGTGCGAAGCATCATTCACATCAGGCAATGCTTCTTGTGAAAAGCAAACCCAGAACTGGTGTGTGTTTTTTTATAGGGCAGGGCAGCTGTAACCAACACCTCCAATCTCATCTCATTGATTGTACTCCAGTTGGCTGACACCTCACTCCAATTAGCTCTTGGAGATCTCATTAGTCTAGGAGTTCACATACTTTTTTCACCTGCACTGTGAATGTTTACATGGTGTGTTCAATAAAAGCATGGTAAAATGTAATTCTTTGTGTGTTATTAGTTTAAGCGGACTGTAATTGTCTATTGTTGTGACTTAGATGAAGATCAGATCACATTTTATGACCAATTTGTGAAGAAATCCATATCATTCCAAAAGGGTTCACATACTTTTTTTTGCAACTGTATATATCTATCTATCTCATTGGAACATGAGATTTATCATATCAATATCTACTTATGAATATATATATATATATATATATATATATATATATGTACAGAAAATGCAGATGTTGGTAAAAGGGGGGGGGTGGATTAAAGATCCAATTCACAGACTCCAAACTGCAAGCATGAGAGATAAGATCTGAAATTAAAGTCCTCATTTAGGCCTGGTGCCTTAGTTGCTTTGAGACAGAAAATTTATCTCAATTCGCTCTTTATTGAAATCACGCATATTGGGTTGACATATATGTGGTCCAGTACAGGGAACCTCACCACAGAAATGGTGTCCCCATGCACTGCACGACTATGCCTCCCAAGAGGTAGATCAGGATCTTTTTTGGTAATGCTGACAATATGTCTTTAAATTCTGCGCCAAAACTCTAATTTCGTTTTTCCCACATAGTAAGAGCCGCACTTGCATGACAGTAAGTATACTATACCAGGAGTGTGTCAGTTTACAAAATGTCTGGGTTTAAATTTGCCTCCATTAGGCAGTGTGATATGTTTACGTGTGTCTATATATTGGCAATAGCCGCAATGGCCACAACAAAAGGTTCCCGTAATCCTATGTCTATTATTTATGGTTCCTTTGTATTCGCTGTGAACTACTTTTTTCCTGTAGGGAGGGGGCCCTTCTGTATGTGATTTGAGGTTTGTCAGACACAAAGGGGCCTTTGATATTGTCTATACTCAAGAGATACCAATATTTCTGAAAGATAGAGCTAAGTTGTTTGTGTTGATAACAGTATCTAGTAATCACCCTGGTGGTCCCTTGTTATTCAATGTGAAAACAACAAATCAGTAAGTTTTTTGACTTTGGCTTTCTTGTAAGCTTTTTTAAGACAAGCTTCTGTCGCAAAGTCTAGTTCTCAGAACTTGGACCTCTTTTTCAAAAAGAGCCTCATTGGAACAGTTCTGTCTAGCCCGGATATATTGTCCATATGGTATGGATGCTAGTAAGGGTTTAGGGTGGAAACTGAAGGCTTCGAGCATTGTGTTCCCAACTGTAGGTTTTCTAAATAGATCACTGTAGAGATACCCTTCAGGATGTTTATATATTGTCACGTCAAGGAATGTGATATAAGATGTGCTGTGGATCATAGTAAATTTCAGGTTACATGTATTATCTTGGTTGATGTAGTCAAGAAATTGCTAAAGAAGTATAATGGAGTTATCCCATAGAAGCAAAATATCATCTATATATCTATACCTGGATAGATCGTGTCTAGTATATATTAATGCTGTCTCGTCAGCAAACAAAAATTGTTCCCACTCCCCCAGGTACAGGTTGACATAGGAGGGTGCGCAGCAAGTTCCCATAGCAACCCCCTGTACCTGGAGGTAGTGGGAACCAGAAAAGCAAAAGTAATTGTGTATCAACACAAAATCAAGGGATGCCAAGATAAAGTTGTCAAATTATGGGTCCAGGTGACTGTCGACAGAATACGTGCTGTATAGCTGTGATGCCCCTATCATGTGGTATAGAGCTGTATAGGGCCTCCACTTTGATCGCCACCAGGGTGATGTGGCCCACAACCTGGAGGCCCTCAAGCATTTGCAACAGGTGAATGGTATCCCTTGTGTATGAAGGAAGCTCCTCCAACAGAGGTTGGAGTATACTGTCAACAAGTCGACTAAGATTGTCAGTTAGGCTGCCTATACCAGAGATTATTGGCCTTCCTGGCGTTTTTTGGGGGATTCTTGTGCACCTTGGGGAGCACATAGAATGTAGCCTCATGTGGAAAGGTGGTTCTTATATAGTCCCAAGTGTCAATGATGTTACAGAAATATGCTCCATCTACAAGAATATATAGTTCTTGGATGTAATTATCTGTCAGAGATTTGGGTATTGGTCTATAACATTCAGAATTGTCTGGGAGATTTCTACACATACGGACATAGTCCGTATTGTTTTGAATGACAATGTTACCCCCCTTGTTGGCTGGTTTAATCATTATTGACTGGTTCTGCATGAGAGATTGTAATGCCTTAAATTGATCTTGAGTTAGGTTACGTTCAAATTTGCTCCATAAATTGAGATCTTGGATGTCTTTAGAGACTAGTCTGAGGAAAGCTGCAGTGTTAGAATTAGAGCTGGGAGCTGGATAGAAGCTAGGTTTCTTTTTTAGGCCAGTAGGGTTTGATATTAGTGTTGGAGGTACTGCAATGATACCATCAACTTCAGCTAATAAGTTTTCATGATCGATAGAATCAATCAGGTCATCTGGTTCATTTTCCTCAAGTAGGCCCATCAGATTATTGATAGCTTCTAAATGTTTTTGTGTGTATGTAGGGCCCGAGTCATCGTTTTTTTTGTCATATAAACTCTTCAAAAGGAGATTACGTACAAATAGATGTAGGTCTTTGATGGCCTTGAATTTGTCGATTTGTACGACTGTACAAGAAGTAATTCCTTTATTCCAGGACCGCTATTTCATCCTGTGTTAAAGGGTGGGAGGAAATATTTATAATGTTCAATGAGTTTTGGATGAGTGGGTCTTGTTGGTTTTGTGAACATGTTTCTTTGTTATTTCTTGATGTTTCTGTGCTTGCGCTCTCATGGGGTCTAAAAAATCTCCCTGTCGTGATGTGCCAGAATGGGGAGTGGAAGTGGGAGTGCTAGATTGTTGTGAATGTCTAGTGCTGTGTATCATGTGTACTGTGAGAATGTGTGTTTCCATGTGTGGGGGGAGACTCTTCCATATCAGAAATATTGTCATTAGATTTGTTGCCATGACTGCGTCTTTTTTGAAGTCTGTCCCCGCTAGGTTGTGAAGGTGCAGATTGTGAAGAAATGGAGGAAATAGTTGGTGATTTAGACAAATTAGATTTGTTGTCAAAATATTTGTGTGCCATGGAGTGAATATTTGTTTTTTTAGAAAATCTTTGGCCATCTTGCCACCGATAGGCGCATTCTTCTTGAAACGCTTTTTTATCGCAAAATAATTTTTTGTACTTTTTGATCAATATTTCTTCATTAAATTTATCAAAGTGGTCTTTCAGTTTTTTTCTCCATCTGGTCATATAAGGGGTGTGCTTTAAATCTTTCCCTAGGAACCATCTATTTGGGTTTCAAATTATATTTAGAACAGAGTCCGACGCCCTGCTCTGATCCTTAGCCTTGACGCCCAAAAGACGTTTGATAGACTCAGCTGGCCCTACATGTTTGCTACTCTTACTAAATTCGGTCTGTGGTGTCCTTTTCTTGCAGCTTTACGTTCCCTCTACTCTAATCCCTCATCCCAGGTCCAAATGTCCTCCTTCACCTCTAGATCATTCCCTATGTCAAATGGTACTAGATAGGGCTGCCCCCTTTCTCCCATCCTGTTCATTCTATGCTTAGAGCCTTTGGCAGAGGCCATAAGATCACACCCAGACATCCGTGGGGTCCCCATGTAACAGAGGGAATATAAACTGTCCCTGTTCGCAGATGATGTGCTTTTGACTCTCACCAATCCCCTCACCTCACTTCCATCCCTGCATGCTCTTTTATCCCAATTTAGTTACCTATCGGGATACAAAATAAACACGTCAAAAACAGAAGCCCTCCCCCTACACCTTTCCCATGCAGATCTCCTCTCGCTTAGGAACTCCTACCCCTATCGCTGGTGCACTTCATCCCTCAAATATTTAGGGGTTCAACTTACCTCTGCATATTCCACTCTTTACTCTGCCAACTATGTGCCCCTGTTAAAATCTGTCAAAGCCATGCTAACTAATTGAAATCCCCTTCCGATATCTTGGATAGGAAGGATCAATGTGTTGAAGATGTCTGTGATGCCAAAATTATTGTATTATTTTGAAACGCTACCTGTCCCTATCCCCATGGCTCAATTGAAACTCCTTAAAAGGTGGTTTCTTAATTTTATATGGAAAGACGGGGCACATAGAGTTGCCAGCTCAGTCATTTTCCCCCCCAGAGGTCAGGGAGGTATGGGCGCCCCGGATATCCACAAGTATTATCTGGCTGCCCACCTTCGAGCGGTGGTATCCTGGTCTAGTTTGAGGCCCCCGAATCAATGGACGGAGATTGAGATGGGATCTCTCTTTCTGACGCACCCATGCTCCCTTGTATGGTCACCTTATTCTCGGATCCCAAGCTCCATGACCTCTGTTTGGGCCCTATGCAGTTCTCACTCAGGATTTGGAGATCCTGTCGCACAAAATGTTCTCTAACTTCCACCTGCCCCCCTCTTTCTAACATACTCTTTAACCCCCTACTCCCTGACAGTCTCTCTCACTCTCGGATGTGTCAGGGTCACCTGTGGCCAGGTGACAGATGCACACCGTAGGGGGACAGGAGTGCACCGCGAGGTAGTGAACCCTATGGCTGGCTTCTGCGGATAGGGAACTGGGTGGTTGTGGAAAGCGGGACCAGAGGAGCACAACCGGGATCCAAACGGAAGCTAGAGCCAAGATTCCCCAGGGCGTGGAGTCTAAGACCCAGCTGGTCTTCTCCAGGGCCTCTAGTGGTGAGGATGTTAGCTGCAGGCTGGGACCAGGTCGCGGCCCCTGGAGTTTCCTAGCTCACGCCCCGTAGGATAAGGGGAAAAGAGGGGAAGCAGCAGCACACGAAGAGAGAACCGAATAACAAGCCGAAGGTCAGGGGCCACAAGCAGACAAGGATAACGAAGAACGAGCCGAAGGTCAAGGGTCACGAGCAGACAGGGATAGTCGGGGACAAGCCAAATATGTAACAGAGAGACAGACGTAGCACACAGCAGGCAGGAACCCAAACACACAATGCCTAACAAACACGTTGATCAGCAAAGCAGGCTTGCAGTGCACAGGTTAATATAGTGTTCAGTGATAGGGCCTGGGGTGGAGTCAGGCTGGGAGGAGATTATAAAGGAAGCCAGGTGAAGGAGGTCTGGTCTCTAGATGAACACATGAGGAGGAAGGTAAGATGGCAGACAGACATTAATGCATATCCATGACAGTACCCTCCCTCTTACGAGGCCTCCCCCTTCCCCGCCTGGGCCCAGGTTTAGAGGGAAACTTCAGATGAAACTCCTTTAACAGACGAGGTGCAAAGACCTCAGATGCAGTGATCCAAGACCTCTCCTCAGGACCAAACCCTTTCCAATGAACGAGGTACTGAAGAACGCCTTTACAGAGTCGGGAGTCCAGAATTTGACTGATCTCGTACTCCTGATTATCCTCAGAGACAGGCACCACGGTAGGGAGAGGACGAGAGAATTTATTGAGGACTAAAGGCTTTAGAAGAGCAACATGAAAGGAGTTAGTGATTTTAAGGCTCTTAGGAATCTGGAGTTTGAAACAAACCGGATTCAGTTTAGCAGTTACCGTGTATGGACCGATGAATCGTGGAGCAAACTTCAGAGAAGGAACTCGGAGCTTGATGTTCCTGGTAGAGAGCCAGACTTTGTCCCCTGGCTGAAGAGAAGGCGGTTTACACCTGCGGCGGTCGGCAAAGCCTTTGAATTTTTCAGCAGCTGCCCGGAGGGAATCATGAACGTGACCCCAAACGGAATTGAGAGACTCCTGAACCGAAGCCAAAGCTGGAATGTCTGGAGAACAGATCATGGGAAGAGGAAGTTGAGGGTGTTTTCCATAAACTGTGAAAAAGGGTGTCTTCTGCGAACTGGTATTCACATGATTGTTATGGGAGAATTCTGCCCACGGGAGTAGAGAGGACCAATCGTCATGGTGAGAAGACACAAAGGTGCGAAGAAAGACCTCTAACTCCTGATTAACCCTCTCAGTCTGTCCATTGGATTGGGGATGGTAAGAAGAAGAAAAATCCAAGACAATATTGAGGGATTTGCAAAAGGCTCTCCAAAAATGAGACGTGAATTGGACTCCCCTGTCGGAAACAATATGAGAAGGGACCCCATGTAGGCGGAGAATTTCTCGAATGAAAATGGGAACCAAGGCAGGGGCAGAAGGAAGACCAGGAAGAGGAACAAAATGAGCCATCTTGGAGAATCGATCGATTACCACCCAAATGACTGTATTATTCTCAGACAGTGGGAGATCGGTGATAAAAATCCATGGCAATATGGGCCCAGGGTTCCTTAGGAATGGGCAAGGGCATGAGGAGACCAGCAGGAGCTTGTGTGGAGGATTTGGACTGAGCACAGACATGACAAGCTTTAACGTAGTCTTTGACGTCTGAGCGGAGATTAGGCCACCAGTAGTGACGACTGATGAGTAGGAAGGATCGGAGGAATCCAGAATGCCCTGCCACCTTGGAATCATGTCCCCAACGATGGATCTTAGCTCTTAGCTCAGTGGGGACAAAGGTCTTACCAGGCGGAATTTTTGACTTCAGGGTGGTAGAGTGGGCAACAATGCATGAGGTGGGAATGATCGGCTCAGGTTCAGGGGCGGACTCCTCGTCCAAAGTGTCAAATGACCTAGAGAGCGCATCAGCCCGACCGTTGCAGGAACCAGGTTTGTAGGTAATCGTGAAATTAAAACGGGCAAAGAAGAGACTCCACCTGGCCTGTCTAGGATTCAGACGTTTAGCATTCTGTAGATACTGTAAATTCTTGTGATCGGTAAAGATCGTTATGGAGTGAGGGGAACCCTCCAAGAGATGACGCCACTCCTCTAACGCCAATTTAATTGCGAGAAGTTCCCGATCACCGATGGCATAATTCCTCTCTGCCTGAGAATTTTTTTTGGAGAAGAACGCACATGGTTGGCGTCTCTTCTCAAAGATTTGAAGAAGCACAGCTCCCACCCCCATTGAGGAAGCGTCCACTTCAATAAAAAATGCATTCCCAGGATTTGGTCTCCTCAAGAGGGGGCCAGAAACAAAGGCCTGTTTCAGGTTGTGAAATGCAGAGACAGCTTCGGGAGGCCAGTCTCTGGCATTCACACCCTTCTTGGTCAAAGCGATAATAGGCGCGGCAATGGAAGAGTAATTCCTTATGAACTGCCTATAATAATTAGTGAAGCCAAGAAAGCGCTGTGTGGCCTTGAGGCTAGCAGGAAGAGGCCAGTTGGTGATAGCCAAGACCTTCCCAGGGTCCATACGAAGACCCGAACATGAGACGAAGCACCCCAAAAACAGGACCTCAGAACATTCAAAGGAACATTTCTCTAGCTTGGCATTGAGATTGTTCTCTCTAAGACGTTGAAGTACAGTGCGGACATGGTTTCTGTGGACGAGCAGATTTTCAGAAAAGATCAGAATGTCATCCAGATAGATGACAACAAACTGGTACAGCAGATCTCTGAAGATTTCATTGACAAAGTTTTGAAACACGGCTGGAGCATTACACAGACCAAAAGGCATCACCAGATATTCGTAATGCCCGTCTCTAGTGTTGAATGCAGTCTTCCATTCGTCACCCTCCCGTATTCGAATGAGATTGTACGCGCCTCTGAGATCCAACTTGGTGAAAATGGAGGCCCCCTTCAACCTATCGAATAGCTCAGATATTAAGGGTAAGGGGTAACGATTTTTAATAGTAACCGCATTTAAACCCCGATAATCGATGCAGGGTCTTAAGGTACCATCCTTTTTGGCAACAAAAAAGAACCCTGCCCCTGCAGGCGATGAGGATTTCCGGATGAAACCTCTCTCCAGATTCTCTGCGACATACTCCGACATGGCCTGGGTCTCTGGGATGGACAGAGGGTAGGTACGACCCCTGGGTAGAGTTGCTCCGGGGACAAGATCAATAGCACAGTCAAAAGACCTGTGGGGAGGAAGCACCTCAGCTGATTTCTTACAGAACACATCCCGGTAATCGCTGTATGCAGCAGGAAGATCAGAAGAAACAGAAGTGGCAGCAACCGGAAGACTCTCCTTGGGGGTCACCTTGAGAAGACACGACAAGAAACATGAGGAACCCCAGGCCAGGATCTGCCCAGAGACCCAGTCCACATGTGGAGAGTGGAGCTGTAGCCAAGGGAGGCCCAATACAACTGGGGTAGAGGCCTTGGGTAGAATAAGAAAGGATATCCACTCCTGGTGGAGAATCCCTACCGACATCCTAATGGGTAGCGTCTGGAAGCGAATAGGGCCCCCTGGGAGAACAGTGCCATCAATTGCCGAGACTACCAATGGGGTAGTGAGAGGTGAAAGGGTAAGCTTCATAGAAGAAGCAGTTCTCCAATCCATAAAATTGCCGGCAGCCCCGAAATCCAGGTATGCAAGGGTTGACTGAGGAGAAGTGCCTACATGAAGGAACACCGGCAAGAGCAGGCGAGAAGGTGATGTTTCTGGGTCCAATACTCCACCTTCCAAATGTATTAGACCCGAGCGTTTCCCGGACGAAGCGAGCAGGAGTCACGAAAATGACCCTTGCCCCCACAATAGAGGCACAAGCCCAGAGTTCTGCGCCTAGCACGTTCTTCGGGGGTTAGTCTGGTCCGGCCCAGCTGCATAGGTTCTTCAGCAGGTAGAGGATGCTCCACGGAATGAAGGGAGGGGAGCTCAGACTGGCTAGGACCCAGAGAGTGCTGGCGTTTTTTTTCTAAGGACCTCTCTTGAAAACGAATGTCGATCTGGTTGCATAATGAAATTACATCGTCCAGACCGACGGGAATGGCTCTTCCCGCTAATTCATCTTTCACTCGGTCAGAGAGGCCATGTAAAAAGGTAGCGACCAGGGCCTCATTATTCCAGCTCAATTCAGCTGTGTGGATACGAAACTGAAGAGCATATTGCCCCACTGAACTAGATTCTTGGCGAAGACGTAAGACAGCACTAGCCGCTGAAGAAGCCCGAGCCGGCTCTTCGAAGATATTACGAAAGAGCTTTAAGAAATCGGACAGACTGGAAACCACCGGATCGTTCCTCTCCCACAGGGGGGCAGCCCAGGCCAAAGCTTCACCGGAGAGGAGGGAAATGATATAGGCTACCTTAGCCCGGTCAGACAGGAAGCTTTGAGGCTGAAGCTCAAAATGAATTGTGCATTGGCTGAGAAACCCCCTGCAGGCCTTGGAGTCCCCATAGAAACGGAACGGAGCTGGCAATCTTAGTGAGTGTGAGGCTGCGACTGGTGCGATAGGTACAGCCGCAGGTTGTACTTGGGGTTGCGGATTCGGGGTTCCCAAGGAGACCTGAAGCTGCTCGAATCGAGAAGCCAGATCCTGGAGGAATCGCATCACCTGAGTCTGATTTGATTCCTGGGTCTCAAGTCTGCGAACTATGCCCTGCAATGGATCATCCGCGGGAAGCGGGATGTCAGCCGGGTTCATGGCTGATCAAACTGTCAGGGTCACCTGTGGCCAGGTGACAGATGCACACCGTAGGGGGACAGGAGTGCACCGCGAGGTAGTGAACCCTATGGCTGGCTTCTGCGGATAGGGAACTGGGTGGTTGTGGAAAGCGGGACCAGAGGAGTACAACCGGGATCCAAACGGAAGCTAGAGCCAAGATTCCCCAGGGCGCGGAGTCTAAGACCCAGCTGGTCTTCTCCAGGGCCTCTAGTGGTGAGGATGTTAGCTGCAGGCTGGGACCAGGTCGCGGCCCCTGGAGTTTCCTAGCTCACGCCCCGTAGGATAAGGGGAAAAGAGGGGAAGCAGCAGCACACAAAGAGAGAACCGAATAACAAGCCGAAGGTCAGGGGCCACAAGCAGACAAGGATAACGAAGAACGAGCCGAAGGTCAAGGGTCACGAGCAGACAGGGATAGTCGGGGACAAGCCAAATATGTAACAGAGAGACAGACGTAGCACACAGCAGGCAGGAACCCAAACACACAATGCCTAACAAACACGTTGATCAGCAAAGCAGGCTTGCAGTGCACAGGTTAATATAGTGTTCAGTGATAGGGCCTGGGGTGGAGTCAGGCTGGGAGGAGATTATAAAGGAAGCCAGGTGAAGGAGGTCTGGTCTCTAGATGAACACATGAGGAGGAAGGTAAGATGGCAGACAGACATTAATGCATATCCATGACAGGATGTTTCCATGGGCTAAGGCGGGCTTGTTTCACCTCCGACACCTTGTTCTCCCTGTCTCTCGCAAACTTCGTTCATTTCAAGACATTAAATCTATAAGCCAAATCCCAAACCATTTGTTATTCTCATATCTCCAAATTACCCATTATTTAGCTACACTGTCACCTGCACTTACTCTACCCAAACCCACACATTTTTAAGTTCTTTGCTCTCAGGGACCATACCAAACTCGATTAATTTCAGCTATATACCGACTCATGCAAGAGAATCTCCAACTTTCCACGGTCCCCCACTCATACATGAGTAAATGGTCACAACTCACACAACAACAAATTTCTCCCCCCCCCAATGGGCTAAAATCTCGACCTCAACTTCCAAAATATCCCCATGTGTGGCACACAGAGAGACAGCATTTAAGGTATTATTATTTTGGTATAAGACTCCCGAGATTATACACCGCTATGATTCTTCCCTCTCTCCTCTTTGCTGGAGATGTGGGAAGCTCAGGGGCACTCATTATCATATCTTCTGGCAATGTGACTTGATTGTTCCCTTCTGGTCCATGATTGTGTCCTTACTCCAACAGATTTTAGATACTACCATTCCGCTTGACCCGGTACATCTCCTCCTGGGCCTCCCATTCCCTGGACTGGGAAAGGCTTCAAATAAATTAGCCTCTTTTGTCTTATTGGCAGCGAAGAGAGCTATTCCTGCATGTTGGTTATCCGCCTCCCCCCCAACTCAAGCCATCAATGATATTCGCAGAATGGAGCATATGACAGCTATGACAGAGGATGCTATCGATAGATCTGATAAGATATGGGACTCGTGGGACCGCTGTACACATGGTTCTTCCCACTGATAGTACTAATAATTATCCCACATTTGGTTTGTTCAATCTGTGCACGTTCCCATTCCTTCGGTCCCCCCTGCGGTTTTGTTATAAATTACAAGCCCCTCCTAGCCAGACCCCCCCCCCTCTTCTTGTCTCAATAGTGTCTCCTTATCCCCACCTTCTGAAACCTATCCATTTCCCCACTTATATTGTCTTTCGCTCATGGACGTAGCCTCTCATTGTATGGTAGCTTTCTCTGTCTGATGGTCAACTTTTTTCAGATTTGATTTCTATTTGGTGCTTTTTCTCTGTTTACTTTTTTATTATTATTTATTTTTATTATTATTATTATTATTTCTTTCTGTATCCCCCCCCCCCTTTTTTCCTTTTTTCTGTTTTTGTTTTTGCTTTTGATTTAATATCATTGTTATGTACTTTTCCAATGCCTGCTATTTCTTTATTCGATATTTCAAATTACTGTTTGATCTGTGCTTTTCTGAAAATTTCTCAATAAAAATCCAATTATGAATTTTTTTTTAGAAGAAAAGAGGTTTAACCTTAAACTGCATAGAGGGTTCTTTACTGTAAGAGCGGCAAGGATGTGAAATTCCATTCCACAGGCGGTGGTTTCAGCGGGGAGCACCGATAGTTTCAAAAAACTATTAGATAAGCACCTGAACGACCACAACATACAGGGATATACAATGTATTAATGACATACTGTATAATCACACACATAGGTTGGACTTGATGGACTTGTGTCTTTTTTCAACCTCACCTACTATGTAACTATGTAACAACATGCAGAAGACTTGGTGGAGTGGATAACAAAGCCTTCCAAATCCTCCTCATCCTCTGTCACCCAGGCTCAGAGTAGTTTGCCTTCCAACGCAGCTGCCAAAGCGGCCTATTCCACAGGCTCCTGGACCAAAGTCACTCCTTCCGTAGTCCCACCATCATGCACGGCCCCAGAATTATTCAACCACGTTGTCGGTTACATGCTACTGGAGGATTTAAAAGGCTCTGATGTTGGTTCCCAGGTTGAGGAATGGAGTAACGTGAGCCTAGATAGAGGGGGTGCCACAGAAGGACAAGAAACTGGCAGTCATGTTCCCCCAGCTGCAGCATACTGCCAAGTTTGCTCCAGTGATGCGGAGGGAGGGGATGATGAGGTCACTGACTGTACTTGGGTGCCTGGGAGAAGAGAGGAGGAAAGTGAGGAGGAGGAGGAGGCACAACCCAACGAGGCAGGATGTCCTCCAGGGGGCAGCTTAAGGGCAGCCATTCTATTGCATCACACCGCAGAGCTCTGCAGGTACAGGGCACTGCTGACTCCCTGCTGACTTTTAAAAGTTCCTTGATGTGGGCGTTTTTTCGACACAAGTGCAGCAGATCGCACCGTTGCTGTTTGCAACCTCTGTCTGAAGTGGATCAAGCATGGCCAGAATAGCAGCCGCTTGGGCACCACATGCTTGACCAGACATATGATGACCTGCCATGCAGTCCATTGGCAACAGCGACAATGGCACCAACCTTCTCCCCGCCCTCTGACAGGGACAACTGACCCATGTCACATGTTAGGCACACATCCTGAATTTGGTGGTGCAGTGTTTCTTGACCAGGTACCCAGGCTTACAAGATCTCCTGAGGCAGGCCAGAAAAGTCTGTGGTCATTTCCACCGGTCGTACAATGCCAGTGCTCGGCTGGCTGACATTCATAGGCAAAGCAACCTGCCACCAACCGCCTCATTTGTGACATGCTCACAAGGTGGAACTCAACGTTGGCAATTCTGCAGCAGCTACACACACAGCAGAGGGCCCTCCAATGAGTACCTGTGCGAGTATGGCACCAGGACAGCTTGGCTTCTTTTTGCCATGCCAGTGGCTACTGATCAAGGATGCATGCACTGTCCTGTCAATATTTGAGGTGGCCACAAGGATGGTGAGCAGTGACAATGCATGCATCAGTGACACTGTCCCTTCGGTCTTCCTGCTGGAGCACACGTTTGTGGAATCATGGACATGGCACTTGAGGCAGAACAGTGGGAGGAAGAGAAGGACTTCCTTTCCTCTCAAGGCCCCCTCATCCAGATAGCATTCCTGCGTGGCCGCCAAACACACAGGAAGGAAAAGAGGAGGAGGATTGTGTCAGCATTAATGTTGAGGGTAACACGCAGCAGTCTAAAAGGGATGGTTTTCAGTCCCCAGAAACCAAAGGAGCTGTACGTGGCTGGGAGGAGGTAGTTACAGATAATGTGATCCTTAGTGACCCAGAGGACTCAGAATTGAATGCCTCTGCAAACTTACGCTGCATGGCCTCCCTGATTCTGCAAAGCCTGCGAAAAGACCCTAGGATTCGTTGTATCAAGGAGAGGGATCATTACTGGCTGGCAACCCTTCTTGATCCACGTTACGAGGGTAAAATTGCAGAACTCTTCCTCCCTTCGCAGAGGGAGCAGAGGATGAAACATCTTCAGGAGGCCTTGAAGAAAAGTTTGTGTAAGCATTTCCAGACCCTGGGAGGTTACCATTTCCTGGTGCTGGAAAACGTGTTTCTGAGGCTTCATTCAGTCAGAGGAAGAACGGAGGAGAAGCTGGCCGGCTGAGCGATGCCTTTAAAAAAAATTTCAGTCCTCAGTGCCAAGGTCTGAAAGGTTCAAGCAAACATCAGGGGCATGTAATTACAATTTTTGATTCAACATTTAACAGCAGCGCCCGTTCCTGCGCCCAACAAGAGTAACTGTGAGGGGTTACAGTGTTGTGGCACCACCACCACCCAAGGCAAAAAAATTCTGCCCCTGTTTAACAGGGGCATGTAATTACAATTTTTGAAATAATATTTAACAGCAGGGCCTATTCCTGCACTCAACAAGAGTAACTGTGAGGGGCTACAGTGTTGTGGCACCACCACCACCCAAGGCCCAATTTTTCTGCCCCTGTTTAACAGGGGCATGTAATTACAATTTTTTATTCAATATTTAACAGCAGGGCCCGTTCCTGCGCCCAACAAGAGTAACTGTGAGGGGTTACAGAGTTGTGGCACCACCACCACCCAAGGCCACATTTTTTTGCCCCTGTTTAACAGGGGCATGTAATTACTATTTTTAAAATAATATTTAACTACAGGGCTTGTTTCTGCGCTCAACAAGAGTAACTGTGAGGGGTTACAGTGTTGTGGCACCATCAAAACTAAAGGACCAATTTTTCTGCCCCTGTTTAACCACTTAACGACCGCCCACTGTAAAAATACGTTGGCAGAATGGCACCGACAGGCAGAATCACGTATATCTACGTGACTGCCTTTGTATAGTTGGGGGGTCCGATCGGACCCCCCTTCTTTACAGTGAGCGGCCGTTATTCGTTTGGGAGCGATCAGGGATGAGGGGACAGCCGTTCGATTCCGGCCACCCCCTCTCGATCGCTCCCAGCGAATCGAATCCTTCCCCTGCCTGTGTAATGTTTACACAGGCAGAGGACGTGATGTCATCATTCCTGCGGCGCTCACATATACCGAGCGCCGCACAGGAGAAGATGCAGGTTAGTGCACAAAACACTACACTGACACCAGGACACATAGGCACATAAATCGCCCCCCCAGGCCCCCCCAGACACCCCAGATCACCCCCCAGATCACCCCCAGCCCCCAGTCACAGTGTCACTGATTGCAGTGACCATTTATTTACTGATCACTGCAATCAGTGACATTTGTGACTGTAAAAGTGTCACTAAAGTTAGTTTTAGGTCCAGTGTAGCCCCCTAACCCCCCCTAATAAAGGTTTAACCCCCTGATCGCCCCCCAGATAACCCTTTCACCCCCTAGCACCGCCGTCGCTAAGCAATCAATTTTTTGATCGCTGTCTTAGCGTCGGTGATGCCGATCGGTAGCCAGTTATATTTTTTAGGTTCGCCGCAGGTTTTTATAGCGTCGGGTACCCCCATATATTACCTAATAAAGGTTTAACCCCCTTAATCGCCCCCCAGATAACCCTTTCACCCCCTATCACCACTGTCGCTAAGCGATCATTTTTCTGATCGCTGTCTTAGCGTCGGTGATGCAGATCGGTAGCCAGTTATTTTTTTTAGGTTCGCGGCAGGTTTTTATAGCGTCAGGTACCCCCATATATTACCTAATGAAGGTTTAACCCCCTTGATCGCCCCCCAGGTAACCCTTTCACCCCCTATTACCACTGTCGCTAAGCGATCGTTTTTCTGATCGCTGTCTTAGCGTTGGTGATGCCGATCGGTAGCCAGTAATTTTTTTTAGGTTCGCCGCAGGTTTTTATAGCGTCGGGTACCCCCATATATTACCTAATAAAGGTTTAACCCCCTTGATTGCCCCCCAGGTAACCCTTTCACCCCCTATCACCACTGTCGCTAAGCGATAGTTTTTCTGATCGCTGTCTTAGTGTCGGTGATGCTGATCGGTAGCCAGTCAATTTTTTTAGGTTCGCTGCAGGTTTTTATAGCGTCAGGTACCCCCATATATTATCTAATAAAGGTTTAACCCCCTTGATCGCCCCCCAGGTAACCCTTTCACCCCCTATCACCACTGTCGCTAAGCGATCGTTTTTCTGATCGCTGTCTTAGTGTTGGTGATGCCGATCGGTAGCCAGTAATTTTTTTTAGGTTCGCCGCAGGTTTTTATAGCGTCAGGTACCCCCATATATTATCTAATAAAGGTTTAACCCCCTTGATTGCCCCCCAGGTAACCCTTTCACCCCCTATCACCACTGTCGCTAAGCGATCGTTTTTCTGATCGCTGTCTTAGTGTCGGTGATGCCGATAGGTAGCCAGTAATTTTTTTTTAGGTTCGCCGTCAGGTTTTTATATAGTGTCAGGTACCCCCCATGTATTACCTAATAAAGGTTTTAACCCCCTAATTGCCCCTAGTTAACCCTTTCACCAGTAATCACCATATAAATGTTACGGGTGACGCTGGTTAGTTAGTTTGCTTTTTATAGTGTCAGGGCACCCGCCGTATATAACCCAATAAAGGTTTAAGCCCCTGATCGCCTGGCGGGAGATATCAATTAGGTTTTAGCGTCAGAGAGGGTCTGCGTCACACCCCAGGCAGCGTCAGGTTAGTGCCAGTAACGCTAACACCCACGCGTGAAGCATACACCTCCCTTAGTGGTATAGTATCTGAACAGATCAATATCTGATCTGATCAGATCTATACTAGCGTCCCCAGCAGTTTAGGGTTCCCAAAAATGCAGTGTTAGCGGGATCAGCCCAGATACCTGCTAGCACCTGCGTTTTGCCCCTCCGTCCAGCCCAGGCCACCCAAGTGCAGTATCGATCGATCACTGTCACTTACAAAACACAACACACATAACTGCAGCGTTCGCAGAGACAGGCCTGATCCATGCGACTCCAGTGCTGTAGGAGGTGATTTCACCACCACAGTTAAAAAAAAAAAGCATATATGCCGAAGCATTGGGGCAGCAGGGGTGGAGGAGTGGAGGAGCAATTTTGCTCCTAATGTTGCGTACATACGGTCGAAATTCCGACGGAGGCTTGCCCGTGGAAAAGTCTGACCATGTGTACGCGGCATAACTTTTGCGGGAAGATGCCCCCATGCTTCGGCATATATAAATGGTGCATGTATGCTCTATGCCCATCATTAGAAGTGGGTGGATGAAGGGCGGTATTCTAATGGTGGGCATACCCACCAATCAATCTTTTTTTTTCGTTCAGCCAACAGGCTGCATGAAAAAAAAAGATTACAATACATGTCCAACAAGGACCAGCAACGTACTGGTATGTTGCTGGACTTTGAATGTTTATACCAGAATGATGCCTGCGAGTTTAGGTATCATCTTGGTATCATTCTTTTCAGCCAGCGGCCGGCTTTCATGTAAAAGCAATCCTAGTGGCTAATTAGCCTCTGGACTGCTTTTACAAGCAGTGGGAGGGAATGTCCCCCCCTCGGATATAAAAAGCACCATTGGGAAATTGGGAAAGCATTTTATCACACCGATCTTGGTGTGGTCAGATGCTTTGAGGGCAGAGGAAAGATCTAGGGTCCAATAGATCCCAGTTTTTTCAAAAAAAGAGTACCTGTCACTACCTATTGCTATCATAGGGGATGTTTACATTCCCTGAGATAACAATAAAAATTATAAAAATAAATAAATATGGAAGCAACAGTTTAAAAATAAAATAAAAAAGCAAAATTAATAATAATAAAAATAAAAATAAAAAAAAGCACCCCTGTCCTGCCCTGCTCTTGCCCAATGGTAAACGCAAGCGTCGGTCTGGCGTCATATGTAAACAGCAATTGCACCATGCATGTGAGGTATCACCGCGAAGGTCAGATCGAGGGCAGTAATTTTAGCAGTAGACCTCCTCTGTAAATCTAACGACGTAACCTGTAAAGGCTTTTAAAGGCTTTTAAAAATGTATGTAGTTTGTCGCCAATGCGCGTTTGTGCGAAATTTTAAAGCTTGTCGTGTTTGGTATCTATGTACTCGGCCTAAGATCATCTTTTTTATTTTTTTATTTCATCAAACATTTGGGCAATATATTGTGTTTTAGTGCATTAAAATTAAAAAAAGTGTATTTTTTCCCCAAAAAATGCGTTTGAAAAATCGCTGCGCAAATACTGTGTAGAAAAAAAAAATGCAACATCCACCATTTTAATCTGTAGGGCCTTTGCTTTAAATATATATATAATGTTTGGGGGTTCAACATAATTTTCTTGCAAAAAAATAAATATTTTCATGTAAACAAAAAGTGTCAAAAAGGGCTTTGTCTTCAAGTGGTTAGAAGAGTGGATGTAAGCTTCCTAATGTTGTGTATAAAATGCCAGAACAGTTCAAAACCCCCCAAATGACCCCATTTTGGAAAGTAGACACCCCAAGCTATATACTGAGAGGCATGTCGAGTCCATGGAATATTTTATATGTTGACACAAGTTGCGGAAAAAAGACAATTTATTTTTTATTTTATTTTTTTTGCACAAAGTTGTCACTAAATGATATATTGCTCAAACATGTCATGGGCATATGTGGAATTACACCCCAAAATACATTTTGTTGCTTCTCCTGAGTACGGGGATACCACATGTGGGAGACTTTTTGGGAGCCTAGCTGTGTACGGGACCCCAAAACCAAGCACCGCCTTCAGGATTTCTAATGCCCCGTACACACGATCGTTTTTCATGCCGTTAAAACTGCCATTTTAAAAAATGGCCCTGAAAAATGATCGTGTGTATGCTCCAGAGCATTTTTAACGACGTGAAAAATGGCCATTAAAAATTCCGGACATGCTCTCTTTTTTCACGTCGTTTTTCATGTCGTTTTTTTTAACGACGTGAAAAACGATAGTGTGTATGCTTTAACGACGTGAAAAAAAACGCGCATGCTCAGAATCAAGTATGAGACGGGAGCGCTCGTTCTGGTAAAACTAGCGTTCGTAATGGAGCTAGCACATTCATTACACAGTAACGGACTGAAAAGCGCGAATCGTCGCCCAAAAAACTTTACTAACATGAAGGGTGGCGCCATTCGAACGGAACTTCCCCTTTATAGTGCCGTCGTACGTGTTGAACGTCACTGCGCTTTGCTTGATCGTTTTTTTTAAATGATGGTGTGTACGCAAGGCAGGCTTGAGAGGAAACATGAAAAAAAACGAGGAGAAAAACGTTGGTTTAAAAAATGACATTAAAAACGATCGTGTGTACGGGGCATAAGGGTGTAAATTTTTGATTTCACTTCTCACTGCCTATCACAGTTTCGGAGGCCATGGAATGCCCAGATGGTACAAACCCCCCCAAATGACCCCATTTTGGAAAGTAGACACCCCAAGCTATTTGCTGAGAGGTATGGTGAGTATTTTGCAGATCTCGCTTTTTGTCACAAAGTTTTGAAAATTAAAAAAAATAAAAATAAATATTTTCTTTCTTCATTTTCAAAAACAAATGAGAGCTGTAAAATACTCACCATGCCTCTCAGCAAATAGCTTGGGGTGTCTACTTTCCAAAATGGGGTCATTTGGGGGGGTTTTGTGCTATTTTGGCATTTTATGGCCTTCGAAACTGTGATAGGTAGTGAGGAGTGAAATCAAAAATTTTTGCCTAGAAATCCTGAAGGCGGTGCTTGGTTTTCGGGGTCCCGTACGCGGCTAGGCTCCCAAAAAGTCCCACACATGTGGTATCCCCGTACTCAGGAGAAGCAGCAAAATGTATTTTGGGGTGTAATTCCATATATAACCATGGCATGTGTGAGCAATATATCATTTAGTGACAACTTTTTGTAATTTTTTATTTATTTTTTTGTCATTATTCAATCACTTGGGACAAAAAAAAAATATTCAATGGGCTCAACAGGCCTCTCAGCAATTTCCTTGGGGTGTCTACTTTCTAAAATGGGGTCATTTGGGGGGGGGGGTTTTGTGCTATTTTGGCATTTTATGGCCTTCGAAACTGTGATAGGTAGTGAGGAGTGAAATAAAAAATTTGCGCCCTTAGAAATCCTGAAGGCGGTGCTTGGTTTTCGGGGGCCCGTACGCGGCTAGGCTCCCAAAAAGTCCCACACATGTGGTATCCCCGTACTCAGGAGAAGCAGCAAAATGTATTTTGGGGTGCAATTCCACATATAACCATGGCATGTGTGAGCAATATATCATTTAGTGACAACTTTTTGTAATTTTTTTTTTTTTGGTCATAATTCAATCACTTGATACAAAAAAAAAATATTCAATGGGCTCAACATGCCTTTCAGCAATTTCCTTGGGGTGTCTTCATTCCAAAATTGGGTCATTTGGGGGGGGGGGTTTGTACTGCCCTGCCATTTTAGCACCTCAAGAAATGAGAGTCATAAATTAAAAGCTGTGTAAATTCCAGAAAATGTACCCTAGTTTGTAGACGCTATAACTTTTGCGCAAACCAATAAATATACGCTTATTGACATTTTTTTTACTAAAGACATGTGGCTGAATACATTTTGGCCTAAATGTATGACTAAAATTGAGTTTATTCGATTTTTCTTATAACAAAAAGTAGAAAATATCATTTTCTTTCAAAATTTTCGGTCTTTTTCCGTTTATATCGCAAAAAATTTGAATCGCAGAGGCAATCAAATACCATTAAAATAAATCTCTATTTGTGGGAAGAAAAGGACGCAAATTTTGTTTTGGTACAACATTGCATGTCTGCACAATTTACAGTTAAAGCAGCACAGTGCAAAATTCTGAAAACAGCTCTGGTCCTTTAGCTACAAAATGGTCCGGGGCTTAAGTGGTTAACAGGTGCATGCAATTACATTTTTTGATATAATATTTCACAGCAGAGCCCATTCATGCACCCAACAAGAGTAACTGTGAGGGGTTACACTGTTGTGGCACCACCACCACCACTCAAGGCCTAATTTTTCTGCCCCTGTTTAACAGGGGCATGTAATTACTATTTTTAAGATCATGTTTAATTACAGGGCCCTTTTCTGCACCCAACAAGAGTAACTGTGAGGGGTTACAGTGTTGTGGCACCATCAAAACCAAAGGCCCAATTTTTCTGCCCCTGTTTAACAGGGGCATGCGATTACAATTTTAAAACAATTTTTTAACAGCAGAGCCGTTCCTGCGCCCAACAAGAGCAACTGTGAGGGGTTACAGTGTTCTGGCACCACCAACACCTAAGGCCCATTTTTTCTGCAGAGTATATAGTGCAGTGATAAGTGTCCAAAAAAGTTAATAAATGGCATGGAGTGGATGGAGTAATTCTTGCACGAATCTTCACGTGAATGATGACATAAATGTGTGCTTACCGGAAATGTTGGACCCGAATGTCATACGACAGCGGATCAACCGAGCTTAAAAGTATCCCCAACGGCTGTCCACAGGAACGTCACCGAATCGCTGATGGATGATAGAATGTACCAGCTAGGCAATCAGATGACCTCAATCCTGGATGAAACCAGATGGATCGAAAACTTCTCAAATCTTCAATACCCTCAAGGCTGGAAGTCTCCCCGAAAGGTTGGCTTTCTGGATCCTGGTATTCAACCGGACAATGGGATACAATCGAACTTGAATGTAAAAATACCCCGACAAGGGTATTGTAAAGAGACCGAATGGAGAAACTGAAAAAAAAATCCTCGCCGAATCATGCAAAGAGAAGAAAAAATGTGGTGCTCCACTGGTGTAGGTCAAAACAATGGGTTTTTAATAAAAAAAAACAACATACAAAGGTTAAAAGGTGATCACGGTTCGTACATTAAAAGGCAATGTGCCCGACGCGTTTCGTTCCTAACAGGACGTCTACAGGGACAATGCCCCTGTAGACATCCTGTTAGGAACGAAACACGTCGGGCTATGCATTTTGCTTCCCACATTGCCTTTTAATGTATGAACCGTGATCACCTTTTAACCTTTGTATGTTGTTTTTTTTTATTAAAAACCCATTGTTTTGACCTACACCAGTGGAGCACCACATTTTTTCTTCTCTTTGCATGATTCGGCGAGGAAAAGATTTTTCATTTTCTCCTTTCGGTCTCTTTGCAATACCCTTGTCAGGGTATTTTTACATTCAAGTTCGATTGTATCCCATTGTCCGGTTGAATACCAGGATCCAGAAAGCCAACCTTTCGGGGAGACTTCCAGCCTTGAGGGTATTGAAGATTTGAGAAGTTTTCGATCCATCTGGTTCCATCCAGGATTGAGGTCATCTGATTGCCTAGCTGGTACATTCTATCATCCATCAGCGATTCGGTGACGTTCCTGTGGACAGCCGTTGGGGATACTTTTAAGCTCGGTTGATCCGCTGTCGTATAACATTCGGGTCCAACATTTCCGGTAAGCACACATTTATGTCATCATTTACGTGAAGATTCGTGCAAGAATTACTCCATCCACTCCATGCCATTTATTCACTTTTTTGGACACTTATCACTTTGTTTAGTGTTGTGGACACTTTATATATTGGGTTGGCTGTTCAACCTGCCCCTTCTTTTTTGTGTTTTTTTTTTTTTTTGTGTTTCTTTTTATGGTCACATTTGAGTTACAGTCTAGTTTTTACTGGTCTATATGTAGCGCTGCACTATTACTTTCCATTTTGTTTGAATTTGTCATATTCCAGTACAGCTGCTTCACCTCCCTCTTTAGGATCGTTAATATTTATGTGTTTTTGGGTAGTGCATTTATTTCCTTTTTACTATATAGTGCAGTGCCTATAGTATATATACTTCAGTTCAGAGTATATAGTGCCTGGGGGACCCCCACACCGTTTTTTTCAATGATTTTTTTATGTATATTGCCGGGATCTGGCAATACATTACAGCCGTGAGCAATTTTAAATGACATTTTTTCCTTTAGAAATGTCATTTTGCTGCAGGACTGTTATGAACATGGGAAAGATGCACTACTTTACAGGCAGACTAAGGGGACCCCCATGCATGATATTTAAAGGAATATTTCATTTTTTTTTTTTGCATTGATACATGCCCCCTGGGGCAGTACCCAGGTTCCCATACACTTTTTATGGCAATAACTTGCATATAAGCCTTTAAAATGAGCACTTTTGATTTTTTTATGTTCGTGCCCCATAGACTTTAACGGTGTTCATGTGTTTGCATGAATTTTTGGCCTATTCGCATGTTCTGCTGCGGACCGAACCGGGGGGTGTTCAGCTCATCCCTACAAGTGATACATATAAACAATATAATGGGCCAATTGTTGCAAAAAACACATTGGGGCTGATTTACTAATAACAGTGCGCTGCGCTGGTTGATCCCTTAATTGGTGCGCCGGATAACTGCTTCATTGGGCGCAGGAACCAGCGGCGCACTGTTATAGTAAATACAAATGTCAGCGGCACTCTATTGAAAATGAATGGTTCCCTATGGGAGCCCATTGATTTGAATAGAGGTCACCCGGGAAGTCGGATGAAGTCGATCCGACTCGCGGGGCGACTCATGTGCCGGCTGACACAGGGACAGAGTGACTTTGCGAGGCAACTTGGACACGACCTGAGCGTGAAGCAGCCGCTCAAGTCGTGTCCTAGAGGCGACTAGCTGGCCGAGAATGTCTCCAGCACGATGGCATCGCGCTGGTTCTTGGCAGCCTCTTTGTCCCGTGTTTGGTATGAATCATGAAGGGGAACTCCAGGCCAAATTTTAATGAAAAAATCCGTCATGGGTTCCCCTCCAGGAGCATACCAGGCCCTTAGGTCTGGTATGGATTTTAAGGGGAACCCCCTAAGCCGAAAAACCGGCGTGGGGGTTCCCCCAAAATCCATACCAGACCCTTATCTGAGCACGCAACCTGGCAGGCCGCAGGGGAAGAGGGGGGGGTCGAGAGCGCCCCCCCCCTGCCTCCTGAACCATACCAGGCCGCATGCCCTCAACATGGGGTGGTGGGTGCTTTGGGGCAGGGGGGCAACCTGCGGCCCCCCCACCCTAAAGCACCCTGCCCCCATGTTGATGGGGACAAGGGCCTCTTCCCGACAACCCTGGCCATTGGTCGTCGGGGTCTGTGGGCGGGGGGCTTATCGGAATCCGGGAGCCCCCTTTAATAAGAGGGCCTCCAGATACCGGCCCCCCCACCCTATGTGAATGAGTATGGGGTACATCGTACCCCTACCCATTCACCTGGTGGCAAAAAAAGTTAATAAAAAACACAACACAGGTTTTTAAAGTAATTTATTAGGCAGCTCCGGGGGTCTTCCTGCCGGGCGCCCCGCTATCTTCTTCCAGCTCTTTTGCTAGCGGGGTCCCGGGCTTCCTCGTCGTCTTCTTCTGACTTCGGGGGTCTTCCTGTTGGGCGCCCCGCTATCTTCTTCAAGCTCTTTTGCTAGCTGGGTCCCAGGCTTCCTTGTCGTCTTCTTCCGACTTCGGGGGTCTTCCTGCCGGACGCCCCGCTATCTTCTTCAAGCTCTTTTGCTGGCGGGGTCCCGGGCTTCCTCGTCGGAAGTGAGGGGAAATCCTTACCAATGTCTTTCCTTGGGAACACACAGGTCAATCTAAATACTTTCCCCATTATGTACATTGCACTCCAGCATTTTGCGGGTTACACCCCAAATTATTAGGTATTTTGGACTTTGGGGTTTATTTACTAAAGGCAAATCTACTTTGCACTACAAGTGCACTTGCTGGATATCCAAGGGGGACATGCAAGCAAACAAAAAACCACCATCTTTGCTTTTACATGATTGGATGTTACAACCAGTGATCCCTCAGATTTTCAGCAGCTACACTTTTACTGCAGCATGGATTTGTCTTTACTAAACCCCAAACTACCCAATGATTTGGGGTGTACACAACAAAGTGCTAGAGTGCAATTTGCTTAATGGGGACCAGGGATGAGCCGAACACCCCCCTGTTCGGTTCGCACCAGAACCTGCGAACAGACAAAATGTTCGTGTGAACTTTAGAACCCTATTAAATACAATGGACTCGAACGTTCAAAATCTAAAGTGCTAATTATAAAGGCTTCTATGCAAGTTATTGTCCTAAAAAGTGTTTGGGGACCTGGGTCCTGCCCCAGGGGACATGTATCAATGCAAAAAAAAGTTTTAAAAACGGCCGTTTTTTCGGGAGCAGTGATTTTAATAATGCTTAAAATGAAAAAATAAAAGTGAAATATTCCTTTAAATTTCGTACCTGGGGGGTGTGTATGATATGCATGTGGAGTGGCGCATGTTTCCCATGCTTAGAACTGTCCCTGCAAAAAATGTCATTTTTGAAAGAAAAAAAGTCATTTAAAACTCACTCGCGGCTATTAATGAATTGTCGGCTCCCGGCAATACATACAAAAGTCATTGATAAAAAAAATAAAAAAAAAGCGTGGGGGTTCCCTAGAATTCAATTACCAGGCCCTTCAGGTCTGGAATGGATATTAAGGGGAACCCCGCCGCAAATTTAAAAAAAAATTGACGTGGGGTTCCCCCAAATATCCATTCCAGGCCCTTCAGATCTGGCATGGATTTTAATAGGAACTCCACCCCAAATTAAAAAAAAAACGGCGTGGAGTCCCCCTAAAAATCCATACCAGACCCCTTATCCGAGCACGCAACCTGACCGGCCGCAGGGGAAGAGGGGGGGACGAGGGAGCGGCCCCCCCTCCCTCCTGAACCGTACCAGGCCACATGCCCTCAACATGGGGAGGATGTCCCCATGTTGATGGGGACAAGGGCCTCATCCCCACAACCCTTGCCCGGTGGTTGTGGGGGTCTGCGGGCGGGGGGCTTATCGGAATCTGGAAGACCCCTTTAACAAAGGGGACCCCCAGATCCCGGCCCCCCCCTATGTGAATTGGTAAGGGGTACATTGTACCCCTACCATTTCACGAAGAAAGCGTAAAAAAATGTTTAAAAAAACACACAAACACCTTGAAAAAGTCCTTTATTAAAAAAAAAACTAAAAACATTCCAGCGATGAAATCCAGTGTCCCGCGGCGATCCCGATGTCCAGCGCTGTCCTTCATTGGTTGTGCCTGAGCGGACCTGATGGGGAACTCCCTCTCAGTGTTTTAAATGTATAGACCCGCCCCTTCTAAAGTTCCCCATCAGGTCCGCTCAGCGGACCAGATGCGGAACATGAAAAGGGGCGGGTCTATACATGTATTACCAAAGTGAGAGAAGTTCCCCATCAGGTCCGCCCCCTCGGTATGTCGGACCCGCCTACGTCATTGGCTTGAGCGGGGAACTTCCTTCACTGCGGCCGGCCAGGTTGCGTGCTCGGATAAGGGGTCTGGTATGGATTTTTAGGGGGACTCCACGCCATTTTTAAAAAAATTTGGGGTGGAGTTCCCCTTAAAATCCATGCCAGATCTGAAGGGCCTGGAATGGATATTTGGGGGAACCCCACGTCAATTTGTTTTTTAATTTGCGGCGGGGTTCCCCTTAATATCCATTCCAGACCTGAAGGGCCTGGTAATTGAATTCTAGGGAACCCCCACACTTTTTTTTTCTTTTTTTTTATCAATGACTTTTGTATGTATTGCCGGGAGCCGACAATTCATTAATAGCCGCGAGTGAGTTTTAAATGACTTTTTTTCTTTCAAAAATGACATTTTTTGCAGGGACAGTTCTAAGCACGGGAAACATGCGCCACTTTACATGCATATCATACACACCCCCCAGGTACGAAATTTAAAGGAATATTTCACTTTTATTTTTTCATTTTAAGCATTATTAAAATCACTGCTCCCGAAAAAACTGCCGTTTTTAAAACTTCTTTTTGCATTGATACATGTCCCCTGTGGCAGGACCCGGGTCCCCAAACACTTTTTAGGACAATAACTTGCATATAAGCCTTTATAATTAGCACTTTAGATTTCTCCCATAGATTTTTCGAATTTGCCGCAAACACCCCAATTTGTTCGTTGTTCGGCGAACGGGCGAACAGGCAATGTTCGAGTCGAACATGAGTTCGACTCGAACTCGAAGCTCATCCCTAATGGGGACACTAGTTAGATTGATCTGTGTGTCCCCAAGAAAAGACATTGGTAGGGTTTTACCTTCACTTCCTGTTTAGCTGTGTGACAGGAAGTGAAGCCAATTTTACTAAAAGGGGACACAAAGCCCAACCTACAAAAAAAAAAAACACAAGCAGGGGTTCTAACACTTTGTTTCCTTCAAAATGCCCACAATTAGAATTGTATTGCCTTGAGCTATTTTTAAGTGCAGTGCTCTAAATCCGTGCTTCTCAAGTACCCCCAACAGGCCATGTTTGCAGGTTTTCCTTCATCTTGCACATGTGCTTTAAATCACAGTCAATGGTTTGGTATTTTGGACAGCAATTCTCCATAAGATAAATTCACAAAACATGTCCTGTTGGGGGTACTTGAGGACTGAGGCCGAGAACCACTGCAGTAAAAAAGGAAAATTGAATACTTACCGCTCTGTATTTTTCATTTCTTGGTGATTTTCCATGGCAGGACACAATACATGCATATGCTAGCATGAAGGCACCAGGGTAGACAAATCACACCTGTTGTTTTGACATGCCAATCAGCTGTCACATTTGTTGCAAAGAAAACACAAAACAAACCTCAAAACTTTGCATCAAATTTTATTGGTCAACAAAACAAAGAATAATAAAAATAAATAAATAAAAAAATAAAAAACAGGGTCAATTTGAAACAGTTACAGACTCACAACATCTTGAGAAAGATTTGGCTAAATAATGCAGCACAGACAATTAAATCAAAGTGAACAAACGACAAACATTTCAGGGGAACATTTCCCCCACACAAAAAAATACAATCCACAAAAGTTAACCAAAACATCTGTTTTGCAAAGACATAACAAATAAAATACATGTGTTACAAACTCGATAAGGACACCAAAATGTACGGACGGACGGATGGACGGATGGAGGGACGGACGGACGGTGTGAACTGGCCCTAGTTCACACCATAGAAACGCAGTCTGGATGCGTTCCAGGTGCTTTTCTGCATGCGCATTTTGACACGTTCCTGTGCATTTTTGATGCGTTTTTGATGCAGTCCAGTGTTTTTTCCCCCTCTTTTCACTTAGGACAAGTGTGTTGCAGTGCGTCTTTGGTGCATTTAGGTGCATTCCGGTGCATTCCAGTGCGTTTTTGGTATGTTGCGTTGCGTTTTTGATGTGTTTTACTGCGGTCCAGTACAGTTCTGTACCTAAAAAATGCAGCATGACCAATTGTTTTTGCCTTTCTGAAATGCACTGGAATGGACTGCAGTGGTGTGAACTATGCCATTGGCATTAATGTGATCAACTTTCTTTGCGATTTTCATGCATCAAAAAAACGCACTGCACTGCATCCGGTGTGAACTGGCCCTAAATATCATACCCGGGGGGTTGGGTGTCTATAGTATGCCTGTAAAGTAGCGCATGTTTTCCATGTTTATAACAGTTCCAGAGCAAAATGACATTTCTAAAGTAAAATAATAGTCATTTAAAAGTACTCGCGGCTGTAATGAATTGCTGGTTCCCGTCAATACAGATAAAAGTCATTTAAAGTATTTGATAACAAAAAAAAAAAGGGTGGGGATCCCCCCAAATTCCATTGCCAGGCCCTTCAGGTCTGGAATGGATATTAAGGGAAACTCTGCCGCAAATTAAAAAAAAAAATGCGTGCGGTTCCCCCAAATATCCATACCAGGCCCTTCAGATCTGGTATGGATTTTAAGGGGAACTCCACCCCAAATTTTTTAAAAAAATGGCGTGGAGTCCCCCCAAAAATCCACACCAGTCCCTTATCCGAGCACGCAACCTGGCAGGCTGCAGGAAAAGAGGGGGGAATGAGAGATCGCCCCCCCTCCCTCCTGAACCGTACCAGGCCACATGCCCTCAACATGGGGAGGATGTCCCCATGTTGATGGGGACAAGGGCCTCATCCACACAACCCTTGCCCGGTGGTTGTGGGGATCTGCGGGCGGGGGGCTTATCGGAATCTGGAAGACCCCTTTAACAAAGGGGACCCCCAGATCCCGGCCCCCCCTGTATGAAATGGTAATGGGGTACAAATGTACCCCTACCATTTCACAAAGAAAGTGTCAAAAATGTTAAAAATGTCAAGAGACGGTTTTTGACAATTCCTTTATTAATGTCTTCTCTTTTCTTCCATCTTCTTCCATCTTCTTCTTTTCTCCATTCGGGTTTCTTCCTCCATCTTGTTCTTCATCTTCATCTTCCTCTTCCTCTTTATCTTTATCTTCCTTCTTCCTTCAGTTCAAGAGGAGAACTGAATCGTCACACAGCGGGAACCTCCAATTCAAACGGAGCGGCCGAAGAAGAAAGAAGAAGGGGAAGAAGAAGCCGGAGCAAGATGCGGACGAGAAGACCGAAGGAAGAAGGAAGAAGGAAGATGAAGATGAAGATGAAGAGGAAGAGGAAGAGGAAGATGAAGAACAAGATGAAGGAAGAAACCCGAATGGAGAACAGAAGAAGGAGATGGAAGAAGAAGATGGAAGAAAAGAGAAGACATTAATAAAGGAATTTTCAAAAACCGGCTCTTATCATTTTTAACATTTTTGCCACTTTCTTTGTGAAATGGTAGGGGTACAATGTACCCCATTACCAATTCACACAGGGGGGGCGGGATCTGGGGGTCCCCTTTGTTAAAGGGGTCTTCCAGATTCCGATAAGCCCCCTGCCCGCAGACCCCCACAAACACCGGGCAAGGGTTGTGGGGATGAGGCCCTTGTCCCCATCAACATGGGGACATCTTCCCCATGTTGAGGGCATGTGGCCTGGTACGGTTCAGGAGGGAGGGGGCGCTCTCTCGTCCCCCCCTCTTTTCCTGCAGCCTGCCAGGTTGCATGTTCGGATAAGGGTCTGGTGTGGATTTTTGGGGGAACTCCACGCCATTTTTTTTTAAATTTGGGGTGGAGTTCCCCTTAAAATCCACACCAGATCTGAAAGGTCTGGTATGGATATTTGGGGGAACCGCACGCATTTTTTTTTTAAATTTGCGGCAGATTTCCCCTTAATATCCATTCCAGACCTGAAGGGCCTGGTAATGGAATTTGGGGGGACCCCCACACTTTTTTTTTTTGTTATCAATGACTTTCAATGACTTTTCTCTATATTGACGGGAGCCGACAATTCATTATAGCCGCGGGTGCTTTTAAATGCCTTTTTTTTTCCTTTAGAAATGTCATTTTGCTGGCGCACTGGCAAGTTCAGAGCTGCGCCTGTTCAACTTATGCAAATTGGTTTACGTGACTTGACATTTACTAAGATTTTGCCGGCGCAGTGTCTTGGCGCAAGGAAACAAGGAAAATTCCCGCGCTGAGCTCAAAAAAACCTCTCGCAGTTCTAAACGTACTTGCCGGCGCAGCGGGCTGGTTTTGAAAAAGTTACTTTCTCACTCTATTTTGGGCATATTAGTTATTTGGGCAGGTGTCACTACACTTCCTCACATCACCCCACATCACCCCCATTATATTCTCACTTCCAGCTTCTTTATATTTAGATTTTAACATGCCGTGCGCCAGGTCCATAGTGGCGCACTGAGCGCCTCCTCCCGTCCGCCGACAACACTATAGAAAATGGGAAATAGGGCTGCGCTACCGGCGCTAATGTTTTGTAAATACCAAAACAGCCATTGCGCGCGCAGATGCGCCGATACTCATGGCGCAAACGTTTTGTAAATCAGCCACATTGTATTCACATTTGTGACAGGATCTGCAATAATACAATACTATTTATGTGATCGTACTGATTTAAATGTTACTGAAGAAAAAGAAAATCTTTTTTATACTCTATTATTAACATGCACCTGATAGATTACATTCATTTCTGATCCATTTACTAATTATATTTACAGCAATTATGCACCTGTGAGCTATTGTTAAATGCGAAAAACAAGAAGCAAATACATGAAGGGGAATGTGACATATGTTTAAATCATATGTTTCTGAAATTTGACAGAGCATGAAATTTCTTCTTTATGAAAGGTGCCTTTGGGGATTAAAGAATGACATGACTATGAACTTGTTTAGGAAACAGTAGTTAGAAATACTTTTTATCCTTTGGTGAAGTCTTATACAATTTAAAAAGAAACTAAAGAACACATTTAGTACCTTGTTATAAAATGAAATATAAAAATGAAATATAAAAATCTATTTTTGAAACTGTTATTAAATTCAAAGTCTACTGACATTTTATCATGGCTTAGTTCAGTAGTGTTTGCATTTGTCATATGGAATAGTAAAATAAGGAAAACAGAAGTGAATAATATTTCCATAGAAAAAGGTATGGAAAAACTGTGCTAAGCACAAATACAAACAGCAATCGTAATGATAAAAATTATAGATAATGAATAAAAGCAGCTATTCTCCTGTATAATATAAACACAGTAGAGCATAAATAAGTAGAAAATAGAATCACACTAGATAAAAAAGTTCATGAATTAGAAAGTCCACCAGTCCACCATCTTCAGCATGCAAGTTCCACCACCAAATGATAAAGTTGTCTCCTTACCAGATCTACATGACCCCCCCGTTACAGAGGATCACGGAATGCCTGTAACAAACCACAGCCTGGATCTTTCTCCTGGAAAAGCCAAGCATCTATCTCCAGGGTGCTTCTTACCCGCTCGTAAGGATGTATGGATGGTTTTTATAAAAAAATATAAAAGCTCCATATAGTGTAAAACCATAAACACTTGTATTTGCATACAAAATATATTGCACTTACAGCATCCGTATTCATAAATAGTCTTAAGTCTGGTGTGCCGGCCAGTGCACATCCAGACAAACCCGTCCTTCCAGGATACAAATGAAAAAATACGAGGTGACGTCAGCGCGTCACTCCGCCCTATGCGTTTCATCAGAGATGACGTCGTCTAGGGGCACAGGCGGCATGCTGCATCAACTCCTTATATGCCATACAAATTATAACCAAGCCTCGATCTGAACTGTGACCCGCCAGATGGACATGTGCACCAGCATAAGTCTGATCTTTATAATAGACTCACGCTACGCTAGCACGCCATACTATAGCCAATATTATATATAAAACCAAAACACATTGCGATCCAAAGGGACCTCTCTGTCAAATGGTTCAAACACCCACTGATAGTGTTATTTACATCAAATGGTTAACACACCATGGGGATATAGACTAGTCTTCACTCATCGTAACAGGAAACTAGTCAAATCTACGTATCAGTGTCTCATTTGTAATCCTCAGCTTGCTGACATCTAGTGGCAAAACATTAATATTACAAGATTTCAACCTAAAATCTCCAAAAGGCACAAAGAATGAGCCTGAAAACTTGCATACATAATAGTGAACATACAAAATACATTACAGATACCTCCTACATGTATTAAAAATACATTTAAAAAATATTAAATTTAATAAAAATAAATAAAAAAATTGTAATTATAAAAAAATTCATATCCCAAACAATTAATTGTATAAATTGATTCCAGGCACCTAGAGGCTCAGAACCAGGCGTAATCTTTACAAATATCGTCCAACATTTATAAAAACTTTTTTCATAATAAATATCTCTACAAAAAAGGGGATAAGCCCACATTCTACCAAAAATATATCTTCCCAACAACACTCTTTTAGTATGCTCATATTAAATTATTTAAAATTTTATCAAGAATTATTAATGAATGCATTCACATCTGTATCTACATTGAGGCCACAGGGGGCATATGTCCTTAATCTATATATCCAGGCCATTTCCTGTTTGGATATTTCTCTTACTAGGGAACTTCCCCTACAGTGTGGTCTGTATTTATCAATCTCCACAAATACAGTATTAGAGGGGTCCCTACCATGTACCAGGTCGTAGTGTCTTGACACAGAATGGTTTTTAAAACCTTTACTAATGTTGTTTATATGTTCATTGAGTCTTATTTGAAGAGCCCTTTTGGTTCTGCCCACATACTGGAGCCCCACATGGGCATTGTATTATGTAGACCACACCTATTGATGAACAAGTAATGAATGGCTCAATCTCAAAAGTCTGTGATGTGCTTGTTGATACAATGCCACAAATCTTTCTGTCTCTGCACTTGCTCAAAAACATCTACTTTCTTTGGGAGGATCCTGTATACTAGGTGCTATCCTATCTCTTATTGATAAAGCTCCCTTGAATACTATCTGTGGTCTATTGGGTGAGACTGTACTAAGAATTTGGTCACTACCCAATAGGTGTCAATGTTTTTAGATTATCTTTTTAATACTCTGATGTTGTACAGAGAAAGTAGTTATGAATGTTATCGACACCTTACTATTATCTGTGTTGGATTGCCTGTCTACCAACAGTTGTGTCCTATCCAGCTCTCTTATAGATTTTACCATGTTTGCAACAGATTGGGATCATATCCCTTTTTGACAAACCTACTGTAAAGTACAGAAGCCTGTCGATCAAATTCATGCACAGCAGTACAGTTCCGTCTGAGACGCATGAATTGGCTCCTAGGTACCGATCTTAACCAGGGTTCATGATGGCAACTGTCCAAAGGGATGTACGAGTTTCTATCAGTAGGTTTGAAGAAAGTAGATGTTACAAACTTCTCTGCCTTTACTGAAATATTTTAATCCAAAAAATTGATTTCCTCTAAACTGAACTTAAAATTGAGCTTAATGCCCCTATTGTTACTATTAAGCACGTCCATAAAATTCTGGAGTTCAGATGCACTGCCATTCCATAGGAGGAGAACGTCTTAGATATACAGTATCTAGCCCACAACACCACCTGTGGTCTATACTGGGCATTTTGTATGTTCACTATTTTGTATACAAGTTTTCAGGCTCATTGTTTGTGCCTTTTGGAGATTTTAGGTTGAAAACTTGATATATAAATTTTTTGCCACTAGATGTCAGCAAGTCGAGGATTTCAAATGAGACACCGGTACGTAGATTTGACTAGTTTCCTGTTACGATGAGTGGAGACTAGTCTATATCCCCATTGTGTGTTAACCATTTTATGTAAATAACACTATCAGTGAGTGTTTGAGTGAACCATTCGACAGAGAGGTCCCTTTGGATCGCAATGTGTTTTGGTATTATACTGTATATAATATTGGCTAAAGTATGGCGTGTTAGCGTAGCGTGAGTCTATTATAAAGATCAGACTTATGCTTGTGCGCATGTCCATCTGGCAGATCACGGCTCAGATCAAGGCTTGGTTATAATTTGTATGGCATATAAGGAGGTGACGGAGTGCGCCGCCTGTGCCCCTGGACGACGTCATCTCTGATGAAATGTGTAGGGCAGAGCGACGCGCTGACGTCACCTTGTATTTTTTCATTTGTGTCCCAGAAGGACGGGTTTGTCTGGATATGCGCTGGCTGGCACACCAGACTTAAGGCTATTTATGAATACAGATGCTGTAAGTGCAATATATTTTTTATGCAAATAAAAGTGTTTATGGTTTTACCCTATATAGAGCTATTATATTTTTTATAAAAACCATCCATACATCCTTACGAGCGGGTAAGAAGCACCCTGGAGATAGATGCACGGCTTTTCCCAGAGAAAGATCCAGGCTGTTGTTTGTTACAGGCATTCTGTGATCCTCTGTAGGGATGAGTCGAACACCCCCCGGTTCGTTTTGCATCCAGAATATGCGAACGGACCGATAGTTTGCGCGAAATTCGAACCCCGTTAAAGTCTATGGGACTTGAACGGGAGAAATCAAAAGTGTGAATTTTAATGGCTAATATGCAAGTTATTGTCCTAAAAAGTGTTTGGGGACCTGGGTCCTGCCCCAGGGTACATGTATCAATGCAATGCAAAAAAATGTTTTAAAAACTGACGTTTTTTCAGGAGCAGTGATTTTAATGATGCTTAAAGTGAAAAAATAAAAGTGAAATATTCCTTTAAATATCGTGCCTGGGGGGTGTTTATAGTATGCCTGAGGTGTTGGAATAAGTCCAGGCACAAACGAGTACTTATTCACTACCCATATCTTCAGGTAGACTCAGCTCATCCAGGCAGTCTCCCAATGGAGTGGATCCTAGCAGCCGGAATGATGCTCGAATCAGAATACACACACAGTCTCTGCCACAGACCTGGTGAACGTTGGTTCTGGCTTTAGGCCTCTAACGGGAAAATGACATCCTCCAGAAAGTTACCGGGCCCCTTCCTTCACTGTGATCTCTCACCAGTCCTTTGGAACGGTCCTCACCCGGCCTCCTCATCTAGATGTGGGTCTCCTTGCAAGGCAGCACCCTGGGATTCTTTCTCCCTCCGTGGGCTCCAGCCAAAGGTGCTGGACCCAAAGCCTCCGGTCGCAGCCCCAGGGGTACCCCTACCATTTCACGAAGAAAGCGTAAAAAAATGTTTAAAAAAGCACACAAACACCTTGAAAAAGTCCTTTATTTAAAAAAAAACAAAAACAAAACATTCCAGCGGTGAAATCCAGTGTCCCGCGGCGATCCCGATGTCCAGCGCTGTCCTTCATTGGTTGTGCCTGAGCGGACCTGATGGGGAACTCCCTCTCAGTATTTTAAATGTATAGACCCGCCCCTTCTAAAGTTCCCCATCAGGTCCGCTCAGCGGACCAGATGCGGAACATGAGAAGGGGCGGGTCTATACATGTATTGCCAAAGTGAGAGCAGTTCCCCATCAGGTCCGCCCCCTCGGTATGTCGGACCCGCCTACGTCATTGGCTTGAGCGGGGAACTTCCTTCACTGTGTAATTTAAATTTACATAGTGAAGGAAGTTCCCCGCTCAAGCCAATGATGTAGGCGGGTCCGACATACCGAGGGGGCGGACCTGATGGGGAACTGCTCTCACTTTGGTAATACATGTATAGACCCGCCCCTTCTCATGTTCCGCATCTGGTCCGCTGAGCGGACCTGATGGGGAACATTAGAAGTGGCGGGTCTATACATTTAAAATACTGAGAGGGAGTTCCCCATCAGGTCCGCTCAGGCACAACCAATGAAGCACAGCGCTGGACATCGGGATCGCCGCGGGACACTGGATTTTACCGCTGGAATGTTTTTTTTTTTTTTAATAAAGGACTTTTTTAAGGTGTTTGTATGTTTTTTTTAACATTTTTTTACGCTTTCTTCGTGAAATGGTAGGGGTACAATGTACCCCTTACCAATTCACATAGGGGGGGCGGGATCTGGGGGTCCCCTTTGTTAAAGGGGTCTTCCAGATTCCGATAAGCCCCCCGCCCGCAGACCCCCACAACCACCGGGCAAGGGTTGTGGGGATGAGGCCCTAGTCCCCATCAACATGGGGACATCCTCCCCATGTTGAGGGCATGTGGCTTGGTACGGTTCAGGAGGGAGGGGGGGCCGCTCTCTCGTCCCCCCCTTTTCCCCTGCGGCCGGCCAGGTTGCGTGCTCGGATAAGGGGTCTGGTATGGATTTTTAGGGGGACTCCACGCCATTTTTTTTTTAATTTGGGGTGGAGTTCCCCTTAAAATCCATGCCAGATCTGAAGGGCCTGGAATGGATATTTGGGGGAACCCCACGTCAATTTTTTTTTAAATTTGCGGCGGGGTTCCCCTTAATATCCATTCCAGACCTGAAGGGCCTGGTAATTGAATTCTGGGGAACCCCCATGCTTTTTTTTTTATCAATGACTTTTGTATGTATTGCCGGGAGCCGACAATTCATTAATAGCCGCGAGTCAGTTTTAAATGCATTTTTTTCTTTCAAAAATGACATTTTTTGCAGGGACAGTTCTAAGCACGGGAAACATGCGCCACTTCACATGCATATCATACACACCCCCCAGGTACGAAATTTAAAGGAATATTTCACTTTTATTGTTTCATTTTAAGCATTATTAAAATCACTGCTCCCGAAAAAACGGCCGTTTTTAAAACTTCTTTTTGCATTGATACATGTCCCCTGGGGCAGGACCCGGGTCCCCAAACACTTTTTAGGACAATAACTTGCATATTAACCTTTATAATTAACACTTTAGATTTCGAACGTTCGAGTCCATTGTATTTAATAGGGTTCTAAAGTTTACACGAACATTTTGTCTGTTCGCAGGTTCTGGTGCGAACCGAACAGGGGGGTGTTCGGCTCATCCCTGCAGGCCAGTAGCTCAATTGCATACTGTGCAAGCTCTGGTCAGTGATCCATCCTCAAGACCCAGTAAGCCAGAGGATTTTCGGTGGGAAAGGTGTCCAAGTCTGATCTTGCCCCTAGGTTTTCCTGCACCATGTGAATCAGACGCTGGCTATGGTTGCTGGAACTGATCATACCTTGGGGCTGCGGACTAAAAAATTGTCTGAATGCATCGGTCAGACGGCCACCTTCTCCACCGCTCCTTCTGTGACTGACGAAGCCTCAGCAACATGTTGTCCAGGACCAGGAATTTGTAACCTCCCAGGCTCTGGAAACGCGTTGCACAAACCTTTCTGAAAGGCCTCCTGAAGATGTTTCATCCTCTGCTCCGTCTGCGATGGCTGGATAAGGTCCGCAACCTTACCCTTGTAACGTGGATCAAGGAGGGTTGCCAGCCAGTAATGATCCCTCTACTTGATACAATGAATATAAGGATCCTTTTGCAGGCTTTGCAGGATCAGGAAGGCTATGCAGCATAGGTTTGCTGAGGCATTCGGTCCGGAGTCCTCTGGGTTACTAAGGATGACATGATCCGCAGCCACCTCCTCCCAGCCACGTACAAGTCCATGTGTTTCTTGGGACTGTAAATTATCCCTTGAAGACTGCTGCTGATGCTGAGTGCTAGGCTCCACCTCCATGCTGACACAATTCTCCTCCTCTTCCTGTGTGATCGGCAGGCCAGCAGGAACACTGTCTTGATAAAGGGGGCCTTGAGAGGTAAGGAAGTTCTCCTCTTCCTCCCTCTGTTCTGCCTCAAGTGCCCTGTCCATTATTCCATGCAGCGTAAGCTCCAACAGGTGGACAAGAGGGACAGTGTCACTGATGCATGCACTGTCACTGCTCACGACCCTCATGGCCACCTCAAATGGTGACAGGACAGTGCATGCATCCCTGATCATGACCCACTGGCGTGGTGAAAAAAAAACAAGCTCCCTGACCCTGTCCTGGTGCCATAGTCGCACAGGTACTCATTTATGGCCCTCTGCTGCGTGTGCAGCCTCTGAAGCATGGCCAACATTGAGTTCCACCTGATTACACAGATTAGGCAGTTCTTGGGCAGGATGGATGTATTCCTTTTGGAGGTCATCCAGCCGAGCACTGGCATTATATGACTGGCGGAAATGCACACAGACTTTCCTGGCCTGCCTAAGGAAATCCTGTAAGCCCGGGTACCTGCCCAAGAACCCCTGAACCACCAAGTTAAAGACGTGAGCCAAACGGGGCACATGGGTCAGCTGTCCCTGTCGGAGGGCGGAGAGCAGGTTGGTGCCATTGTCGCAAACCACCATTCCTGGCTTAAGCTGGCATGGCGCCAATCATCTCTGAGCCTGCCCCTGCAGAGCTGATAGAATCTCTGCCCCAGTGTGTCTCCTGTTCCCCAAGCAGACCAGCTCAAGCACCGTGTGGCATCTTTTTGCCTGCGTACTTGCGTAGCCCCTTGAATGGCTACGGAGCACCGCTGGTTCCGAGGACAAATCAGCACAGGAAGAGGCCCTGGAGGAAGAAGAAGAGGAGGGGGTGGAAAAGAGAGGTGTGTCAGAATCACCACTAGTAGCATTTTGGAGGCGCAGTGGCGGGACAACCTCCAACACTACTGCACCCTGTCCTGCATCCTTTCCAGCTGCCAGCAGAGTCACCCAGTGAGCCGTGAAAGATAGGTAACGTCCCTGTCCATGCCTGCTGGACCATGAGTCAGTGGTAATATGCACCTTACCGCTGACCGCCCTGTCCAGCGAGGCCAACACATTGTCTTCCACATGCCGGTAGAGAGCCGGAATCGCCTTCTGTGAAAAAAGTGGCGTTTGGGAACCTGCCACTGAGGTACCACACATTCCACAAACTCACGAAGGGGGCAGAGTCTACCAACTGAAAAGGCAGCAGTTGTAGTGCTAGCAATTTAGCCAAGGTGTAGCATTAAACCGCTGGGCATGTGGATGGCTGGGAGCAAATTTCTTTTGGCGGTGCAGCAGCTGGGGCAGGGAAATTTGCCTGGTACCATCGGATGCTGGTGTAACGATAGCAGATTGCCCGCAAGTACTTGGCAATGACACACCTAATTCTACACCTTCATTCCTCTCAGTGCAGGTTTCTGAGAGGACATAGTGGGGTTGAAGATCCCAGCTGATGAGGAACAAGGAGAGGTCCGCTTTGTTCTTTGGTGTGGGTCTTTTATGTACGCTTGCCAATGGACTGCATGGCAGGTCGACATATGTCTGGTCAAGCATGTGGTGCCCAAGCGGCTGATGTTTTGGCCACGCGAGATACTCTTCAGACATATGTTGCAAATAGCAGCGGTGCGATCTGCTGCACACGTCTCAAAAAAGGCCCACACCAAAGAACTTTTGGAATAACACACAGAGACAGCAGCGCCCTGCACATGCGGAGCACTGCAGTGTGATGCAGTCGGTTGGCTGCCCTTAAGCTGGCCCCTGGAGGGCATCCTGCCTCATTGGAGATGTGCCTCCTCCTCCTCCTCTCTCCTATCAGGCACCCACGTAGAGTCAGTGACCTCATCATCCCCTCCCTCCTAGTCACTGGAGCAAACCTGGCAGTATGCTGCAGCTGGGGGAACATGACTGCCAGTTTGCTGTCCTTCCTAGGCACCCCCTCTCTCTGGGCTCACGTTACTGCCTTCCTCAAGCTGGGTACCATCATTGGAACCTTCAAAACTCTGCGCATCCTCCTGCAGCATGTACCCAACACTGTGGTCAAACAGTTCGGGGGACTCCTCAGGACATGGTGGGGCTAGGGAAGGAGTGACTGATGCCATTGAACCGATGGAAGAGGCCGCTTTGGCAGCTGCTTTGGCAGACAAAGTACCCTGAGCCTGGGTGAGAGAGGATGAGGAGGATGAGGACGGCTTGGTCATCCACTCTACCAACTCTTTGGCATGTTGCGGCTCAACGCGGCCAGCTGCCGAAAAAAAGGACAACCGTGCCCCACGGCCACATGCTGATGAGGATGCACCATGTAAACAACCAGCACTGTTGCCTCTAGACACAGAGCCTGCTTGCCCTCTTTTATTGGCCTGTGTGTGTCTGACTCTCCTTGTTGGCCTTCCAGACATACTGTATTTGATGTATTGGAATAGGTACACAAGGAATTGTCTGCATTTAGCTGCACACTGTGCCCAGTATACAGTACACTGACTTAATATACTGCAGCTTAGCTCAATCAACTGCCTGTCTGTATTATTAGGAAGAGAACAGGGATGGTCTGCAGTTGGCTTTACCTGCACACTGAGCCCAGTATAATACAGTACACTGACTTAATATTCTGTAGCTTAGCTCAATCAACTGCCTGCCTATATTATTAGGAAGAGAACAGGGATGGTCTGCAGTCAGCTTTACCTGCCCACTGAGCCCAGTATACAGTACACTGACTTAATATACTGCAGCGAGAATAACAGGAACACTCTGAAGTGTGATCTAGCTAAACTGAATACAGTGTGTGTGTATGTATATATATATATATATATATATATATATATATATATATATATATACATATATACATATATACATATATACAACTCCTGGGGTGCATATATATACTAAATACACTGACTGCAGCTACCTGAATCGCTTGGAAAAGAAGGGGAGAGGTCCCTTGATGAAAGCCCCTCCTATGGGCTGAAACATGTCGGATTACATGTTGTAGTAACGTTCCTCCGTTACACACAGCTACGCTGTATGGACGCATGCGCTCTGCACTGAGACTGGACTGAGCTGAGCTGAGTTGAAGCATCACGCTGTGTAGCAGGCTCTCTATATGCGGCTTGAGTGATTGTGGGAGCGGGACTTTTAGCTCTCTGCCCGATCCTGGATGACTGACGCCTGGAAGACTTATACAAGGCACTAATATTCCTCTTATCTAGGAGAATCAGCACCTTTGACCCCCGCACGGGGTGAACATGCCAATTACGGCCGTATTATCTGCTGTGAATGCCTCCTATTGATACAGAGAAGACAAACCTTGCAACACAGGACGAGTGTCTGCTGCTCCCAGGCTGGGTGAGGGGACCTTCGGTCCAAGCAATGTCACTTTATTCAGGCCGCTGTTCATGCTGCTGTTTCATCTAGCCACTTGTTGATCACAACTGCCTGTCTTATCCACACTCAGTGGTTTTTTGCTGTCTGCTGCCAATTTGCTGCCCTGCATTGACCTGCGTTTTCTATTTTTTGCTTTTTCTGCTTTTTGCTTGCTTCAACCAGTGAATAGATTGATATAATGTGACCTATCCAATTTTCATTCATCATTGCTATTTCATACCAAAATACTCAATTAGAACCGTATTTTTTGCATAGTGTCACTTTTTTATCCCAGTTTCAGCATTTCATTGCACAGCTATATCTGCATTTTTCATGTTCCTTTGGAACTGGTCTAGCCCTATTGACTGGCCCTATTATACACAGGGCCATTACCTGGACCAATTTTCCAGTTGATTACCCTGCTCTAATGCATGCATGCGTCCGCATTTAAGTAGTTTGTGGTTTTAATATTGATGACGTCATCATATTAATTTTAATTGTCTGTGGGTGCTGGTGTGGGTTTTTTTGAGCATCAGTAATTTGTGTATTGATTTTTCTATTATTATTTAATTAATTTTTTTGTACCATTAAAAGTTATCTGTTTTCATAAGCGGCGTGGTCCACCTGTGGCTTCTTTATCCAGGGGGAGTCCAACTCTCTAGGTTTCTCCCTGGTGGGTTTTTCTTTATATACCTGAATCGCCTGCCTGCTCTATCTAACTGAAATTAAATGACTCTCTGACTCTCTATCTCTCTCAGACTCTCACAACGCTGCAACACACTACACAAGGTCGACTCGCAGGCGGCCTTATATAGTGTGGGGCGTGTACCTTCTCCCCTGAGCCATGAATTATGCCTCTCTGTGCTGACGGCGCTGTAATTGGCCAAAGCATGCGGGTCATAGTGCATGCTTGGCCAATAATCAGCCAGCAATGCACTGCGATGATGCAGTGAATTATGGGCCGTGATTCGCCACTCGAATTTGGCGCGAACGGCCCATAATGTTCGAAATTCGGCGAACGAGCAAACAGCCGATGTTTGCGTCAAACATGAGTTTGACTCGAATACGTAGCTCATCCCTAATCCTCTGTAACGGGGGGGGGAGGGGTCATGTTAGGAGACAACTTTATCATTTGGTGGTGGAACTTGCACGCTGAAGATAGTGGATGGATTTTGTGAATAAGCTCATAGTTGCAAGCACTGGTGGACTTTCTAATTCATGGACTTTTTTATCTAGCGCAATTCTATTCTCTACTTAATAATATTTCCATACTTCCGTCATACGCCAAATGGTTGTAACCATGTGTAACCTTGTGAAAACGTGGTAAACCACGTTTATGCACATTTGCGTTTATAAGCCTTTTTAAAGGGTAGTGACGAACTCTGGTCCTCTCACACAATTTTCTGTATCTTTAGACCCTCAGAAACAGCAACATCAGGAGCATTCCCTCACAAATGCTCATGATGGAATCCATAGTGAAAACACAAAGACTAAGACAGCTATCTACTGTACAAACACACTGCTCTCCCTGCTGCTGCTCTCCCTTCTCTCACAGAATGGCTTAAATAGTTAGTTAATAATTTACTTGTTTTTCATGCATTGAGGACATTTGGGATGGTCTACTGAGGTTATCTTTAAAAAGGACTTCTAACCTCAAATGCTCATAACAACTGCTAAACTTGCATAAACTCAGTATGTAAAAGCTGTAAAACTGACGTTTTTCCAGCTGTCAGGTTTCCAGCGTTTAAAAAAAGGTTTTCAACTGCCCTGTGTACATGAGCCTAACTATTTAATTTTCCAGTTTCCTGGTGCCTCCACGGCAGCATACATATGATAAATTACTCGCTTACAGGGAGGGATTGCTGCAAAAAAATATATGTTTTAATTCAGTGTTTACAAAACTGAAAATCTTTTTCCTTTCAATTCCTTAGCTAAAGCCACCCAAGAGTAAGCATTAACCACCTAAGATATTAGAAGGCTACTAGCCCGATACGTCTTGTGTATTATCTGTACTATCCAACTAGCTATTGTTCTTTTCGATGCTGCCAGACCTTTCCTTGCTCCATTAGGAATGATGAACAAGAGTTGATCCTTTTGGAGAGGCTGAGTGACAGCAATGTAATGCTTTAAAGTTCTTGCTACATCTAGTTCATGCAGCTTCTGTGAATTCTGCTCTTTTCCAAAAAGGCTGGTAAAACCTATTTTATTTTATCTAGATTTTATTTTTAACATTTTTATAACAAATAAACAACAACAACACAAAAAAAAACATTCTTGATTGAGATAGTATGTGAATGGGTCTTTAGGAATAAACTGGTGGATCGGCTGAAGTACTACCCTATCTGGGAAGAATGTGATATAGGGCTCCTGAACTCCTAAGGCTTGAATCTCTGATTATCTGCATCCTGAGGTAATTGCTACCAGGAAGGCTACTTCAAGCATGATATCTTCAAGTGAACAATATTCAGTTGGAGTGAATGGAGGAGCCACAAGAAGGTTTAGAACCAAAGGTAGATCCCATTTAGGGTAAAAAAAATATTTTTTTCGGAGGCTTCAACCGAAGAACCGTTTTTAGGAAATGCTCTATAAAAGGATTTAGTGCCCATCAGGTATCTGTTAGGGCCAACAAACCCAAAACTTGAACTTTTAGGGTGGTAAGGCCTAACCCCAGGTCCGATCCTGATTGGAGGAACAGAAGAATCTCACCAATCAAGGGATCAAACATATTTTTTCCCACAAAGTCTTTTGAAATTTCTGTCAGATTTTGTAGTATGTTGTCAGAACATTTGGGGTTAAAAAGAATTACATATAGGCCTTTATATTATGCATATTACGTATTTTTCATATTGTTCATATTCATGTATATTATGAACAAGAGGGAGACCATCTTGTCGCTAAAGTTTAAAATAGCCCACGAGATGCTATGAACAACACTTTAGATTCTACTTACCCATTAAGAGGTTAACCCACATTTGCTATGTTTAAAGTTATTTCCTGTCTCACAAGAAGGCATTGTTTTTCTGTATCTCGTTCCCAGACCATAAACTCAAAGCTTTTGAACATTTAAGATAAATATACCAGCCTCCCCGGGTGGTAATTCAAAGGTTTGACACATAGAGACATGGGGGGGTGGATACGGGCCAGCACAAACTGTGTATTATTGTATTGACATAACGTGATCAAAGGGCTATTCATAAATAGGCTGTGTACTGCATATCTTAAATAAGGTTTATTTTTAAGTATCTTCACAAAGCATCTATACCAGTAATACATGTATAAACCCATGTATGCCTATATATAGATTAGTATTAAGGAGTTGTATACATGCTACTATATTAGTGGTAGAAACACTTAATCATTCAAGATGATGTGATGTTTGGTTGCTGTGACAACCTACCCAATCACATCATCATTTGACGTCTCAGTTACGTAGTAATGTAAGGTTCACACCCACTTCTGGGAGTGGGATAAAAGTAGCAGCTGAGATGGGAGAAGGAAGAGAGAGACCTGAAGATCGGAGGGAGCTGAAGAAGAGTTGATCTCTGAAGGCACTGACTTTCTGAAGCTGGAGGGGGTTATCTTAACGCAAACATGTAGCCATGGTGAAAGAAGTCCCTCTTGGGACTTCGCTTCTCAAACAGACAGAACTCTCAGTTATTGGTAACGTATAAATCTTTTATCCTACATGCAATAGATGGTTTGAACAGATACCAAATGCGGCCACTCTATTATGTTAGTAAGCGTTAATTGAATCTGGGAGATTTTATAACTGCAATATAGACACTGACGGAGGCAATTAAAGAAGAAACATATATAAATACATATTTATATATATCACAGTATTATTGTGAACCTTAGTGAATGGCTTGATGTTGGGATCTGTTTAAACAAGTGATGCATTAGAGATAGCTTTGTGTTTAAATAGACATTCTTGGCTAAATTACCAAGAATTGTCCACAGGACAACATATTGTCCGTATGTTCAAGAAGTGTATTTAGGAGATCTGTTTGTCTTGAGAAAGATAACATAATGTAAACAAGTTTGTTTGTCTAAAGCCGTGAAGTAACAGAAAGACATTTCACAAGAGATACCAAGTTTTAGACGTGCAAGTATCATTTAAGTGTTGAACTGTGATATATTCATATAGTGTCATATAGAGCTTGCATAGAAATGTATGTAAATATTATCTGAACCTTAATCATCATTTATCTCTGATTGTAGAAGTATATCCATTCATTTGTTTTATCAAGACTTATACCTGATTTTAATTTTGCACTGTACTTTAGTTAATAAATATATATAATATTTTAAGCAATATTCATTTGTGTTACTTGTCTTCAAACTAGCATGGATAAAAGAACTTAGAATTTCTTGATATTGTAGGAAATCGGGAATCTCCAAAATTAAGATTTACCTATTTCCATAAGTACAATAATATTTTTATATTTCAGTATAAACATTCTGACATACTTGCAGGCACTATGCTGAGATGCGTCAATGTTTCTGACAATGTTTAATTAGTAAATGTTTTCTGGCATGCAGCAGGGTTTGAATTACATTGTGGGAGCAGCTCAGCTCTTCCAACCTTTGCCGTTCAACTTTCATACCCTCAAATTCAGGGCTTCTGGATGTGGATGGACGTAGTCCTCTTGGGTTAGCAGAATCTGAAGTCCCGGGAGAGCTCGGGGCTTTCAGAGAGACTTCAGTCTAGATGTACCAGGAGTGTAAACCATGGCCTCTTGGGCCAATAAGGGATCACTGCCAATATGGTCACCTTCTCCCCTACCAGGCGTTGTAGGAACCTGAAGATCAACAGGACTGGGGGAAAGGCATACTAACTCTGGAACTCCCAGGGTTGGGCCAGAGCATCCATCCCTGCAGATTCCTGGGCTGAATAACTTGTGAAGTATAGGGTGTCTTGGCGTTCAGCTGGGATGCAAAGAGATCTATTTGAGAGTGATCCCATACTTGACACATCCACTGGAATGCTTCTTGGTTCAGAGACCATTTGTCATGGATATGCAGTAGTGTTTGTCTGTCAGCTTACCTTCCTTCCCATGTGTTCATCTTAGAGGCCTGAGCCCTTTCACCTGGCTTCCTTTATAATCTCCTCCCAGCCTGACTCCACCCCAGGCCCTATCACTGAACACTATATTAACCTGTGCACTGCAAGCCTGCTTTGCTGATCAACGTGTTTGTTAGGCATTGTGTGTTTGGGTTCCTGCCTGCCGTGTGCTACGTCTGTCTCTCTGTTACGTTATTGGCTTGTCCCCGACTATCCCTGTCTGCTCGTGACCCTTGACCTTCGGCTCGTTCTTCGTTATCCTTGTCTGCTTGTGGCCCCTGACCTTCAGCTTGTTATTCGGATCTCTCTCATCTTGTGCTGCTGCTTCCCCTCTTTTCCCCTTATCCTACGGGGCGTGAGCTAGGAAACTCCAGGGGCCGTGACCTGGTCCCAGCCTGCAGCTAACATCCTCACCACTAGAGGCCCTGGAGAAGACCAGCTGGGTCTTAGACTCCGCGCCCTGGGGAATCTTGGCTCTAGCTTCCGTTTGGATCCCGGTTGTGCTCCTCTGGTCCCGCTTTCCACAAACACCCAGTTTCCTATCCGCAGAAGCCAGCCATAGGGTTCACTACCCCGCGGTGCACTCCTGTCCCCCTACGGTGTGCATCTGGCACCTGGCCACAGGTGACCCTGACACCATTCATTGTTGTCAGCAAAGTCTCTGGACAGAAGGTCCGCTAGCTGATTCTGAAATGCTGGGATATAGGAGGCTCTGAGATTGTATATGTTCCTCTCTGCCCAGGACAAAATCGGGAATATAATTCCCTTGATAAAGAGCTGCTGTGAGTTCCCCCTTGGTTCTTAATGTAGGCAACTGCTGCCCTGCTGTCCATCTGTAATAAGAGAGACTTCCATGTAAGATGAGGGGCTAAGTGGGAAATAGCCATCCAGGCAGACTCCAGTTCCAGAATGTTGGAAACTGTATTCAATGTGTTGAACTGCCATCTCCCTGAAGCATTCTGCCTTTGCAGTGGGCGCCCAAACCCAACCGAAGTGCATTGGATGTAACAATGGTCCAGGAGGTGGGGCCAAAGTAGCAGTGGTAAGCAGGTTTTGTGTTCTTGTCCACCACCAAAGACTGGACTTCATGACCAGAGTTCTGATTATCTACTGCGTTAAAGATTTCTTCCTCCGTTGAGATAGGAACCCACGTTGGAATGAATACAGATGCCCCTGGGCCCATTTTATCATCAGACAGAAAAAGAACCTAGAAGACTGTGGCAATCTGATGCAAACATGCTCTTGCTCACCAATGATCTGATCACCTTCTCCCTGATTACTGGAACCTTCTCAGGAGGGAGTGATACTAATCGTTCCTGCGTGTCACATAGGGCACCTAGGTACAGCATCTTCTGCATGGGAATGAACTGGCTCTTGGTATGGTTGATTAGCCGGACCTGATCAAGGTATCCATGACTTTTTGCAGGTGAGTCGTCAGAGTTTCCCTGTCTTGGGACAGGATAAGGATGTTGTCTAGGTAATGCAGTACTCGAACTCCATTTAGGCGCAGTGGGGGCTAAGATTGCTACTAGCAAGAAGAGGTTGCTTTAGAATTTGCCATTTCAAGAAGGTGGCCTGGGAACTTTTCAAGCCCCTCCTGTACTCACTGTTCTAGCGTCTCTTGATTTCTGCTGGAATGCAGCCCTAGTGGTGAACTTCCTTTTTCTGCTTTTATCCTGGGGAATCAGGCCACTCTTCCCTCCTGTGACTCTGCTGACTGCTGTGTCTAGTTTTTCACCAAACAGAGCCTTTCCGTCATACGGAATTCTACACCATGTTTGTTTCAAGGAGGGATCTGCTGACCACGGCTTTAGCCATAGGGCTCTTCTTACTTTAATAGAGTATAGCATTGTTTGGGCCGAACACTTTGGTATATCTATGGATGCTCCCACAATGAAATCCGAAGCTAGCTTCAGTTCATCCGTAGCCTTGGTGAAATGATCAGAACCTATGCTTTGTTTAAGGGCTAGCTCTATATTATCTGTTCAAGCTCTGGCTGCACTAGATACTGAGGTGAGGGCCACAGCTGACTTGTATCATGTGGCTAAAGGGGCCTGCATCTTCTTCAAGTCTTAATCAATCCTGCGGTTGAGGATATCCCTGAAGGAGAGAGTGTCTTCTAACGGCAGAGTTGTATTTAGTGCCAATCTCATGACAGAAGCATGCACCATGGGTACCACATAGAACCTATTATGAGGTCTGGTCTTTTATCCACTTTCCTCCATTCATCTAGGACTATCTCCTTTATCTCTTCAATCAGTGGGAAGGCTGGAGTCTTTACCTTTAGATTGGGAAAGTATCTTCTAGATTTTGATGGGGAATCCGTAGGCTTCCTTCCATTGAATTGCCTCCTTCATGGCAAATATGAATGGTTCAATAACCGTAAAGTTAAAAGAGGCTGGGGTATCTGCAATATCTGCCTTGAAACTAGCCTCAGAACTAGCATCAGAGTCTTCCTGTTGTGTAAGTGTTTGAATGGACCTTTCACTTGAAGAAGGACCTGCAATTGAAAAAGCTTGTTCTCTAATAGAGTCCTTGATTTATTTCTTCATGCTGACCATGGACTCCTGTTTATCCTTTTCTTGATCCCTGGTAGGCTCCATAAAGCATGACCCACACACTAACTTCTCAGGAAGGGGCTGTTTTCCACAGACCCAGCAGATCTTATAACCAGGGCAAAAGGAACTGTGAGGCGGGCTGTACTTCTTTGGGGTATGTTGCAACGATCTCTGTGATCTGTAGAAATAGTGTGGAGGAGAAAGGGGATTGCTCCCATTGTGTGTTTGTGTCTGTAATTATTGTCTGATCTCCTGCGGGACAAATGGCAGAGTGGGCTGTCAAAAAAAAAATTAATAGGAGAAAAAACAAAAGGTTCTATGAACCATGACCAGTGCTCTTTTTTATATATATTATATTATATTGATTGTATTTAAATATAATATATTATATTATATTTAATATATATATATTACCTGCTATGATGCACCCTTACCTGGCAGCATGTTGTTCTATGTGGCGTTTGGCTGTAGGTGGTGGCTGGGGAAAAAAATAGAAAACAGTGAATAAAACTAGGGTTGTCCCGATACCACTTTTTTAGGACCGAGTACCAATACTTTTTTTCATGTACTCGCCGATACCGATACTTTTTTTTAATGTCATGTGACAGTTTTCAAACCACAATACAGACTAATTATATCTTCTTTATAATTATGAAGAACTCTAACTCAAGACATTATAAAAGAAAAAAACAGTTTTATTTGCTTGTCACGCAGTAGTAAAAAACTCAAAGAATTTTCACAGAACATGTTGATAAATACAAAAAATATATTTTACAACATCAAAATATATTAATAACAACAATAAACAACAAATGTGTGTAGCGGGTACCTCAATATGGGGGTCGCTATGTACTAAATTTAGGGGTAGTATGAGCCATAGTTGGCTCAGGTTCTCTGATTTGTTATACTGGACTCTGCTCTGTTGTAAGTGTTGTCTGGTGTACGGTTCCCCTTTGGCCTGTGGGTGGCACTGTTGCCCAGGCCCAGGGTCAAACCTCAGATGAAACAGTGGTGTGATTGGGTGTTCTCTCTCGGCTACCGTGCGGGGGGCAGGGTTTCGCCTGCTGTGCATGCCGGGAGGGGATACATAAGGGGCAGAGGCCATTAGGAGGTAGGCGTGCCCCTGGAGGAGGGCAAGGGAGTGTGCCCCATGGGGGTGCGTGATCTGGCAATGGAGTCTCGGGCACCTTTGGCCCGAGGCTACAACATTCCGGGTAGGCCCAGTACCTTCAACTGGGCCTACAATTAGAACACTGGAGTCCCAGGGTACCCAGGTGAGGGTAACCCGCTCTGACTAAGAGAAAACCAGGGGAGGATTGGTCCCACGGAAGAGATGAGTGATAGTAGGTCGCTGTCTCGGGAGAGGCCCGGTGACCTGTCAGAGGGAAGGATTCCTTACTCCACAAGATAACCCTGTAAAGTGCCCATTGGCATCATCGGTTCTTTTAGTTTTACAGAGGATCAAGTAAAGTTCTGGATTCAGGAATAACAGGAAATTAAAGAACACCGCTCAACCTTCTAAACCAGGAGGATCCGGGCATGTGACACGGTGTGCCTTTATCCCTGCGAGGTGGAGGTAAGCAGGAGAAAAGGGTCCGTGTGCTACATGTAAAAATCACACAACCAACCAAAAGTGCAAAACAGTAAAAAATATAACAGTGCATTGTTTAACCACTTAACAACCACCTGCCGACAAATAACGTCGACAAGGTGGTTGCTTAACTCTGGGAGGACCCGGCGGATCACGAATCGCGGTAAATCGCCGCTGATAGCGGCCGTTTACCACGTGATCGCTCCGTCAAATGACGGAGCAATCACTTGTAAACAGACCGGCGTCATTTGATGACGCCGGTTCCTCCCTCCCCTCTCTGTACCGATCGGTACAGTGTGAGAGGGGAGGGGGAGGGAGCGGATGGCAGCAGCAGCACTGTGGGCTGGATCTGTGACAATTGCAGTCACAGATCCAGCCATCCATCCATCCCTGCTCAGCCATCCCTGTGCTATACCCTGCCAATACTCTGCAATACACCCTGCCAATACTCTGCAAAATACCCTGCCAATACTCTGCAAAATACCCTGCCAATACCCTGGTGCAATACTCTGCAATACCCTGGTGCAATACTCTGCAATACCCTGGTGCAATACTCTGCAATACCCTGGTGCAATACTCTGCAATACCCTGCGCAATACCCTGCAAAATACTCTGCAATACCCTGCAAAATACTCTGCAATACCCTGCGCAATACTCTGCAATACCCTGCGCAATACTCTGCAATACCCTGCGCAATACCCTGCAAAATACTCTGCAATACCCTGCGCAATACCCTGCAAAATACTCTGCAATACCCTGGTGCAATACTCTGCAATACCCTGGTGCAATACTCTGCAATACCCTGGTGCAATACTCTGCAATACCCTGCGCAATACCCTGCAAAATACTCTGCAATACCCTGCAAAATACTCTGCAATACCCTGCGCAATACTCTGCAATACCCTGCGCAATACTCTGCAATACCCTGCGCAATACCCTGCAAAATACTCTGCAATACCCTGCGCAATACCCTGCAAAATACTCTGCAATACCCTGGTGCAATACTCTGCAATACTCTGGTGCATTACTCTGCAATACCCTGCGCAATACTCTGCAATACCCTGCGCAATACTCTGCAATACCCTGCGCAATACTCTGCAATACCCTGCGCAATATTCTGCAAAATACTCTGCAATACCCTGCACAATACTCTGCAATACCCTGCACAATACTCTGCAATACCCTCCACAATACTCTGCAATACCCTCCACAATACTCTGCAATACCCTCCACAATACCCTGTGCAATACCCTCCACAATACCCTGTGCAATACCCGTGCAATACCCTGCCATACACCGCAATACCCTGCCATAGTCCGCAATACTCCGCAATGCCCAGCAATACTCCGCAATGCCCGGCAATACTCCGCAATGCCCGGCAATACTCTGCAATAACCACTTCCCGCCCTCCGGCCGTCATATGACGTCCTTGACTTTGTGCGGGGATATCTGAATGATGGGAGCAGCTACAGGCATCATTCAGATATTAGCTTTTTCAGCCGGCGATTCCCTACACCATAAGAACAATCATAGCGGCTGTTCCGCCGCTTGATCATTCTTACGGGAGGCGAGAGGGGATGTCCCCCCCCGCCGCCCTCCGGTGCTTCTACCGACTCACCGCTACGATCAAAGCCAGGATTGTTGTTTTTTTTTTTGTTTTTTTTCAGGCTTCCCAGCCTAGAGGTGAGATGTGGGGTCTTATTGACACCCCCCCCTCCCCATATCTCACTGTAAAGAGGACCTGTCATGCCATATTCCTATTACAAGGGATGTTTACGTTCCTTGTAATAGGTATAAAAGTGATCAAAAAAATGTTTAGGGCGGAAAAACATGTCAAACTAAAATAAATAAAGTAAAATGAAGAATAAAATGTTTTTTTTTTTTTAAAGCGCCCCTGTCCCCGTGAGCTCGCATACAGAAGCGAACGCATACGTAAGTCCCGCCCACATATGAAAACGGTTTTCAAACCACACATGTGAGGTATCTCTGCGAACGTTAGAGCGAGAGCAATCATTTTGGCCCTAGACCTCCTCTGTAACTCAAAACATGTAACCAGTAAAAATATTTAAAGCGTCGCCTATGGGGATTTTTTAAGTAGCGAAGTTTGGCGCCATTCCACGAGTGTGTGCAATTTTTAAGGGCGACATGTTAGGTATCTATTTACTCGGCGTAACTTCATCTTTCACATTATGCAAAAACATTGGGCTAACTTTACTGTTTTTTTTTTTTTAAGCACAAAACATTTTTTTTCCGTAAAAAACGCGTTAAAAAAATTGCTGCGCAAATATCGTGCGAGATAAAAAGTTGCAACAACCACCATTATATTCTCTAAGGTCTTTGCTAAAAAACCATATATAATGTTTTGGGGTTCTATGTAATTTTCTAGCAAACAAATGATGATTTTTACATGTAGGAGAGAAATGTCAGAATTGGCCTGGGTGCTCCAGAACGCCTGAAGGTGCTCCCTGCATGTCGGGCCTCTGTATGTGGCCACGCTGTGTAAAAGTCTCACATATGTGGTATCGCCATACTCGGGAGTAATAGCAGAATGTGTTTTGGGGTGTAATTTGTGGAATGCATATGCTGTGTGTGAGAAATAACCTGCTAATATGACAATTTTGTGAAAAAAAAAAAGAGAAAAAAAAAATCTTGATTTTGCAAAGAATTGTGGGAAAAAATGACAACTTCAAAAAACTCACAATGCCTCTTTCTGAATACCTGGGAATGTCTTCTTTCCAAAAAGGGGTCATTTGGGGGGTATTTGTACTTTTCTGGCATGTTAGGGTCTCAAGAATTGAGATAGGCCGTCAGTACTTCAGGTGTGATCAATTTTCAGATATTGGCACCATAGCTTGTGGACTCTATAACTTTCACAAAGACCAAATAATATACACCAATTTGTACTTATTTTTACCAAAGATATGTAGCAGTATAAATTTTGGCCAAAATTTATGAAGAAAAAATAGTAATTTGCAAAATTTTATAACAGAAACGAAAAAAAAATAATTTTTTTACAAAATTTTCAGTCTTTTTTCTCTTATAGCGCAAAAAATAAAAAACCCAACAGTGATTAAATACCACCAAAAGAAAGCTCTATTTGTGTGAAAAAAAGGACAAAAATTTCATATGGGTACAGTGTTGTATGACTGAGTAATTGTCATTCAAAATGTGAGAGCACCGAAAGCTGAACATTGGTCTGGTTATTAAGGGGGTTTAAGTGCCCAGTGGTCAAGTGGTTAATCATGGGGAACAGTATGACTTGGATTAACAGGCAATATAGCTAATATAATTATTATTTCTCAAAAGTTAGTGGCACGTTCTTTTTAAGGAATAAAAGTATCTCTGCATGTTCAGCCATAATCCTGTTTGTGCTATCAGTAAGGACGTTAGACGCTAAGCTGAACAGTCTTTCACTTTCCACACTACTGCATGGGGCAGAAAAAAATTTTTGGGCCATTTTAGCCAGAGTTGGAAATCTCACTTTATGAACTGCCCAGTACTTCAGGGCTTTCTCTGAACGAGGTACAGTGATCTCTCCCAGGTAAGCTTCCAGCTGTATAGTAGCAGCTTTTGGAGCACTGCTCTCAGACATAGATGAACCTTCACCAGCAATTTCTGCAAATACACTGTCCAGACTGGTACCTGGCTGGTCACGGTGAGGCCTTTTGGAAGCTGTCTCTTCATGCTCCTCAGATACAATTGTCTCTTCAGAAAAATTTTGCAGTTCCAGTATTAACATTTCTTTTGCCTCCCTGGAAGTGTCTGAATTACATAAAAATCGATCTTTATACCTAGAATTAAGAAAAAAATAAACAATGAATCAATGCAGCATATTCTTTCTGTGAATTAAAGCGGAGCTCCACCCGCAAATTTTTTTTTTTAAAGTCAGCAGCTACTAACACTGTAGCTGCTGACTTTTAATCAGGACACTTACCTGTCCTACTCTCCCACGCTGATGCCCCTCCCCCCGATGCCGATCCCTCGATCGGTGCAGGTCCCGCGCCGCCATCTACACTAAGGGAAACAGGCAGTGAAGCCTTACGGCTTCACTGCCCGTTTCCTACTGCGAAAGCGCGAGTCTCGCGCCGACTTGTGAATGGGCGGCTGCTCTCTGGGATTTCACACAGTTCCCAGAAAGCAGTGCGCCCCATTCACTAGAAGAGGATGGGGAAGAAAACAGACCGCGGTTACGGAAGAGGCAGATTACGGACTTCCGCATAGCAACGGGTATTTCGGGTGTGTATAAATTTTTTTTTTTTTCCAATTTCTTTTTTCTCTTTTTTTTATTTATTTTTGTGATTTTTTTTTTCTGGGTGGAACTCCACTTTAAGAAAAAGATTACATTTAATAGCAGAAAAATTAACATTACCTTGGAACGAGTAACGTTGCGATACAGTAAAGTGGTTTTCGCTCAGTATCAGAGAAGCGCTTCTGCAAAGCAGCAAGCAAAGTGCTCTTTATTGTTTTGATACCATGGTCCTCATCCACTTTTGATAAAACTTTCTGTAGCACTGTGACTGCAGGAATTACATCAGAGGCAAACGCATCTGAACAACTCACTTGGCGAGTCATCTCTTCAAAGGGAGCCAAGATATTGATCAACTTCTCAATCAGATTTCACTGGTTTGCAGTAATGGTGGCAGGGAGCTCATGTTCAGACACATACACTCCAAGGGCCTGTTTCTGCTCAAATAGAGACTTCAGCATGTAAAATGTGCTGTTCCAACGGGTCTGCACGTCTTGTTGGAGTCTTCTTACTGCCTGACCAAGCTGTATCTGGATGTCCTGCAGCCGAGAGTATGCCAGGTTAGAATGCTTGAAGTGGCCAATTATTCTGCGCCCGACTCCCACTGCATCTGCAATGTTGCGATGTGATAACAGTCCCTCTGAAACAGCAAGCTGCAGTGTATCTGCAACACATTAAATACTGGGAAGTCCAGCATCTTCCATACCTTTTACCATGTTTTTGGCATTGTCCCGGACCACAACATGAACAGAACTTTTGGGAATCGCCCAAGTCTGAAGCATTTCCTCAAGTATGTTTGCTATTGCTTGACCGGTGTGGGAGCCTTCAAATTTTGTAGCGTGGAGCATTACCTGATGCAGAGAGAATTCGCCATCTATCCACTGCGCCGTTAAGCTGATGCGAGACAGTGGACTCACACTACTGCTCCAGATGTCTGTGGTGAAGCTAATTGCCTTTATGTCCTTCTGCAACATGATGGTAATGTGCTTTTTAACCGTGCCATGGATCTTTGGTAAGATGACGTCTGTTATGTAGTGGCGACTAGGGATGAGCTTCGTGTTCGCGTCGAACATACGTTCGACTCGAACATCGGCTGTTCGATCGTTCGACGAAGATCGAACGATTTGGGCCGTTCGCGCCAAATTCGAGTGACGCGAACGGCCCACAATGCACTACGCCATCGCAGTGTCATCCAGGCGCTGTGATTGGCCAAGCATGCACTGTGACCCCGCATGCTTAGCCAATCACAGCGCCGGCAGCGAGGAGAGCAATGATTGGCCACAGGCAGGATGCCTGTGGCCAATTATTGCTGAGGGGGTTTAGTACACGCCCCACACTATAAAAGGCCGCCAGCGCGGCGGCCTTGTGTAGTGTGTTCCGGAGCAGGGAAAGAGAAGCATAGGCAGGGACAGTGTCATTTTTTTTCCTTTACTAATCCTGGATTCCTTGTGTTTAGGGACAAATAAGGATAGGTAGGGAGAGTGTCAGTGTGTTATTCTGTGCTAAACCTTGTTTGTAGGGACAGAGAGGTACAGTGAGGGAAAGTGTCAGTGTGCTATTCTGTGCTAAATCTTGTTTGTAAGGACAGAGTAGGACAGTGAGTGAAACTGACAGTGTGCTATTCTGTTCTAAACCAATCTTGCTGAACCATATTTTCAATCCTTGAGTTTAGGGACAGAGAGGTACAGTGAGGGAAAGTGTCAGTGTGCTATTCTGTGCTAAATCTTGTTTGTAGGGACAGAGTAGGACAGTGAGGGAAAGTGTCAGTGTGCTATTCTGTTCTAAACCAATCTTGCTGAACCATATTGTCAATCCTTGAGTTTAGGGACAGAGAGGTACAGTGAGGGAAAGTGTCAGTGTGCTATTCTGTGCTAAATCTTGTTTGTAGGGACAGAGTAGGACAGTGAGGGAAAGTGTCAGTGTGCTATTCTGTTCTAAACCAATCTTGCTGAACCATATTTTCAATCCTTGAGTTTAGGGACAGAGAGGTACAGTGAGGGAAAGTGTCAGTGTGCTATTCTGTGCTAAATCTTGTTTGTAGGGACAGAGTAGGACAGTGAGGGAAAGTGTCAGTGTGCTATTCGGTTCTAAACCAATTTTGCTGAACCATATTTGAAATCCTTGAGTTTAGGGACAGAGAAGGACACTCGTGGAAACTATCAGTGTGCTATTCTGTGCTAAATCTTGTTTGTAGGGAGGGACAGAGTAGGACAGTGAGGGAAAGTGTCAGTGTGCTATTCTGTTCTAAACCAATTTTGCTGAACCATATTTGAAATCCTTGAGTTTAGGGACAGAGAAGGACACTCGTGGAAACTATCAGTGTGCTATTCTGTGCTAAATCTTGTTTGTAGGGACAGAGTAGGACAGTGAGTGAAACTGACAGTGTGCTATTCTGTTCTAAACCAATCTTGCTGAACCATATTTTCAATCCTTGAGTTTAGGGACAGAGAGGTACAGTGAGGGAAAGTGTCAGTGTGCTATTCTGTGCTAAATCTTGTTTGTAGGGACAGAGTAGGACAGTGAGGGAAAGTGTCAGTGTGCTATTCTGTTCTAAACCAATCTTGCTGAACCATATTGTCAATCCTTGAGTTTAGGGACAGAGAGGTACAGTGAGGGAAAGTGTCAGTGTGCTATTCTGTGCTAAATCTTGTTTGTAGGGACAGAGTAGGACAGTGAGGGAAAGTGTCAGTGTGCTATTCTGTTCTAAACCAATCTTGCTGAACCATATTTTCAATCCTTGAGTTTAGGGACAGAGAGGTACAGTGAGGGAAAGTGTCAGTGTGCTATTCTGTGCTAAATCTTGTTTGTAGGGACAGAGTAGGACAGTGAGGGAAAGTGTCAGTGTGCTATTCTGTTCTAAACCAATCTTGCTGAACCATATTGTCAATCCTTGAGTTTAGGGACAGAGAGGTACAGTGAGGGAAAGTGTCAGTGTGCTATTCTGTGCTAAATCTTGTTTGTAGGGACAGAGTAGGACAGTGAGGGAAAATGTCAGTGTGCTATTCTGTTCTAAACCAATCTTGCTGAACCATATTGTCAATCCTTGAGTTTAGGGACAGAGAGGTACAGTGAGGGAAAGTGTCAGTGTGCTATTCTGTGCTAAATCTTGTTTGTAGGGACAGAGTAGGACAGTGAGGGAAAGTGTCAGTGTGCTATTCTGTTCTAAACCAATCTTGCTGAACCATATTTTCAATCCTTGAGTTTAGGGACAGAGAGGTACAGTGAGGGAAAGTGTCAGTGTGCTATTCTGTGCTAAATCTTGTTTGTAGGGACAGAGTAGGACAGTGAGGGAAAGTGTCAGTGTGCTATTCGGTTCTAAACCAATTTTGCTGAACCATATTTGAAATCCTTGAGTTTAGGGACAGAGAAGGACACTCGTGGAAACTATCAGTGTGCTATTCTGTGCTAAATCTTGTTTGTAGGGAGGGACAGAGTAGGACAGTGAGGGAAAGTGTCAGTGTGCTATTCTGTTCTAAACCAATTTTGCTGAACCATATTTGAAATCCTTGAGTTTAGGGACAGAGAAGGACACTCGTGGAAACTATCAGTGTGCTATTCTGTGCTAAATCTTGTTTGTAGGGACAGAGTAGGACAGTGAGTGAAACTGACAGTGTGCTATTCTGTTCTAAACCAATCTTGCTGAACCATATTTTCAATCCTTGAGTTTAGGGACAGAGAGGTACAGTGAGGGAAAGTGTCAGTGTGCTATTCTGTGCTAAATCTTGTTTGTAGGGACAGAGTAGGACAGTGAGGGAAAGTGTCAGTGTGCTATTCTGTTCTAAACCAATCTTGCTGAACCATATTGTCAATCCTTGAGTTTAGGGACAGAGAGGTACAGTGAGGGAAAGTGTCAGTGTGCTATTCTGTGCTAAATCTTGTTTGTAGGGACAGAGTAGGACAGTGAGGGAAAGTGTCAGTGTGCTATTCTGTTCTAAACCAATCTTGCTGAACCATATTTTCAATCCTTGAGTTTAGGGACAGAGAGGTACAGTGAGGGAAAGTGTCAGTGTGCTATTCTGTGCTAAATCTTGTTTGTAGGGACAGAGTAGGACAGTGAGGGAAAGTGTCAGTGTGCTATTCTGTTCTAAACCAATCTTGCTGAACCATATTGTCAATCCTTGAGTTTAGGGACAGAGAGGTACAGTGAGGGAAAGTGTCAGTGTGCTATTCTGTGCTAAATCTTGTTTGTAGGGACAGAGTAGGACAGTGAGGGAAAGTGTCAGTGTGCTATTCTGTTCTAAACCAATCTTGCTGAACCATATTTGAAATCCTTGAGTTTAGGGACAGAGAAGGACACTCGTGGAAACTATCAGTGTGCTATTCTGTGCTAAATCTTGTTTGTAGGGAGGGACAGAGTAGGACAGTGAGGGAAAGTGTCGGTGTGCTATTCTGTTCTAAACCAATTTTGCTGAACCATATTTGAAATCCTTGAGTTTAGGGACAGAGAAGGACACTCGTGGAAACTATCAGTGTGCTATTCTGTGCTAAATCTTGTTTGTAGGGACAGAGTAGGACAGTGAGGGAAAGTGTCAGTGTGCTATTCTGTTCTAAACCAATTTTGCTGAACCATATTTGAAATCCTTGAGTTTAGGGACAGAGAAGGACACTCGTGGAAACTATCAGTGTGCTATTTTGTGCTAAATCTTGTTTGTAGGGAGGGACAGAGTAGGACAGTGAGGGAAAGTGTCAGTGTGCTATTCTGTTCTAAACCAATTTTGCTGAACCATATTTGAAATCCTTGAGTTTAGGGACAGAGAAGGACACTCGTGGAAACTATCAGTGTGCTATTTTGTGCTAAATCTTGTTTGTAGGGAGGGACAGAGTAGGACAGTGAGGGAAAGTGTCAGTGTGCTATTCTGTTCTAAACCAATTTTGCTGAACCATATTTGAAATCCTTGAGTTTAGGGACAGAGAAGGACACTCGTGGAAACTATCAGTGTGCTATTCTGTGCTAAATCTTGTTTATAGGGACAGAGTAGGACAGTGAGGGAAAGTGTCAGTGTGCTATTCTGTTCTAAACCAATCTTGCTGAACCATATTTGAAATCCTTGAGTTTAGGGACAGAGAAGGACACTCGTGGAAACTATCAGTGTGCTATTCTGTGCTAAATCTTGTTTGTAGGGACAGAGTAGGACAGTGAGGGAAACTGTCAGTGTGCTATTCTGTTCTAAACCAATCTTGCTGAACCATATTTGAAATCCTTGAGTTTAGGGACAGAGAAGGACACTCGTGGAAACTATCAGTGTGCTATTCTGTGCTAAATCTTGTTTGTAGGGACAGAGAAGGACAGTGAGGGAAACTGTCAGTGTGCTGTTCTGTGCTAAACCAATCTTGCTGAAGCATATTGCAAATCCTTGTGTTTAGGGACAGAGAAGGATAGGCAGGGGACAGTGTCAGTGTCATTGTTGCTAAGCCTCCTGCACAGTATACACCTGAAGGTAGCCCTTATTGCTGTTTTTCCCATCTCCCTGCAGGCCATCCATTAAAATGTCTGGAAGGCAAACAAGGAGAGGTTGACAGTCAGGAGGCAAAAAAAGAGGGCAAGCAGGCTCTGTGTCTGGGGGCAACAGTGCTGGTCGTGGACGCGGTGCATTGTCATCAGCACATGGCCATGGGACACGCTTGTCCTTCTTTTCGGCAGCTGGACATGTTGAGCCACATCATGCCGAAGACTTGGTAGAGTGGATGACCAAGCCTACCTCATCCTCCTCATCCTCTCTCACCCAGGCTCAGGGTACTGGCAAAGCAGCTGCCAAAGCGTCCTCTTCTCTGGTATCATTATCTTCATTAGTCAATCCTTCCCTAGACCCACCATGTCCTCCTCCAGAGGAGTCCCCCGAACTGTTTGAGCACAGTGTTGGGTACATGCTCCAGGAGGATGCCCAGCGTTTCGAAGGATCTGATGATGATACCCAGCTAGAGGAAGGCAGTAGCGTGAGAGCAGAGAGAGGGGATGCTCAAGAAGGACACCAATCTGGCAGTCATGCTCCAGCAGCTGCAGCATACTGCCAGATTGGCTCCAGTGATGAGGAGGGAGGGGATGATGAGGTCACTGACTCCACGTGGGTGCCTAATAGGAGAGAGGAGGAGGAGGAGGATGAGGAGGAGGCACATCTCCAACGAGGCAGGATGGCCTTGAGTGGCCAGCGTATGGGCAGCACACCGACGGAATCACACCGCAGAGCTCCGCCTGTGCAGGGCGCTGCCTCTGCCCGTCATTCAAAAAGTTCTTTGGTGTGGGCCTTTTTTGAGGCGAGTGCATCAGATCGCACAGCTGCTGTTTGCAACATATGTCTCAAGCGTATATCGCGTGGCCAAAACATCAGCCGCTTGGGCACCACATGCTTGATCAGACATATGTTGACCTGCCATGCAGCTCGTTGGCAAGCCTAACTTAAAGACCCACACCAAAGAACAAAGCTGACCTCTTCTTGCACCGCATCAGCTGGGATCTCCAACCCCACTATACCTTCAGTCCTCTCTGAAACCTGCTCTGAGAGGAATGAAGGTGTAGAATTAGGTGTGTCACAGCCAAGTACTTGCGGGCACTCTGCTAGCAGTACACCAACGTCCGATTCTAGCAGGCAAATTTCCCTGCCCCAGCTGCTGGACCGTCGAAAGAAGTTCACTCCCAGCCATCCACATGCCCAGCGGTTGAATGCTAGCTTGGCTAAATTGCTAGCGCTTCAACTGCTGCCTTTTCAGTTGGTAGACTCGGCCCCCTTCCGTGAGTTTGTGCAATGTGCGGTTCCTCAGTGGCAGGTTCCCAAACGCCACTTTTTCGCACGGAAGGCAATTCCGGCTCTCTACAGGCATGTGGAAGGCAATGTCTTGGCCTCGCTGGACAGGGCGGTCAGCGGTAAAGTGCATATTACCGCTGACTCATGGTCCAGCAGGCATGGACAGGGACGTTACCTTTCTTTCACGGCCCATTGGGTCACTCTTTTGGCAGCTGGGAAGGATGCAGGACAAGGTGCAGTAGTGTTGGAGGTTGTTCCACCGCCACGCCTCCAAAATGCTACAACTGGTTGTGACACACCTCTCTCCTCCACCCCCTCCTCTTCTTCTTCCTCCATGGCCTCTTCCTGTGGTTTGTCCTCGGAACCAGCGGTGCTCCGTAGGCGTTCAAGGGGCTACGCAAGTACGCAGGCAAAAAGATGCCATGCCGTGCTTGCGCTGGTGTGTTTGGGGGACAGGAGCCACACTGGGGCAGAGGTCCTGTCTGCTCTGCAGGGGCAGGCCGAGAGGTGGTTGACGCCACGCCAGCTTAAGCCAGGAATGGTGGTTTGCGACAATGGCACCAACCTCCTCTCCGCCCTTCGACAGGGACAACTGACCCATGTGCCCTGTATAGCTCACGTCCTTAACCTGGTGGTGCAGCGGTTCTTGGGCAGGTACCCAGGCTTACAGGATGTCCTGAGACAGGCCAGGAAAGTCTGTGTGCATTTCCGCAGATCTTATAATGCCAGTGCTCGCCTGGCTGAGCTGCAAAAGGAGTTGAACCTGCCCAAGAACCGCCTTATATGTGACATGCCCACCAGGTGGAACTCAACGTTGGCCATGCTGCAGCCGCTGCACACGCAGCAGAGGGCCATCAATGAGTACCTGTGCGACTACGGCACCAGGACAGGGTCAGGGGAGCTCGGGTTTTTTTCACCACGCCAGTGGGGCATGATCAGGGATGCATGCACTGTCCTGGCACCATTTGAGGAGGCCACGAGGATGGTGAGCAGTGACAGTGCATGCATCAGTGACACTGTACCTCTTGTCCACCTGTTGGAGCACACGCTGCGTGGAATAATGGACAGGGCACTTGAGGCAGAACAGAGGCAGGAAGAGGAGGACTTCCTTGCCTCTCAAGGCCCCCTTTACCCAGACAGTGTTCCTTCTGTCCCACCCATCGCACAGGAAGAGGAGGAGGAGGAGGAGGATTGTGTCAGCATGGAGGTGGAGGCTGGCACTCAGCATCATCAGCAGCAGTCTTTTAGGGATGATTTACAGTCCCAAGAAACCAGTGGACTTGTACGTGGCTGGGAGGAGGTGGCTGCGGATCATGTCATCCTTAGTGACCCAGAGGACTCCGGACTGAATGCCTCAGCTAACCTACGCTGCATGGCCTCCCTGATCCTGCAAAGTCTGCGGAAGGATCCTCGTATTCTTCGGATCAAGGAGAGGGACCATTACTGGCTGGCCACTCTCCTTGATCCACGGTACAAGGGTAAGGTTGCGGACCTTATGTTACCGTCGCAGAGGGAGCAGAGGATGAGACAACTCCGGGAGGCCTTGCAGAAAGGTCTGTGCAACGCGTTCCCAGAGACTGGGAGGTTACAAACTCCTGGTCCTGGACAACGAGTTGCTGAGGCTTCGGGCAGTCAAAGAAGGAGCGGTTGGGAAGGTGGCCGTCTGACCGATGCGTTCAGACAATTCTTTAGTCCGCAGCCCCAAAGTATGATCGGTTCCAGCAACCATCGCCAGCGTCTGATATACATGGTGCAGGAATACCTAGGGGCAAGGTCAGACTTGGACACCTTCCCCACCGAAAATCCTCTGGCTTACTGGGTCTTGAGGATGGATCACTGGCCAGAGCTTGCACAGTATGCAATTGAGCTACTGGCCTGTCCTGCATCCAGCGTTCTTTCAGAACGCACATTCAGTGCTGCTGGAGGATTTGTCACGGATCACAGGGTGCGCCTGTCCACCGACTCGGTTGATCGACTGACTTTCATCAAGATGAACCAGTCTTGGATCACCACCAGCTACCACACACCTGATGCTGATATAACAGACTAATTGATTTTAAAATGTCACATCCCTTCAAGACTGATGCTGATGCTGAGTTCCTGTGCTGTTATGTTGACTAGCTATCCTCCTCCTCCTCCTCAATGATCCGATTAATGATGATAGCTTGGAAGATCATTTTGGTTTATGGGTGCCGCCACCAGTGGCTAAGGCCCAATTTTTCAGCCCCTGTTTAACAGGGGCGTGTAATTACAATTTTTGATGCAATACTTTGCAACAGGCCTCATTGCTGTGCTCCAAGTACAGTATCTGTGAGGGGTTGCAGTGTTGTGCCACCAGTGCCTAAGGCCCAATTTTTCAGCCCCTGTTCAACAGGGGCATGCAATTATAATTATTGATCTAATAATTCACAGCAGGGCCCATTGCTGCGCCCACCAAGAGTAACTGTCAGGCCTTACAGTGTTGTGGCACCAGCACCACCACCACCACCACCACCAAAGGCCCAATTTTTCAGCCCCTGTTCAACAGGGGCATGCAATTATAATTATTGATCGAATAATTCACAGCAGGGCCCATTGCTGCACCCACCAAGAGTAACTGTCAGGCCTTACAGTGTTGTGGCACCAGCACCACCATCACCACCACCACCACCACCACCACCAAAGGCCCAATTTTTCAGCCCCTATTCAACAGGGGCATGCAATTATAATTATTGATCTAATAATTCACAGCAGGGCCCATTGCTGCGCCCACCAAGAGTAACTGTCAGGCCTTACAGTGTTGTGGCACCAGCACCACCATCAAAGGCCCAATTTTTACTACCACTGATCAACAATTATATGTTATTACAATTCCTGATATAATAGTTGACAGCAGGGCGTTCCAGCACCCACCAAGAATAACTGTGAGTGCTTTCAGTGTTGTGCCAACACCAACACCTAAGGGGCCAATTTCTGCAGAGTATATACGGCAGGTCCCTACTTTCAAACATCCAACTTACAAACGACTACTACTTGCAAACAGAAGAAGACAACAGGAAGTGAGAGGAAATCTACCCCTTGGAAGGAAAATTCTCTCCTGTAAGAATTAATATGGGAGAAAGGTGTCTCCTCTCTACTGATGCTTTATCACCAATCCTTGTTTCAATAAAAACACCACATTTCAAAAACAGTTGTCATTGGGACGCAAAGTGAGGTGAAATGTTCTGAACAGGGGCACAGACAGCAAAAAAAATGTGACAGGGGTGATAACCGTTCCCTATGTTTTCCAAAAAGCTAAAAAAAAGGAATTTGGCATGGAGCTACACTTAAACAATGCAGCTGTTCAAAATTACAAACAGATTCTACATAAGAACAAACCTACAGTCCCTCTCTTGTATGCACCGCCTGTATACGGCTGTTCAGAGTATATAGTGCCTTTTTTATTTTGTGTGCGGGGTTCCCCTTAATATCCATACAAGACCCAAAGGGGCTGGTAATGGGCTGGGGTAGGGGGGGGGGGTTGATGGGGTAGCTATGCCATTTTTCCTAAAGATTTTCATCCATATTACCGGGACCAGACATTGCATTAAAGCCGCAAGCAGTTTTAAATGGCTGTTTTTCCTTTAGAAATGTTATTTTGTGCAGGGACAGTTCTAAACACGGGAAACACGTGGCACTTCACAGGCATACTTTAGACACCCCCCAGGTACAATATTTAAAGGAATATTTGATTTTTTTTTCACTTTATGCATCATTAAAATGACTGCTCACGGAAAACGTCCGTTTTTAAAACTTCTTTTTGCATTGATACATGTCCCCTGGTGCAGAACCCGGGTTCCCAAACTCTGTTTCGGACAATAACATGGATAATAGTCGTTATAATTAGCACTTTAGAATCCGAACGTTCGCATCCATTGTATTTAATAGGGTTCTAATGTTCGTGCGAACTTTCGGTCCGTTCGCGGGTTCTGGTGCGAACCGAACCCGGGGGTGTTCGGCTCATCACTAGTGGCGACTGGGAATGTCATACTTTGGCTCCAACACATTAAGAAATAGATGAAAACCCATGTTCTCAACAATTGAAAGAGGTTGATCATCCAGAATAATAAATTGGGTGAGCGCCTCTGTTATCTTTACAGCTCTGGGGTTGTCTCTTGAGAGCTTTTCTCTTCTGGCAAAGGTTTGCTGCAAAGTTGGCTGCTGAATGCTACTGCTAGTGATAGCGGTAAATTCTCCATGCTCACTTTTATGTTTTAATTTCAAATGCTTTATCAGATTACTGGTATTGTAAGAACTGATTTTTGTACAAAGTTTGCAGTTTGCAATCCGTGGGTTGTGCCCGTTAATTTTAAAATACTTCCACACAGCTGACATTCTGCTGGTGTCTCTGTGCAGTGTGCACTGAAAGGCTCTGATAATTTCCGCGACCTTGGGTGAAAAAAAGCGAAATAAAAAATTAAGCGTCCATTGTTTAACTACTTCTATATCGGGCACTCTCACCCCTTTCCTGCCCAGGCCAATTTTCAGCTTTCAGCGCTGTCACACTTTGAGTGACAATTGCGCAATGCGCAGTCATGCTACACTGTACTCTAATTTTTTTTGTATCATTTTTTTTCACACAAATATAGCTTCTTTTGGTGGTATTCATTTTATTTAATCACTGCTGGGTTTTATTTTTTATTTTTTGTTAAAAAAAAGAAGCCTTTCTTAGGTTCCAGGAAAAGGGGAAAGCTGTGCCAAGTAAATGAAAGATTAAATACAGTATATGATGAAGGTTTGAGCAAATAAATAGTCCATATGAAGAACCAGTCCTCCTTAAATGGCACCACAGTGACTCCATGTCCCTTACATTGGTGGTCAGTGGGAAGAATATATCTTACATTGGCGGTCAGTGAGAAGAATGTCCCTTACATTGGTGGTCAGTGGGAAGAAGGAGGAGGACACACCCAAAGAGCTCTCTCTGAGAACCAGCCTTTTTCAAGCCTGGGCCTTGCCTGCTAGCTTGGCCCAGGAATAATGCCTGATCCTGGGGGAGGCCCTGGGAGGGATCCCCCTGATGACACGGGGCCTAGTGAGGATGAGGTGGAGGATCTGACTGTGGGTCCAGGCCCTTGTGTGGATGCAAATGTCTTCAGTCAGAAGATTATCAATCATTTTAGGGCGATTGGAAGAGCTGAAGAAAAACTTAAAAACTTGAAGGCTGAACACAAATCTTTCAGTGCCAAATATTGCCAGGCCTGGAGTAAAAATCGTTTGGCCATGAAGCCTGAGTTACAGGAATTGGAGGAAAAGGTAAAGAAACAATCTTTATTATTGGAAAAGCTGAAAGATAAAAGTGGAGCGTTTAAAGAAAAGTTTGATAATGAGAGGAGATTTGCCAGCCAGACCTCAGCAAGTTCCATGGATCAGCAGCAGTCTCAGGTAATGGATGACCCGGGTCCATCTGCCTCTGCACCTCTCGGTCAGGGCTTGGAATCGCTGGCGGCAACTAGCCAGAGGGTTGAGAGTGAGCATGGCACCCTGAAATGTATCCAGGAGATGGAGTCTCCCCTGAGAGCAAACAAGCTTGCCTTTACTGATGATACATCAGAAGTCCGTGAAGAGGAGAAGAGGCAATGCAAATCAGCAAAGCCAGTACAGGTGGAGAAATCCCAGTACACCACGCTGCCTTCCAACATGTCTGCCCCACCTGCTGTGGTGGACGGTGTCCTGACTGAGGAGCAGAAAGGGAGGGCCTTGTGCAAAGCACTGCCTGGAGTTTCTGCTGGGACCTGTAGTTCCTCTGCTAAGTTTGCTGCACAAGGTATGCCGGCTGTTTTCAATGAGATTGCCTCACCTGAGCCTCCCTGTGGTGGGGGAGGGGATCAGCATTTTTCACCATGTGCAGTGAAAGAAGCCATGGAGGTTTCACCTGTTGCAGTGTCAGACCAGCCTGCACTATCCCCTGATAAAAGTCCTGTCCTGATGGAAGAGAACCGGCCAGCTGAAGCTTCTACAAGCACAGCAGAGGGAACTGACACTGCTGGGAAGACTGCAGGAACTGTGAATATTCCAGCAAGTACTAAGAATGACAGTAATGATAAAACAATGAATGCGGTGGGTGGTGGTGAAGGGGTTAACACTGTGCTGGGTGGTGGTGAAGGGGTTAATACTGCTGGGAAAAATAAAAATGACATTCCTCCCCTTGCTCAGCAGAGGAAAGACTCATCGATTGTTCAAACCAAATCTGTATAATCGATATCTACTACAAATGTGTCAAGGGAGGTTTGGTGGTGGGATGGTTAGTGGGTACAGGAGGAGAAATGTGGTCCAGTTGAAGTGGGAGGGGGAGGGGACCCCACCAGTAAGGGGGAGGGTGGCAGAGTTGGTTCTGGAAATGGGGTTTAATGTTTAGGAGTTCTGAGTTTGATCTGTCCTTTGTAAAGCCTGAGGTTCTGGATTTATTTTTGGAACGATTTAGGAGGTGCGGGGGCCTTCCACAGTGGAACGGTTGGGTGCCAAAGGTGATTTCCAGGCAGCCTCTAATAAAATCTGTGATGATCCTGGTGCGTAATGAATCTATACCAGAGGCTGATTTGATCGTATGGCTACGCTGATATGGTGAGGTCCTCGCTCCATTGCGGAAGGTCCTTGATCTGCATGGGATATGGACAGGGGCCTGGATAATGTCATTAAAATTAGGGGTGCTGGGAAATGTAGTCCAACATCTGCCCTGTTCAGCCTTTCTGGGGAGGGATAGGCTGACCGTTTTTTACCAAGGTCAGCCTAAAGTCTGTAACAAATGTGGTGAAAAGGGCCATTTTGCATCTACCTGCACCCGTAAAAAGTGTTCACTGTGCCAGGATCTGGGCCATTTGGCTAAGGATTTTACCAAAATTCGGTGCAATTTGTGCCAAAAGCTCAGTCACCCCTATAGTCAATGCCCGGAGGCATTACATAACTTGCCAGGATTGGAGGCTGAGCTGCAGAGGCTGGATAAGGAGGATGAGGCCGCTGAAATTGTTGTCCCTCCTGTGTCTGTGACATCTGTTGTTTCTGTTCCCCCTAGTGATGTGGTCCCCGAGTCTGTCCCTCCTGTGTCTGTGACATCTGTTAGTTCTGTTCCCCCTAGTGATGTGGTCCCTGAGTCTGTCCCCCATGTGGTAGTCCCTAATCCGTCTATACGTTGATCTTCCAGACTAGCGGAAGCTGCTGGGGGGCAGGTTTAGTGGATCTTCCCACTCAGCCTCCAGTCTCTGCCTCTCGACAGCGTAAACGTGGTCAGGGGAATGTGGGGGTTCTGGATGGGGGTGGGGCTGATGGAAGGGTGTCCATACCCCATGTATCACCCTCTGTTGATTGGGATTCGGATGATGAGGGGTGGGAGAAGATTAGGAGGAAGAAAAAAAAAGAAGAGGAAGACCAGAAAAACGGTAATTTCTTCTTCAGAGTCGGACCCAGGAGGGGTTCCTCTTGGCAATACTTTTTCTGTTTTGTGGGGTGACGATATGTCTGTCTTTCTCTTTATCATCTATGGATGAGGGGGAGTAACATAGTCTGAAGAGAGCTGTTTCTGTTGATGAAAGTGTGGTAAGGGTTAAGAAACGACTACCCCAATAATTCTGATGGCATATCAGGCCTGCCTTTGGTGAACTGCCCATCTCTGGGTGAGGAGCTCTTTTCTTTTTCTGTGTCTTTCACTCCATTAGCCTTTGTTGGTTAGTATCTTCTTTTTGAAGAAGGGCTGCATGCATAATGGGTGCGGGTTTGTTTCTTGACCTCACAGGTTTGTCTGGAGTAGTGGTGTGAGTTGTAGTAAGATTTATTTTCCAGTAATGACATGATTTTTGCTTTTGCTGCAACGTCTTTTTTGTTTGAGAGCAGATTTGCTATATTTATTTTCATTTTTATGTAAATATGTATATAAATTGTTTTTATGCTTGTTTTTTGTTTTTTTTTAAATTAGGGTACACCTCAAAAGAGTAAGAAAGATCAAAAATACAACAATGGCTGGGTAAGGCCGGTATACATGTCTGTTCTGCACAAGGTATGGACAAGTCCTGTGGGATCCATGCCTGGTTCATTTTAATGAAGGTGAGCTTGTCCACATTGGCTCTGGACAGGCGACTGCGCTTGTCTGTGATAACGCCCCCTGCCGTGCTAAATACACGTTCAGATAATACACTGGCTGCAGGGCAGGCCAGCACCTCCAAGGCGTAAAGGGCAAGCTCAGGCCATGTGCCCAATTTGGAGACCCAGAAGTTGAAGGGGGCAGGCCCGTCATTCAGTACATGTAGGCGTGTGCACACATACTGCTCCACCATGAAATGCTGCCTCCTGCTAAGACGTTCCATATCAGCTGGTGGTGCTGGTTGTTTTGGCGTGCTGACAAAGCTTTTCCACATTTCGGCCATGCTGACCCTGCCTTCTGTGGTGCTGGCGGTGCCCCGGCTGCGTTGGCAATCTCTTCCTCCTTCTCTGCCTTTGCCTTGTGCTTCCACTGTGCCCCCGCTGTCAGGTGGGAATGGGAATGCCACCAAAAGCGCGTCTACCAGCGTGCGCTTGTACTCGCGCATCTTACGATCACGCTCCAGTGAGGGAATTAAGGACGGTACGTTGTCCTTGTAACGAGGATCCAGCAGCGTGGCCACCCAGTAATCAGCACCAGTTAGAATGTGGGCAACTCGGTGGTCGTTGCGGAGACACTGCAGCATGTAATCGCTCATGTGTGCCAGGCTGCCCAGAGGCAACGAAAAGCTGTCCTCTGTGGGAGGTGTATCGTCTGTGTCCTCTGTATCCCCCCAGCCATGCACCAGTGATGGCCATGAGCTGGTCTGGGTGCCACCCTGCTGTGAACATGGTTCCTCCTCCTCCATCTCCTCCTCCTCATCCTCCACTTCGTCATCCTCCAGAACTGTGCCCTTGCTGGACAATTGTGTACCTGGCGTTTGTTGGTGCAGGAACCCACCCTCTGAGCCACTTGTGAATGACTGCCCTGAAAGCCTTGGAAATGATCCCTCTTCCTCCTCCTCCTCCCCCTCCTCCTGTGCCACATCCTCTTCCATCATCAACCAAAGCGTTTTTTCAAGGAGGCATAGAACTGGGATAGTAACGCTGAGAACGGCGTCATCGGCACTGGCCATGTTGGTGAAGTACTCGAAACAGCGCAACAAGGCACACAGGTCTCGCATGGAGGCCCAGTTATTGGTGGTGAAGTGGTGCTGTTCCGCAGAGCGACTCGCGTGCGTGCTGCAACTGAAACTCCACTATCGCCTGCTGCTGCTCGCACAGTCTGGCCAGCATGTGCAAGGTGGAGTTCCACCTTGTGGGCACGTCACATATGAGGCGGTGAGCGGGAAGGCCAAAGTTATGCTGCAGCGCTGACAGGCGAGCAGCAGCAGGGTGAGAACGCCGAAAGTGCGCACAGACGGCCCACACTTTCTGCAGCAGCTCTGGCATATCGGCGTAATTTTTAAGGAACCTCTGCACCACCAAATTCAGCACATGTGCCAGGCAAGGGATGTGCGTCAAACCGGCTAGGCCCAGAGCTGCTACGAGATTTCTCCCATTATCGCACACCACCAGGCCGGGCTTGAGGCTTACTGCCACCAACCACTCATCGGTCTGTTGTTCCATGTCCCTCCACAACTCCTGCGCGGTGTGGGGTTTTTCCCCCAAACAGGAAATTTTAAAAACTGCCTGCTGTCGTTTACCCCTGGCTGTGCTGAAGTTGGTGGTGAAGGTGTTACGCTGGCCGGATGAGGAGGCGGTAGAGGATGAGGAAACGGAGTAGGAGGGGTTAGCAACAGGAGGCAAACTGAAGCGCCCTGCAATCCTCGGGGGTGGAAGGACATGCGCCAAGCTGCTATCTGCCTCAGGCCCAGCCGCCACTGCATTTTTTTTGAATAGCAGAATAAAACAACAGTATCTAAAGTGTGTATCTCACACGTACAGATATGCAGGAAACGCTGCAAAAAATTTTTTTTTGCCCTAATTGTGTTTTTTTTTTAATACCAGAATAGAGAAACTGTATCTAAAGGGTGTACCTCACACGTACAGATAGACTAGGCTGCAATTTAAGATTTTTCCCCTAAATGTGTTTTTTTTTGAATAGCAGAATAGAGCAACAGTATCTAAAGGGTGTATCTCACAGGTACAGATATGCAGAAAACGCACCCAAAAATTTTTTTTTGCCCTAAATTCTTCTTTTTTGAATAGCAGAATAAAACAGCATCTAAAGTGTGTATCTCACACGTACAGATATGCAGGAAACACTGCAAAATATTTTTTTTTGCCCTAAATCTGTGTTTTCAGAAAGCAGAATATAGAAACAGTATCTAAAGTGTGTATCTCACACGTACAGATATGCAGAAAACGTTGCCAAAAATGTTTTTCTCTTATCATCCATGGACCGACACGGCGGCTCTTAATCACTGAACGTGTGGGTATATGTCCCTGCTTGCAGGAGAAGACCTAGGCAGAATGTTAAACGTTAAAACATTCTAGAACAAACCAGAGCTGAACAGCCCCGCCCAGGGGGGCGGTCCCTCCGGACATTACCCTCCCACCTGCAGCTAGCAGACCTCAGTTTTTTTCTGCCTAGCAGAAGGAGAAGACGTGGCTCTCTCAGGAGCCAGTCTCCTGGAAGATTTTACTTTTAAATTTTATTCCTTTGGGAATTTTATTATTTTATTTTTGAGACCTTCAATCAACTGTCGGCTGGGCAACAGGTTGGGTACACTAGTATCCTCGTAGTCTTCCCTGTCCGACCATTGAGCATGCTGATCCTCGCCTTGTGTGCGTGAGACTCAGTTCACGACATACCCCATGGCTCCAGGGGTGGGGGGGTTGCTTTCATGCTCCCGCGGTCCTCTCAAGATTGAACAATACCTACTGTATCTTTCGCGGTTGACCGGGCCGACAGCTACGCAGTATGACTCTGTGATAGGTCTGTCTGAAATGAGCCAGTGAGTCCCTCTATTGGCACCGAGGGTGTTCTCCAAGGTGCTTGCGGGATGGGGAAGTAGTCTCTCCTGCTGCAAGGTGAGTACATGCTGGCTGTGTTTCTGTGTGTGGGGGGTTCTCCCTGTCTCCCCCCTGTTATGCTGCTCTCTGCACCCTGTTCTGCTGCTGTGCTGTGTGGGGATGTTGGGGGGTCACTCTGCCCTGGGGGGGGGGGCGCTCCATGGCTGTTAGTCACTTGGGAAGTGTTCTGGGGGAATGTGTGTGTTTTTTTACGTGCGCCATTGGCGCGGTGTTTTAAATTTAAAAAGTGCGCCATCGGCGGCCATTTTGCCGCGGCTCAAATCAGTTATACAAACGTCCGGTGGCCATTTTCTTGTAGCCGCGGCGCTTTCAGTTTCGTTTTCGGCCTCTAGCGGCGCTGTCTGAACGGCGCGGAATCCACATCTCCTCACAAATTCTTCACTCTCCTCAGGCTCGCGCTACAGCGCGGCTCATACAGCGGTACCGAGCGGTCCCGAGGGGTGGTGAGTACTCCGGGTATCCCCCAGCACAGCCAGTGGGTGGGCTGTATTATTCACTGTAATGGTGAATAAGGTCTCAGAGGGTGGCAACATGGAGTCTGGTTCACCTGTTTCTTCACACTTGTTAGAGACAACTGACAGTGCTCCTGCACCTGCGGTCCTTATGGACCAATTGTCGCCAGTCTTGGAATCATTCTGACCAGGAGGGAAGCAGTGTGTGAGTGCAAGGGAGCAAAAAAGCCCCTCTCCCCACTTTATTTCCACCAAAAAAAAAAAGGGGGTGTGCGCTGATTCAGATATGGGCCTAGCCACTACTGCTCAGGACCCTGGCTCTGAATATCTTTGATGGTTTTGAACAGGACATTCCTTGCGAGGAAGACTCCAGTTCTGTGTCAGTAAATGACAGGGTGCTTGTTAGTGAACTCATGCTGCGGTGAGGGACACTCGCAAGCTAAATGCTGCGGATGCAGAACCTCAAGCGGACAGTCTCCTCTGGTTCCTTAGGACCGGGCCTTCTAAAAAAGTTTTTTTCCATATGTACCTTTCTTTGACCAGCTCATTGATGAGGTCTGGGGAAAAAGCCGCAGAAGACTTTTATGGTCCCGCGGCGTTTGCCTATCAGATACCCCTTTGAAGATGCCCTACTTAAAATGTGGGCTTCTCCCCCAGTGGTCGACCCTAGAGTCGCCCGGTTGAACAAGGCCACCACTCTCCCGATGGAGGGGACTCCTGCATTTAAGGACCCCACTGACAGGAGGTCAGAAGTGGTGAGCAGAGCCATGTTTGCCTTGTTGGGGTCTGCCCTACGGCCTGTGGTAGCGGCGACCCTTGTGTCTCAGACACTTACGGGTTGGGCAAAAAATTTTGCACCAAACTGTACAGGAGCATAATCTTCCTCCAGACACTATTGCTCTGGCCCACCAAATGGTGCAGGGCCTGGTTTATGTTGCGACGCCACGTTAGACGCGGCCCCTTATATCTCAGGGCCTCTGTCTTGGCGGTGGTATTGCGTTGTCTGGTCTGGTTGAAATGCTGGTCTGCTGACCTAGCTTCTAAAAAGCCTCTGACGGATCTACCATTTAAAGGTGGTAGGATTTTCGGTGCTGCACTGGATGACATCATCAAGGATGTCACGGGGGGTAAAAGCACTCTTCTTCCTCAGGCTAGCAAGGGTAAGGAGGCCGCTCTAAGCAGGGTCCTGCCTTTCCAGCAAAAAAGGTTTTTTTTTCGTCAGTCAACGGGGAGGCCCTCCCAGACTGACAGCGGTGCGGCTGGTGGACACAAGCACCCCTGGGTGCGTAAGCCAAACAAGCCGGCTCCCCAAGCCTGCCTCCGCGTGAAGTCTTGCCCCCACCCGACTCTGGGGTAGGGAGGACGACTTTGCAGGTTCACGGATCGGTGGACCTCCCGGATCTCCTACCTGTGGGTGGGCGAGGTGATCACCTCAGGTTACAGGATAGGTTTCCGTTCCTGGTCCCAGACAGATTCTTCCCTCGAATCTTCCTCTCCTTCCTGCCCGTCGGGCAGCCCTATGGGGCCTATTCAGGATTGCTCAGGTCCGGAGTGATTGTGCCGGTTCCGTCACAGGAGAGGTTTCAGGGATTCTACTCGAATTCGTTTGTCATCCCAAAAAAGGGACAGGGTTCGGCCTATCTTGGACCTCCAGGTCCTGAATGCCTTCGTGAAGGTGCAAAAGTTCCGCATGGAATCCATTTGCATGGTGATCAGTACACTCCGTCAAGGGGATTTTCTGGCGACCTTGGACATCAAGGTACTTGCATGTTCCGATCTGCGCAAGTCACCAGAAGTTTCTGCGCTTGCGATCGGCGAAGTCCACTATCAATTTGTGGCTCTTCCTTTCGGCCTAGCCTCAGCACCGAGGGTGTTCACCAAGGTGCTTGTGCCGGTTCTAGCTTGCTGAGACAGCGAGTCATTGCTGTCGTGGGCTATCTGGACGATCTTCTTTTCAGAGCAGGAAATGGCTCAGAATTAGAAGACAGTGTGACTATCGTCAGTCAGACCCTCAGGGACTTCGGGTGGCTCCTAAACATTCAGGAGTCAGTCCTGGTCCCGACTCAAGATCTGGAGTATCTCGGTCTGATTCTGGACTCCTTGTAGGCAAAGGTATTCCTACCTCCAGGGAAGCTACTGACACTTCAGTCTGCAGACATCCCAAAAAATGGTCGTCAATCCATTTTTGCATGGGAGTCCTGGGACTCATGGTGACCTCTTTCGAGGCCGTTCCATATGCCCAATCACACACCAGGGCATTGCAGAAGGAGATCTTGTTCCCTTGGGACAAATCCCTGTTGTCTTTGGATTTTCCGAATCCAGGTGAGTCACCTGGTCAGGGCGTCCGTGACATGGTGGTTTGGGTCCCCGGCTCTTCGGTCCAGGAAGTCGTTCCTCCCCGTCCAATGGACGGTGTTCACTACGGACGCCAGCCTGAAGGGCTGGGGTGTAGTCTGGGGAGTCCTGTTGGCCCAAGGGCTTGGACTCCGGACGAAGCCCGTTTGCCGATCAATGTTCTGGAAATACAGGCCATCAGACTGTGCCTCTCCTCGTGGTCTGAGAGATGGCAGGATCGCTCCATTAGGATCCAGTCGGACAAAGTCACGGCGGTGGCGTATGTCGACCATCAAGGGGGGACTCGGAGCTCAGCTGCGGCCTCCGAGGTCCCCCGTACCCTGAAGTGGGCTAAAAGAAGCGTGCCGGCTCTGTCGGTCGTTTACATTCCGGGCATAGGACTGGCGGACTATTTGAGTCACCAGACGTTGGACCAGGGAGAGTGGTCCTTGCACCCGGAGGTATTTCAACTCCTTTGCCACACAGACGGTGGGGCACGCCAGAGGTGGACCCGATGGCCTCTCGACTCAATCGCAAGTTGTCGAGATTTGTGGCCAGATCCAGGGATCCTTGGGCGGATGCCTCAGAGGCGTTAGTGGCCCATGGGGTCATTATTACCTGATATACATTTGTCCTCCGCTGCAGTTGCTTCCTCGCCTGCTACGCAGGGTGGCGAACGAGGGAATTCCGGTGATCCTCATTGCTCCGGATTGGCCTCGGCTTCACTGGTATGCCAATCTGGTACATCTCGTCGCGGCCGTTCCCTGGCGGTTGCCAATAAGGGAGGACTTTCTGTCTCAAAGTCCTATATTTCATCCTGCCTTTACAGTCTCTGGCCTTAACGGCATGGCTGTTGAAAGCCAGGTGTTGAGAGACCGAGGTCTCTCGGACTCGGTCATTTTGTCCATATTAAGGGCACGGAAGTCTTCCTCCAGAATGATCTATCTCTGTACCTGGAAAGCTTACATCGCCATGTGCGTAGAGCTGGACTGACGTCCTCAGACGTATTCCGTCCCTAGAATCCTGCGTTACCTGCAGCATGGAGTGGCCCAAAGGCTCGCTTTGAGTATCATTAAGGGTCAGATTTCAGCCTTGGCCATCTTCTTTCGGTCATTCCTTGGTTAGCACCCTTGTGCAGGGGGTTCGCCATGTGCTCCCTCCTGTCAAGTCTCCTCTCCCCCCGTGGGATCGGAATTGGTACTCTCGGTTCTCCAGGAACCTCCTTTTGAGAATATCAGGGATATTCCCCTCTTGACTTTGTCTCAGAAGGTGGCCCTTTTAGTGGCATCACTTCTGTTAGACGAGTGTCTGAGTTGGCGACCTTGTACTGCAAGTCGCCATATTTAGTCATCCAAAAGGATAAGGTGGTGTTGCATCCGCGACTTTCTCTTTTGTCAAGGGTGATCTCGAATCGCATCCCAGAGAGTGTGCGCGGCACACTTTGAATGTGGTACGAGCCTTGCGGGTGTGCCTGTCTGCTACTGCTTCTATTCGGAAGTCTGACTCTCTGTTTGACTGTCTCTGGTCAGAAACAGGGCAAAGCGGCTTCGTCTGCCACCATTTTCTAGGTGGATCGGACAAACCGTCTTTCAAGCCTATGCTCTCATGGGGCGGGCGCCTCCCTTTCCGGTTACGGCGCATTCCACCAGGGTAATTGGTGCTTCCTGGGTTTTCCGACATCAAGTGTCGGTTGCACAAGTGTGCAAGGTGGCGACCTGGTCGTCTGTTCATACCTTTTCTAAGTTTTATAGGGTTGATGTGGCTGCATCTCCGGATGCTTCCTTTGGCCGCAAGGTATTGCAGGCCGCTGTTTAAAGTGGCAACTCCTCCGTTGAGGAGCTCTGCCTTGTTTGGAGTGAAGTTTTTTTTAGTTTTTTCCATTTATACTGCTCCCATCCCTCTTGACACTGCTTTGGGACATCCCACACGTTCAGTGATTAAGAGCCGCCGTGTCGGTCCATGGATGATAAGAGAAAATAGGATTTTTGTACTCACCGTAAAATCCATTTCTCTGACATCCATGGACCGACACGGCACCCACCCTTCCTTTTAAGTTTGTACTGCTTTGTTACGAACTGAGGTCTGCTAGCTGCAGGTGGGAGGGTAATGTCCGGAGGGACCGCCCCCCTGGGCGGGGCTGTTCAGCTCTGGTTTGTTCTAGAATGTTTTAACATTTAACATTCTGCCTAGGTCTTCTCCTGCAAGCAGGGACATATACCCACACTTTCAGTGATTAAGAGCCGCCGTGTCGGTCCATGGATGTCAGAGAAATTGATTTTACGGCGAGTACAAAAATCCTATTTTTTTGTCCTAAATTTTTTTTGAATAGCAGAATAAAACAACAGTATCTAAAGTGTGTATCTCACTAAATACAGATATGCAGGAAACGCAGCAAAATATCTTTTTTTTTGCCATAAATGGGTGTTTTTAAAATAGCAGAATAGACCAACAGTATCTAAAGGGAGTATCTCACAGTAACATATGCAGTGCTGGTGCACTGAGCTTGCATAAAATGCCCGCCAACGCCAACCTAACTAACAGACAGATAAAAGTTATCTTTTCTCTGGCAGTGGGCTCAGGGCAGGGTAAAAAGATTGTGCACTGCACCCACACAACAAAATCAAGGTAGATCGCTGAGTAATTAGATTTCTGAATCAGGACTCCTATCTAATTCTCTCCCTCAAAGCAGCAGCAGCAACCTTTCCCTACACTATCTAAAGCAGAGTGACGTGCTCTGCTAAGTGCCTCTAGCTTATATAGAGGCTGGGTCACATGCTGCACTGGCCAATCACAGCCATGCCATTAGTAGGCATGGCTGTGATGGCTTCTAAGGGCACACAAGTTAAACGAATGTTGATTGGCTGCCCTGCAGCTTTTTAAAATGCGCCATTACATTGCCGAACACCGAACTTGTACCCGAATATACAGTAAATTGTTCGGGTTCGGGTCCGGGTACCAAAAACCCAAAAGTTCGGCACAAACCCAAACTTTACAGTTCGGGTTCGCTCAACCCTATTGGTGAACAAAAAAATAAAACTATGTCCCTTTTTTATACACAGGAAAGCCTCAGCCAGGAGTAGGCTGTGGAAAGTGACAGCCAGGAGGAGGCAGGGGGAAGTGGCAGCCAGGAGGTGGCCAGGCCCAGTAGCCTGACAGAATCACAGGTGCCTCCCCTCCGCCTTCCAACCAAAAGGCCCAGAAAGGGGAGGAACGTGGAGGAGGCAGCACTCGGCCCCATTCGGGAGGCTAATGCGGCCCTCAGAACCCCCCCAACCTTCAAGAGACCTATGCCTGCATGGCAGCATGCAAAATGCAGAAAAAGGAGGAGGACCAATGCCTCATATGTGAGGAAGTCATATATATGGCCCTAAATAAGGGGTTGAGGGGCAAACTCACCAGAAAAAGACACATTTGTGAGCTCAACCATCCTCCTCCTCCTCATCCACCTCCTGCCACAACTCCACCACCAGCGCCACAGCCTGGAAGCAAGCCTGGAGGGAAGCGTGGAACGAAGACAAGAAAGTGATGGCCTGGGCTCAGTCTGGTCTGACAGAAGATGCAGGCTGTTGTATGACCACAGCCTGGGGACATATATGTCATCTGCTACTGTTCCTGATCTCTCCCAGGACCAGATTGTGCCCCCTATTATATGGACTCCTCAGGGTACCAATTTTGATTTTCAAATAGTTGATGTGTGCCCTTGGGTCCAAAGGCTTCGCCAATTTCACCAGTTTCTCCAGCGTTGCCTTCCTCTTTCTTTTGTTATGACCCATAATATATGGATATTTTTTTTCTGCAAATAGTTGTGTTTTTCTTAAAAAAGGACAATTTGTTTGTGAGTAGGCATGTACATTTCAAAAATGCAATGTCAAATTAACAAGGGACACCAACACCAACCTCCTTGAGGTTAAAAAAAACAAGATAATAATGTTGTTGTGGTAACTTGACACACAAAAATAAATAAATATGGAGATCACTAGAAAATAATTTTAAAATAATAAAAAAAAAAAACAGGAGATCTTGATTAAAATAAAAAAAAGGAAAAAAGATCACTAAAAAAAAATTCTAAACATTATTATGGAGATCTGGCTTTAAAAAAGAAAAAGATTATTCAGGAGATCATGAGAAATAATAAAGAAATACGTTTGTCAGAACTCTGTGTGACTATCAGCAGCAAAACAACTTCATTATTCTAGCATTAGAAAGAAGAAAATAATACGCTGCATTAAAAGATAAAAAAAATTGCAGCGTGACGAATGTGCTATCAATTACGAACGCTAGTTTTACCAGACCGAGCGCTTCCGTCTCGTACTTGATTCAGAGCATGCGTGGAATTTTGTGCGTCGGAATTGCATACACACGATCGGAATTTCTGACAAGAACTTTTGTTGTCGGGAAAATTGAGAACCAGCTCTCAAACATTTGTTGTCGGAAATTCCAACAGCAAATGTCCGATGGAGCATACACACGGTCGGAATATCCGACCAAAAGCTCACATCGAACATTTGTTGTCGGAAATTCCGAACGTGTGTACACGGCAGAACAGTCCAAACATAATAAGAGTTTGGTTAGCTGAGAATAGAAAAATGTTAACTGAAAAGCAGCAACAACGTCACTCAGTGGAATCTAAATTGCAACATTAGTCCATCTCTGTAAGAAGTGGAGATAATTCTGCATACTCACAGTATTATAGGGAGGTTATTATTCGTACCCCTTGAAACTTTCCACATTTTTCCATGTTACAAACCAAAAACATAAATGGATTGTATGTGATAGACCAACACAAAGTAGCACATCATTGCGAAGTGAAAGATAATTGAAAAATGGTTTTTAATTCTTTTTACAAATAAATATCTGAAAAAAGAGTCAATACTTTGTAGAATCACCTTTTGCTGCAACTCCAGCTTTTTGTATATGTCTCTCCCAGCTTTGCATATCTAGAGAGTGACGTTTTTGCCCATTCTTCTTTGCAAAATAGCTCAAGCTCTGTCAGATTGGATGGAGAGCGTCTGTGAACAGCAATTTTTAAGTCTTGCCACAGATTCTTAATTGGATATAGGTCTGGACTTTGACTGGGTCATTTTAACAGATGAATATGCTTTGGTCTAAACCATTCCATTGAAGTTCTGGCTGTATGTTTAGGGTCGTTGTCCTGCTTGAAGGTGAACCTAAGCCCCAGTCTTAAGTCTATTGCAGACTGTAACAGGTTTTCTTCTAAGATTGCCCAGTATTTTTGGCTCCATCCATCTTCCCATTAACTCTGACCAGCTTCCCTGTCCCTGCTGAAGAAAAGCATCCCCACAACATGATGCTGCCACCACCATATTTCACAGTGGGTTTGTTTAGGGTAATGTGCAGTGTTAGTTTTCCGCCACACATAGCGTTTGGCTTTTAGGCCAAAAAGTTCAATTTTGGTCTCATCTGACCTGAGCACCTTCTTCCACTTGCTGTGTCCCCCACATGGATTCTTGCGAACTGCAAACAGGACTTCTTATGGCTTTCTTTCAACAATGACTTTCTTCGTGCCACTCTTCAATAAAGGACAGATTTGTTGAGTGCACAACTAATAGTTGTCTTGTGGACAGATTCTCCCACCTCAGCTATGGATCTCTGTAGCTCATCCAGAGTTACCATGGGCCTCTCGGCTACTTCTCTGATTAATGCTCTCCTTGCCCGACCTGTCAGTTTACGAGGACGTCCATGTCTTGGTAGGTTTGCAGTTGTGCCATACTCTTTCAATTCTCAGATGATGGATTGAACAGTGCCCCATGAGATGTTCAAAGCTTGGGATTTTTTTTATAACCTAAGCCTGCTTTAAACTTCTCCACAACTTTATCTCTGACCTGTCTGGTGTGATCCTTGGCCTTCATGATGCCGTTTGTTCACTAATGCTCTTCAACAAACCTCCTGAGGGCTTCACAGAACAACTGTATTTATACAAGATACAATTACACACAGGTGGACTCTACTTACTAATTAGGTGACTTCTGCAGGCAATTGGTTCCACTAGATTTTAGTTAGGGGTATCAGATTAAAATAGGCTGATTACATATACATGCCACACTTTTCAGATATTTATTTGTAAAAAAAATTCAAAACCATTTATCATTTTCCTTCCACTTCACAATTATATGCCACTTTGTGTTGGTCTATCACATAAAATCCCAATAAAATGTATTCACGTTTTTAGTTGTAACATTACAAAATGTGGAAAATTTCAAGGGGTATGAACACTTTTTCAAGGCACTGTATGTGATATCTAGTTAGAATGCCCAGGTGTAAACAAGGGTCACAGACGAGTGTGATTTGAGTGTGTGATTTGACGATTTGTAGTAGTAGGGCATGAATCATAATGTTCTTTTGAAGCGTTCAACATTAGAAAGGAACATACAGTCAGGTCCATAAATATTGGGACATCATCACAATTCTAATCTTTTTGGCTCTATACACCACCACAATGGATTTTAAATGAAACAAACAAGATGTGCTTTAACTGCAGACTTTCAGATTTAATTTGAGGGTATTTACAGAAACTGAAATTCTCCCACACCAACCCAGCCCAAAGTGTAAATTTAATAAACAAACACGACTCCATCCAGGCCATGACCCCTAATGCAGCCCTACGGGTGGGGTGAAATGCATTGGGGGCATGGCCTGAATGGAGCCAAGTTGAAGTCGTGTTTGTTTCTTGAGTTTACACTTTGGGCTGGTGTGCAGTGGTTTTGGTTTATTTTCCCCACAATGGCAACAAAATCATGATTTTCTCTATATTCTCTGCAACTACTCAAAAACGAGAAATTGCATACCTGATGGTTAAACGCCAATTATAGGAAAAAAACGTACAGCATGTTATACCCTGTAAAATGCAGAGTGATAAATACAGCAAAATTCAGTTTTTCACCTACCCTGTGGAGGCTGCAGCATAACTAGATGTCCTGGGAGATGTACCCGAAGAATATTTATTTTCATACTGACTAATTTTGTACTTTCTGCATTTCACCATGCGAGACAATGCCCCTTCTTTATACAGTCAGGTCCATAAATATTGGGACACTGACACAATTCTAATCTATTTGGCTCTATACACCGCCACATTGGATTTGAAATGAAACTAACAAGATGTGCTTTAACTGCAGACATTCAGCTTTAATTTGGGGGTATTTACATCCAAATCAGGTGAACGGTGTAGGAATTACAACAGTTTGTATATGTGCCTCCCACTTTTTAGGGGACCAAAAGTAATGGGACAGATTAACAATAATCAATCAAACTTTCACTTTTTAATACTTGGTTGCAAATCCTTTGCAGTCAATTACACCCTGACGTGTGAAACGCATAGACATCACCAGTCGCTGGGTTTCATCCCTGGTGATGCTCTGCCAGGCCTCTACTGCAACTGTCTTCAGCTCCTGCTTGTTCTTTGGGCATTTTCCCTTCAGTTTTGTCTTCAGCAAGTGAAATGCATGCTCAATCGGATTCAGGTCAGGTGATTGACTTGGCCATTGCATAACATTCCACTTCTTTCCCTTAAAAAACTCTTTGGTTGCTTTCGCAGTATGCTTCGGGTCATTGTCCATCTGCACTGTGAAGCACCATCCAATGAGTTCTGAAGCATTTGGCTGAATATGAGCAGATAATATTGCCTGAAACACTTCAGAATTCATCCTGCTGCTTTTGTCAGCAGTCACATCATCAATAAATACAGGAGAACTAGTTCCATTGGCAGCCATACATGCCTACTATGCTTCACTGATGTGGATAATGAGGGAATAACACACACCTGGCCAAGGAACAGCTGAGCAGCCAATTGTCCCATTACTTTTGGTCCCTTAAAAAGTGGGAGGCACATATACAAACTGTTGTAATTCCTACACCGTTCACCTGATTTGGATGTAAATACCCTCAAATTAAAGCTGAAAGTCCGGGAAGTGGTTGTGTTATCCACACTGGACGTCATATGACATCCTGCAGGATAAAAGCCGCAGCGCGCCCGGGGGGGCGCGCATCGCGGCGATCGGTGGAGCGGTGTGTCAGTCTGACACACTGCTGCACTGATCTCTGTAAAAAGCCTCTGGCTGATCAGGATGTAAACAGGAAGAGCCGTTGATCGGCTCTTCCTCACTCGCGTCTGACAGACGCGAGTAGAGGAGAGCCGATCGGCGGCTCTCCTGACAGGGGGGATTCGCGCTGATTGTTTATCAGCGCAGCCCCCCCTCTGATACCCACACTGGACCACCAGGGAAGCCCCCCAGGACCACCAGGGAACCCCAAAGCATGTGGATGGCCAGGTAAGTACCCCATGGCCATCCACATGTAAAATTTCTCAAAAAACATATGCCAATCAGTGCCCACAAATTGGCACTGACTGGCACACCACAATGTGCAATGCCCAGCAATGCCACCTACCAGTGTCAACAGTGCGACCTACAAGTGTCAACAGTGCCACCTACCAGTGTCCATCAGTGCCACCTATCAGTGCCCATCTGTGCCCATAAGTGCCCACCTATTAGTGCCCGTCTGTGCCACCTATCAGTGCCACCCATAAGCGCTTATAAGTGCCCATCAGTGCTGCCTATGAGTGCCCATCAGTGCCACCTATGAGTGCCCATCAGTGCCACATACCAGTGCCACATATCAGTGCCCATCAGTGCCGCCTATCAGTGCCGCCTATCAGTGCCCATCATCAGTGCCACCTCATCGGTGCCACCTCATTGGTGCCACCTCATCGGTGCCCATCAGTGTCGCCTTATCAGTGCCCGTCAGTGCCGCCTTATCAGTGCCCATCATTAAAGTAGAAAGGTACTTATTTACAAAAAAAATTGACAGAAACAAAGAAAAACTTAGTTTTTTTCAAAATGTTCGCTCTTTTTTTATTTGTTGTGCAAAAAATAAAAATCGCAGAGGTGATCAAATACCACCGAAAGAAAGCTCTATTTGTGGGAACAAAATTATAAAAAAATTGTTTGGGTACAGTGTTGCATGACCGCGCAATTGTCATTCAAATTGCGACAGCGCTGAAAGCTCAAAATTGGCTTGGGCAGGAAAGTGTATAAGTGCATGGTATTGAAGTGGTTAAAGCACATATTGTTAGTTTCATTTCAAATCCAATGTGGTGGTGTATAGAGCCAAAAAGATTAGAATTGTGTCGGTGTCCCAATATTTATGGACCTGACTGTATAAAGAAGGGGCATTGTCTCGCATGGTGAACTGCAGAAAGATCAACTTGTACCAGAGTGATGGGAAGAGAAGAGTATGGTGAATGAAAGGAACTGCTCATGATCCAAAGCGTACCACCCCATCAGTGAAGCATAGTGGGCATGTATGGCTGGCTGCCAATGGAACTAGTTCTCCTGTATTTATTGATGATGTGACTGCTGACAAAAGCAGCAGGATGAATTCTGAAGTGTTTCAGGCAATATTATCTACTCATATTCAGCCAAATGCTTCAGAACTCATTGGATGGTGCTTCACAGTGCAGATGGACAATGACCCAAAGCATACTGCGAAAGCAACCAAAGAGTTTTTTAAGGGAAAGAAGTGGAATGTTATGCAATGGCCAAGTCAATCACCTGACCTGAATCCGATTGAGCATGCATTTCACTTGCTGAAGACAAAACTGAAGGGAAAATGCCCAAAGAACAAGCAGGAGCTGAAGACAGTTGCAGTAGAGGCCTGGCAGAGCATCACCAGGGATGAAACCCAGCGACTGGTGATGTCTATGCGTTTCACACTTCAGGGTGTAATTGACTGCAAAGGATTTGCAACCAAGTATTAAAAACTGAAAGTTTGATTGATTATTGTTAATCTGTCCCATTACTTTTGGTCCCCAAAAAAGTGGGAGGCACATATACAAACTGTTGTAATTCCTACACCGTTCACCTGATTTGGATGTAAATACCCTCAAATTAAAGCTGAATGTCTGCAGTTAAAGCACATCTTGTTAGTTTCATTTCAAATCCAATGTGGTGGTGTATAGAGCCAAATAGATTAGAATTGTGTCGGTGTCCCAATATTTATGGACCTGACTGTATAAAGAAGGGGCATTGTCTCGCATGGTGAACTGTAGAAAGTACAAAATTAGTCAGTATGAAAATAAATATTCTTTGGGTACATCTCCCAGGACATCTAGTTATGCTGCAGCCTCCACAGGGTAGGTGAAGAACCGCATTTTGCTGTATTTATCACTCTGCATTTTACAGGGTATAACATGCTGTAAGTTTTTTTCCTATAATTGGCGTTTAACCATCAGGTATGCAATTTCTCGTTTTTTGAGTAGTTGCAGAGAATATAGAGAAAATCATGATTTTGTTGCCATTGTGGGGAAAATAAACCAAAACCACTGCACACCAGCCCAAAGTGTAAACTCAAGAAACAAACACGACTTCAACTTGGCTCCATTCAGGCCATGCCCCAATGCATTTCACCCCACCCGTAGGGCTGCATTAGGGGTCATGGCCTGGATGGAGTCATGTTTGTTTATTAAATTTACACTTTGGACTGGGTTGGTGTTTGAGAATTTCAGTTTCTGTTCCCCAGGGTGTGTTTACAGAGCTGAGAAAGGCTCTTTATTCACCTGCACCCATGAGTAGGAGTCACAAAAGCTCTGGATGGTTTTGTGGAGTGGCACCCCAAGCTTTCTATGGTCACATTATTGCCATTGTATTTGATTTCCCCCAATTGTGGGCAATACACAAGATAAATTCCTTTGAAGTGTAAGTTTAGAATTTTTGCCAGTAATGGTCATACGGGTGCATCAAATCAGAATCCATCTTGTTCTAGTGTCTAGTTTGAATTCAGAACAGTAAATTCAGTTTAGTTTCTATGTATCAGTGTGCTAATAACTCTAATGCGGCGTACACACGATCGTTTTTCATGCCATTTTCTCTCAAGGCTGTCTTGCGTACACACGATCATTTTAAAAAACGTTCAAGCAAAGCGCAGTGACGTACAACACGTACGACGGCACTATAAAGGGGAAGTTCCATTCTAATGATGCCACCCTTTGGGACGCTTTTGCTAATTTCGTGTTACCGCGTGTTAGTAAAAGTTTGGTGAGAGACGATTTGCGCTTTTCAGTCTTCGTGCTTTGAAGATCGTTTTGTGGAGTTCAGTTTGTGCCTGTGGGTTCGTATCTGTCTTGCAGTGCTTGTAGTCAGTTCGTATCTGTTTATTCAGTGCGTTCTTGTCTGCTCGTTCCTGTTTTTCAGCTTGTTCTTCATAGGCCTTGCTGTTCTTCCGTTCGTTCTTCTAGTTCGTTCTGAGCTGCCGACCGTTATCTAGCCATGTAGCGGCTACGTACTCGTCGTAGAGTTCGTGCTGTAGTTGGTGCCGGGGTTCATGCTGTATCCCGACTCCAGGCCATGAACAGGGTGAGGAGGAATTCATGGACCAAGAATTGGTTGCTCCAGCGGCACCAGTTCTGTCATATGCCTTTGTTGCGGGAGATCAGGGAGAATAATCCTGAGGACTACAGGAATTTTCTCAGGATGTCTGACCCCATATTTCAGCATCTGTTGGCTTTGGTGTCCCCCTACATTACCAGGCAGGACACCGTTATGCGTGAAGCCATCAGTGCTGAGCAGAGGCTCATTGCCACATTGCGATACCTGGCGACTGGGAGAAGCCTGCAGGACCTAAAGTTCTCCACAGGCATATCCCCCCAGGCTCTGGGTATCATTATACCAGAGACGTGTTCTGCCATCCTTCAAGTTTTGCAGGAGGACTATATTAAGGTAAGTGTTCTTATTTCAAACCTCACATTGTATGTATTTCTTTGTTAATATTTTTTTGGAGGTTTATTAGCAGTCCCTAATTCCCATGATTCTTATCTGCAGGGAATGTCCCCTTTCTGCACATGGTTATTTATTTTTGGGAATGTTTTTATTAGGCCTACATTTAAATTTGCCTTACCTAACCTCTCCAGCATGCTATCCTGGGTCCATACCCACCTTGCCTAGTAATTTCCATGTATTTTAATCTATGCTCCATCGTAGTGCTTTACCCTAAACACACCCTAAAGATTGCCTAGGAATGTTACATTTTTTTAAACTTCATACAGAGTGCTACAGCCTTCATTTGTGATCTCCCCAACTCATCTTCAACCCCCCCCCCAGTTTTTATTTTGGGTTTGTTTTTGGTTTGTTGTTGCTTACTAATAATGTTTTAATTTTTTGGTTTCTCCCAATGTTGGCCATGAATGGTTTTCTTAAATCTGCTTTCAATGTTTCTGTCTCAAAGTATTAATTAATTTTTAATTTAATTCCGCAGTTCCCTTCTATGCCACATGAATGGCAGAATGTGGCATCTGAGTTTGCCCAACGATGGAACTTTCCGAACTGTGGAGGGGCCATCGACGGCAAACATGTTCGGGTCGTCCCACCACCCCATTCGGGATCCTTTTATTATAATTATAAGGGGTTCCACAGCATCGTCATGATGGCAGTGGTGTCGGCCACCTACGAATTCCTCTATGTGGACGTTGGCAAGAATGGCAGGATGTCTGATGGAGGAGTCTTTGCACAGACGGAGTTTGGGGAACGGCTCCTTTTGGATCAGCTGGCCTTGCCACCAGCGGAGCAGAATGTGGAGGGACTCCCATTTGTCTTTGTGGCGGATGAGGCGTTTGGCCTGGGTCCCCATTTGATGACGCCATTCCCGCAACGCACCCTCACCCCTGAGAGGAGGGTGTTCAACTATCGGCTGGTCAGAGCAAGAAGGGTGACGGAAAATGCCTTTGGCATCATGGCCAGCCGATTCCGCCTGTTCCTCACCTCCATCCACCTTGCCCCTTACAAATGGATCCATGTTGTAATGGCTTGTTGTGTGCTCCAAATTTTCTCAGGGTGCATTCAACCAATTATATGACTTTGAGTGGGCCTGAGGCCTCATTATTCGAATCTGAAAATTTAGTGGCCCTGGAAGCTGGCCGTCCAGGCTTGGCCCCCCAAACCGGACGTGAGGTCCGTCAACAATATGTCGATTATTTTGTGGGTAGGGGGGCCATTGATATGCCTGATGAATTTTAACATTATTATTTGTAAAAATAAAACCTTTTTTTGAGAAAATATTGTTTTGATGTTTTCATTTAATATTCTTTTAGGTTTCTCGTAAGTTTACCTAGTGCACTTGTAGTGCCATGTGTATTTTGCATTCTTAATTAGCCTTCATTGTCAGTGTAAACACAAAACATTGATTAGTTCACTTTGCACAACATTTACATAATGAAGCCACAAATTCTTGGTAAGAAAATACTTTTTTTTTTTTTTTTTTTTTTTAGGAAACTTCCTTTTAAATGTAGATGTCATAAAACTATTTTTGGGGTTACAACGCATGAACAGCCATGCATAAACAAAAAATCTAAAAAAATATCGTGAAAATGTAAACATGTATTATTCATTAAAGCTTAAAAGAAAAACAAACCTGCCAAACACAGCAAGTTCAACGTTCTTTTGTGTTAAAACATTATACACGCCCAAGCACAGCCATGATATTTTGTAGCCTTTCCTCAACCCGCTTGGTATTTTGCCTGATCTCTATCAAGTCTCCCTTTATTTTTTCAAGGTCACGACAGCAGACCATGAGGTATTGGATCAGGATCTGGGCACTGTGATGTGTAAACTTTTCGGGGTCTTAGGCCAGAACTGCACCTAAATAAAAAAAAATCATGTAGTATAGAATATGTAGGCCTACATCTATTAACCTGCATCTGTCTGGTTTGACACTGACCTGTTGTGGTGCCACTTTCCACTTCCACAACTTCACGTTCCTCTCCATCATGTGGTTCTGGGGGTATTGTTGAAGGTGTTGGATTTATAGGCTCATCTGACGTAGCTTTTTGAAGCCCTATGGAGATTGCAATAAAAGGTATAGTTTCATTAGTAACTAATAATTTTTTGCCCACAAAAAACCCTGAAAAATAAATTTGTAAACATTATTTGGAAGTGTGGTCCATTTTTAAATGTACCCCCAGTGACAACCGGAACACATGATTGGATACATAGCCAAAACCAGAGCATATACTTTTTGAAACAAAGTTTGACACATTGTAACACACCTGTGTGTGACACCCTAAAAATTTAGGGGTTTTGTCCCACACTTGTACTACTGCGTTCAGATGTTTAATAAGCTGCTGATCATTCTCTCCCTTAACATTACAATGCATACCCTTTTTTTTTTTTTTTTTTATTGTCATTTGGATTATAAAAATAAAGCAACTTGTTTACCAAATTTGCTCCCCAAAAAAAAATTAGAAATTTGGGTGATCCAAAAACATCGTTTTAGGAACTGTACGGAGAAAGAGGTTTACTGCGTCCGTTTACTGTGCGGACGAACATGAAAGTTGGTATCTTTCACTGTACTATATCAAAGTCAAATATACACGACTTAATACAAGTAATAATCTTTAGCAGGGAAAATGAAGAAAAAGTACTTACTTTTTCCTAAAACTTTCTTGATTCTTTTGTATTGGTCGGGCTCCCGCAACTTCAGATCAGACCATCGTTTTCTGAGCTGTTCCTTCGTTCTGCACACCCCGAATTTTTGGTGAAGAGTTTTGACCCCATTGCCCATAATTTTTGTCTTGACAAGATTAGGTCTTTTATACGGCCCATGCTTGGCATCATAATCCTCCCTCCTCAAAATGGCAACCATCTCCACCATTTCCTCGAATGACATGTTGGATGCCTTATATCTCCTGGATCGGGATTTGGGCTCCCCTGGAATTTCCACCTCTGTAGAGGTAATCTCAGCCACCTGTGTCTCCACCATGTTGTTAAGCACTACGACGAGCGAGAAGGGGCAGGGAAAGTACAATATCGAACGTTAGGGGTGGGGAAAGCGTGCAGAGTTTCACGCATGCGCAGTGTATATCAAGTGAAGATCCATGTGTCAAAAATACGTTCATTTGGCGGGAGAGGGAGTTAGCAACGAACGTGTTGACCAAGGTACATAACATTTTAAGGATTTGGGTTTCATCAGAGGAGGAGATTTGGGGCTTGAAAATCTGTCGAAAATGCTGATTTGATGAATGTTGCCTGAAACATATGTATTTTCTTGTTTCTTGATTTTACAGAGAGAATGAATAGTTTCAAAAACCCAGAGTTTATGGGGGAGTTCATTGATAAATGGAAAGAACTCCCTATCCTTTGGCAGACAAAAAGTGGTGTAAATAAAAATAAAGTGGCCAGGACAGCAGCACTGGAGAGCCTGCTTGCATTTGTGCAAACACAGATACCCACAACAACTCTCCAAGATGTGAAAACCAAAATTGCTACCATCAGGGGGACATACAGGACCCAGAGGAATATGGTCCTGAAGTCCCAGAGGTCAGGTGCTGCAGCAGATAATGTTTATAAACCCAGTCTGTGGTACTACAGCAAGTTATCTTTCCTGGATGACCAGCTGGAAGTGTGGGAATCTCTGTCCACCCTTCCCCCAGAGGTCAATCCAGCCTTCCTTGTAGCCAGCCCTCCAGCCTTCCTTGCAGCCAGCCCTCCAGCCTTCCTAGCAACCCTGCTCTGGCTTCCTCTGAGGATCAAGATGAGGTCCTTGAGGAGGCAGATTTGGATATATGGAGCCAGTTAAAGTATTGATATCTACATTTATATGTTACAAAAGTGATGATTTTAAATTGATGTTAGTATTGTTAGGTATTTAATGTTATTAAAAATTAGGATTTAAAGAGCAAGATACAGTAGTGGCCAAATTTGATGTGGACAAGGCAACAATATCAGGAGGCGGAATCTATGCAAATTTAATAACTTTTGACATTCAATTAAAAAATGTCTGGAGGTGAACAATGTGTGTGATTGATGGTGGCAAAAAATAAAGAATGTCCCTTTCTTTTTTTACAGCCAGAGCAGAGCCAGGAAGAGGGTGATGTTGGGGACCAGGAGGAGGCAGGGCCCAGTGGCACACAGGAGGAGGCTGGGCCCAGCACAAGAGCCCAGATGCCTCCCCTGATAATGAAACAACGAGGGCCAAGGAGAGCTAGGCAGGTGGAGGAGGAAACAAGAGCCTTCCTAAAAGAGGCTACTGTGGCCCTCAGAGAGGCACCCTCTGCTGAGGAGGGCTTTGCCGCAGTCCTGGCCCATAAGTTAGGCCAAATGGACTTGCGGCAAAAGCTTTATAGTGAGAACCTTCTGCTGAAGGTCATTAACAAGGGGTTGCTCGGTGAACTGACCAAGTTCACCGACATCACTGAGGTTGTCCCTACTCCTCCACCTCCTCCTCCTCCTCCTACTACTCCTCCTGCCACCTCCTCTCCTCCTGCTCCCCAGCCTCCGAGGAAGCAAGCAACAAAGGCTGCAGGGAAGGCTGCAGAGAAGGCTGGAGAGAAGGCTACAAGGAAGAGGAAAAAATAATGCCTGCTGTAGTACCACAGACTAGGGACATATATGACTTATCTGCTGCTGTTCCTGACCTCTGGGAGTTCAAGCCAAGATTGGGCTCCTTTTTTTAATTTCTATTAAATAGTTTGGTTTTGACATCTTGGATGGTTGTTGTGGGGTCCAAAGGATGCACAAATGCAAGCAGGCTCTCCAGTGCTGCCTTCCCCTTTAATTTGTAATGTACCTAAATAAAGGATTCTTTTTTTTGGCTTCAAATACTTGACTATGTGATTTGTATTTCAAAAGAGAGTTTGCTAGGGAGTAGGCAGGGACATTTCAAATAATATTATTGTTATTAACAAGGGACACAAACCTCCTTGAGGCAAAATGAGACAAATTTTGAAGGTTGGTGTGGTAACTTTACACACCAATAATTTAAGCAAAATCAAAAAAAAAAAAGAAGCCTACATATATCAAAGAAGCCCAAAAAAAATAATAAAGCTAACTTAATTACTAAAATAAAAAATAAAAAACACAAAAAATATAAATAAAAATAATTGTGATCTTTACATTTATTTATGAATTTATGAGGGAGATGTGGCTTCAAAAGAATATTTTACAATCATTAGATCAATTAGAAATTACTTAAGAAACAAGTTTGGCATAACTGTCAATGTCATTAGCAAAAGAAGGTAATTATTTAAGCATTATCAAAAGAAGAACGGAATGCGCAGCATTAAAACAATGCTATTAATTCCACCGTGACGAATGTGCCATCTCCATTTCCAACGCTAGCTTTACCAAAACGTGCGCTCCTGTCTCATACTTGATTCTGAGCATGCGCGTTTTTTTTTTCTCCTCATGAAAGCATACACACTATCGTTTTTCACATCGTTAAAAAAAAACACATGAAAAACGACATGAAAAAATAGAGCATGTTCGAAATTTTTAATGGCCGTTTTTCACGTCGTTAAAAATGCTCTGGAGCATACACACGATCGGATTTAATGCCCATTTTTAAAAATGGCATTTTTAACGGCATGAAAAACGATCGTGTGTATGGGGCATTATATTTGTGCAGAATTGTCTGAATAAAATTTCTTGTAGACTGTGCATTTAAATTTTTGTTTGTGTATGTGTATATAGAGTATTTATGTTTGTGTATATATATATATATATATTAATTATACACAAATATTTCAAGAAAAAACGATTTCCACTTCAAGACTATCTTAGGAAACTAAATAGACTTTCTTTCAAAGAAATTAAAATCTGTGTGCTATTTTACATGTACGATACTTACATATTAAATGTTGCAAACTATGAGATTTATTCAAAACCTGACATTTATAACCGGCAAAATAAAAACTAATAATAATCACAATGAACAGACGACCTCCCACTTCTAATGGCCTTTTTCATCATCGCTGTTTATTCTTGCTGCTGTCTGCTGTTGCCACCACCTCCCAGCATTGGGAATTAATGTATACAACATCTCCTAATTCTCTCTCATTATGTTCCTCTGTTTTCTTAGGAACAGCCAAATTCATCAAAGTTCATTTTAATGAATGTGAATCATTTCACGCAGAGAGCAGCTCAGGGTAGAAGAAAAAATCCAGACAATGCAGGGTAGTGTTACAAGATAATAGAACAGTAAAGCTGTTTCTCTTGCTAATAATAACCCAATAAATTCTGATTGATGTCAGATTTCTGTTCCACAAAATTACAGGTAATGATAACCATTATTATATTCTACCATTACTGGTACCTTAGGCATTGTTTATATAATACTTCATTCAGCATGAGATCTTTAACTGCAAGTGTTTTGTTTGTATATCATTTGAATTGTCACTCTCAGCTATTTTAGCAGTGTTTTGAATATTAATCATTTTAATTCATAGCTAGATAAGTATGCTCTAAAATGTCATTAGCAGTAAATTGTGTATGTGTTCAACTTTACCCAATTTTTTGAGGATAGAGTGGGAAATGGACTAAATTTCTGTCAGATTTTTATTTCTATTTTTCAGAATAGGACTGGCACACTTTATGTAGAGAAATATGCGCTTTAATGAATGTAGTAATAAGTACTATATATACAAAAGTACAATCAATAAGACACACAAGTATACAGAATAGCTCATATATGTATAAGTAGTATAAAAAAAAAATCAGGTGCTAAAGTCCCTAAAAGTTATTCTATCCTACTAATCCCTTGGCTTTAGTACGAGACAGGCATAGGACTAGAACACTTTATGCAGGGAAAAAAGCATTTTTTTTTTATAATCTTTATTTTATTTAGCATTGTAGAAGAACAAATCAAGGGAAAGGGACCAAAAAGAAATACAAAAAAAAAAACAGTAACAAAATAGGTATATAAAATATAGAAATACCAGAAGTCATCACTTGCAACATAGGTAACAGTTATTATAGAGAAGCTGAGAGCTACCTCATCACCTTTAAAAACAAGGGGACTCTCCTATGTCATGGACTTTCGGTCCCAGTGGACATGTCTCGTCTCTCGACAGACAGAGGAGCAGAGAGGCCCACTCTTGGGTAAATAAACGAAAATGTGGTCAAAGCTCACAGAAAATTATTCTCCATTAATTTGAGCTATCATGTGACTGAACACCCGTTCACACTCCAAGAACATGGTCGTTGTGCTCACACCTGGTTCAAAGCTATTTAGATGTGGTTCCTGATAAGTCGACATTGGATGGGCAATGGTCAGCCATGGCCTGTTTAAATGTGGAGTCTGCCAATGCCAATGGAAGAGACTGAGACAGATCCAGATATGTTCCTTCCACTTTTCCCAGATGGAATCAAACCTCTGTCTCTTGTCTTTATAGGTGGCAAGCCCTTCCTCTGCCTCCATAATCTCCCTCGCCTTCCCCAGCCACTCCATTTCACTTGAGACACGTGAGCTTTTCCAATGAACTGGTATGAGGTGCTTAGCAGCACTGAGAAGGTGAGGGAGAGCACTGCATATATAGCGAGAGAGAGGCATATCTGGAATGGTGAAGATAAAGCATTTCGGAGAGTTGAGGAGGTCTATCTCAAAGCCGTCCAACACATGTTTATGTACCACTACCCAAAAAGGTTGGACAAAAGGGCACTCCCACCATATGTGGAGGAAAGACACCTCTGTCCACAACCCCTCCAGCACAAATCAGAATTTGAAGAGTAAATTTTTGCTAGATTCGTGGGAACGCGATACCACCTAGTCAATAGCTTGTAGTTATTTTCTTGAGCCTTAGACTTCACTGAGCTAGAATGGTTAAGTAGTATATGAAAATTCAAAAATTACAAAGTGGGGTGGGACTTTAAATGGGCCTCGTGGGGTTTAGGAAAAAGTAAATAAATTCTATCACAATTTTAAAACAACATAGAAAAGATTTTAAAGGTTTTACTGTTTCTTTTGTCCAGGGTGTGTAGATCCTGGTCAGATGTATCATAAGTATGGCCTACACGTTTCGCAGGTAGCCCCGCTTTGTCAGGGCCTTAAAAATCACACACAAGTAAAACAGCACATAAGATAAAATTAGAATCAGAATTTTTAAAATACAATGTCAACAGTAGTAAAAAGTATATAAAAGTTGTTATACATACAACATTCAGGACAGGTCATTATCAAAGCATGAAAAGCGTAAAATCAATGCAGGGCATTTGTAATTGCCCCCTTATGGACCCATTAACTCATGATTTTAACAAAACATGCATAACTACAGAGTTTTTTTTACACTGCCCAGCTGTGTTTCATAATACCAAGATTCTTTAGATGGAAAACGAATGTACGTAGAAAAGCCTAATTTTTATTCAAAATGAAGTATGTTCATATTTTATCTTCAAACTGTGCGGTTGGTGTATCAGTCCAGGAGGGGCAGGAGAGCCTGGGGAGACCATGGGGGTGGCCTCTCCGGTCTGGCCAGGAAAAAAATTGGAGGAAAAGACCCTTGCCTATAAATAGTTGTATGGAAAGGTTAAGAAAGAAGGGAAAAGGAGAAATGGGGGAGAGGGGGGAAAAGGAGGAGGAAAAGAAGAGAGGGGGGAAGGGGGAAGGGTGAGGGAAAAAGGGGAGGGGAGGATAGGGGCAATGGAAAAAGGGGGGGTAAGAAAGGGGGAGAAGGATTAGGAAGAATGGAGGGGGGACGGAAGGGGGTGGGGGAAGAAGGGGAAAAAAGGGGATGAAGAGGGGAAATAGGCGGGGAGGAAGAGAAAGGCGAGAAGGGGGAGAGGGGGAAGTATGGGGAAGGCGAAAAAGGAGGGGGAGGGGGGGAAGGGGAGGGGGAAGAGGGGGAAGGGAAAATTGAGGGGGTGGGGGAAGAAGGGAGAAAGAGGGGAAAAAAGGGAGGGAGGGGGAGAGTGAAAAATAAAGGATAGAAGGGGAGAGGAGAGAGGGGAAGGTATGGGGAAGGCGAAAAAGAGGGGGAGGGGGAGAGAGGGAAGGAAAAGGGGGAAGGAAAAATTGGGGGAGGAGGGGGGATGGGGAGAGGGGGAAGGGGTAGGGGGAAGGTGAAGGTGGAAGGGACAGAGAAAGAAAGAAAGAGGGATAAAACCAATCCAAACAGAACACCTACCTACTTTGTAGGAAACACTAACACCTGTATAGGTGTTAGATAGAATTTGGGGGTGACAAAATGATCAAAATGACGTGAATTGCAAATGAGTGATAAATGATATTATATATATATATATATATATATATATATATGTACGATTGTTAAGTTTAACTGAGCAACCGACAAGTTGCAAGACAGAGCATGCAGCATGTGGAGTAACTGTAAAGCCTCATACACACGATCGGACTTCCAACTGACTTTTCTGTGGATTTTGCTCCGAAGGGCGTTGCCCGTGAACTTGGTTTGCATACACACGGCAGGACTTTTTCAGCAAACTTTCACCAAATCACGTGTTTTTTCAGCTCTTTACCGCCACCCTGTGGGCAACTTCTGCTATTGTTGGCTTATATTTAGCATTGGTTCTGAGCATGCGTGTTTGTACTTTGGACTTTAGTCTGATGGACTTGTGTACACACGATAGGATTTGCTCCATTGGACATTTGTTGCCGTAAAGTTTGTCTGTTCTCGCAGCGAACATTTGTCCTATGAAAAAGCAAAAAAGTTTGTCCGATGGAGCATACACACGGTCGGATTCTCTGCAAAAACAGGTCCGTCTGAGGTTTGTTGTCAAAAAGTCCGATCGTGTGTATGGGCCTTAAAGGAGAGAAAGGGAGAGAGGATTAAGTCAGTTAAAATGTGCAAGGAGTAGGAAGTGATATAAGGAACTGAGAAGGGAAAATCTCACCTGTTTTTCACTTGTTTAGTTGTTTACGGTCAGTGCCTCCAGCATGAGAGGATGGACTGCTGAGGGGAGAGTGTGAGTGTGTGGATTATATAGGGCGTGGGTCTGACCTGATTGGTCCGGCCGGCCAAGGGGGTAGGGAATCCCTGAGGTTAACCCCTTCGTCTGGATCGTGGGTCTATAATAGATCCATAGGATCCGGAGGGACGGGGATAAGCTCATCTGTCCATTGATGAGCCACAGGGACATCACATGCACATGTGCCTCTGGGGGTCCCAAGAATGAAAAATAAGGGAAAATCGGGTAGAGCCTTGTGAGATGGAAAATTCACAGAGTATAATACCGATCCCCGCAGGCAACGGGCAGACACGGGCAAAGCTGAATGCTCCTCTATGCGAACACCTGAACACCTTGCAGAGCGTACAGGAGAGAGAAAAATCATAAATAAATAAAGAAAAATTATACTTTCATAAATGTTTTATAAATACTATACATGGTGGTTATGATTACCCAAAGGTATCGATCTAGGTCTATTCTATCATACTTGTGTAGCGCACAACCTCTCCCCACTCCCCTCTTATTAAAGTTTTCCAACTCGCACTGTCTCTGGTCTAGGGGTATGATAGGGGAGGGAGAGGGGTGAGCTACGCCAGGCTTCCACCACAGGTGTGTATGTGGTCTCAGCAATGTCTCTCGTTACCTTCGGGTCTGTGCTGTGCATCGGATCCTCCCTCCAAGAGTCTCCCTGGACCTCGTCTGCCAGAAATTGAGCCACACACCGTTAAATTCCAACACTCCTTTATTCAGAACATAACATGGACTCCCTTGGCTATAGAACAGAAAAGGAGGTGTGTGTACGAATAGGCCCAGACACAAGTTCGATCCTCCACTCTCCTCCAAAGAGTGGGTTATGGTCTCCGCACGAGGGAAATTTCCTTCCGGACGGTCTCCGACAAGAGACTCACCCGTCACCGGCAGTCTGCTGCACCGGGTCTTCAGATGAGGAGCTCTTCCCGGTCCATTACGCCCACCTCGGATTCAGGCATCCATCCCCGGAGTGCCCTAGGATCCTTCCCTCGCGGAACTCAGTGTTGGGCACTGAGCTCCGGACCTCCATCCAAGTACCTCACCTCAGGACAAAAGGTGCCTGAGGTGGAACACGATCTCCGGTGGTCCTCTAGGCCTAGGGTGCCTAGAGGACAAACACGAACCACCGTCCGCAAGCTGAAGGTGCCTGGGACGAAGACCCCGTGACCAAGATGGCCGGCCCCTTTATACCCTCCCCCGGCATGCGCAGCGGGTTCCCCGCCCCACCACACGGCCGCCGAAGAAGGACAAAAAGGGATTCGACCCAGCAAGGACTCGCTCGTTGGCCCACAGTGGCAGCGCCACCCGATGGACCGCCGAAGATACACCACTGTGTCACCGAAAAGATTCAAATCTTTCCCCCGGGAAAGTAAGTACCCGCTACACTTGTATAAGAATCACAGCTCGGCAGGTACATAGTGCATACAGACATTATACATATATTTTTATTTTATATGAAATGGTGGGCGCACAGTATACTGTGTGTATGTGTATATATATATATATATATATATATATATATATATATATATATATATATATACACAGGTATATATATATATATATATATATATATATATATATATATATATATATATACAGTGTATATATATATTATATATATATATATACCGTGTCCAATCAAGTTTTATCATGAAGGATGTTATTACAGTGTGACCTAATGCCACTCTCGGGGGGGGGGGAGAGAGGAAAAGGAAAGATGAAGGGGGAGGGAAAGAGGAAAAAAATATTTTTTTGGTCAAAAATACCGCCACGGACAGTGTTCTGCCGAGTACCTGAAATTTCAAAGAAGTCTTGTGTCTTGGTTAAGTAGTATAACTGCTGCAATTGTTCCTTAGAAAACTCACATTGAAGATCGTGCTCCCATTCTCTTATAAAGTACGGTTTAGAACTTGACTTGGCTGCGTCTAATAGTTGGTATAGGGCAGAGATCGTGTGAGACAGAGGGTCCTGAGCTGCCCATAAAAGTTCAAACTCCATAAGAGTGGATCTAATCTGCATCATATGATGGGTTGAGGAAACAAAATCTGCTAACTGGCGGTACCTCCAGAAGTCAAAGGGGAAGCTCACATACCTGTCTCTGAGGGCACCGAGTGGGATTAAGGTGTGTCCTTCCACAAAGCGAGCCAAACTAACTATGCCATCTCTCAGCCAAGAACTGAGGAAAGACAGCCGCTCACCAGGGGTGAACCAGGGAAACCCCCACTGGAGCCAGCAGAGATGTTGAGGGGAGCTAGATTCAAGGGTCTATTCAGTTTATCCCAGAAATTCAAAGAATGGGTGGTTAACAGGGACACCCAATCAGAGAGACGTCTGTCCCCCTTTGGAACCCAGGGAGCATACGATGAGTTGCGACTGGTAATAATCTTTTCTAGTGAGACCCATAATTTAGAGGAAGCGTGACATTTCCAGTCAAGTAAATGCTGCAGAGCTATCGACTGATAATATTGGAAAACATTAGGCAGACCAAGACCCCTATTTTGCTTGGACCGCTGCAGCAAAGCCATGGCTACTCGTGGCTTCTTATTTCCCCACACAGACCCGGAAAAAAAACTATGGAGCTCCATGAAGAAGCATTGGGGTAGGCGGACAGGTACCATCTGCAAGAGAAACAGTATGTGGGGAAGAATTGTCATTTTTATGATATTCGTGCGACGAATCCAGGTGAAAGTCGTCTTATCCCAAGATTGCAAATCTAAGCAAAGCTTCTTTAGTAAGGTGATGTAGTTGTGAGCATATAGAGCGTCCATGCTACTAGTGAGTTGAATTCCTAAATACCGCTTTGAGGAAGATACCCAAGCAAAGAGGAAAGCCCCCTGCAAGGTGGCAGTCATTTCTGGAGGGATGGTAATCTTCAATTTGTTGAAGTTAATCATAAATTTAGAAACCTGGCTATAAGAGGTGGCTGATGAGCGTGTGAGAATGTGACGTGGCGGGCTCTGCTCTCGCGATACTTCCAGTGAGAGACGATGGTTCCAGCTAAGCGTCGGCGTCTGATCTCTCTCCCTGCGGTGGCTCCGAACGGTAACCGACAAGGAGGGATTGCGTAACGGGCAGCAGAGCGGCAGTGGAGAGGTAGGGGGAGGCCAGCAGACGCCTTGTAGCGGCCCCGGACTCTTGGCCTTCTATCCTCCCAGGACGAGCGGTAATGAGGAGAGACGGCAGACACTCAGGCATTTTGTCCAGCTCTGCACTCCTGACGGGTTGGAGGTCCCATACACCAGCTGCATTAGACGAGCAGATGATCCCTGCCCTTGGGAGAAATCGGAGAAACAGCGTTAAGCCTGGAGCTGAGGTGGTAAGACTCCCTATGGGAAATGCTATAGAGACAGCAGATAAGAAACGTACTGCAACCTGTCTATGTGAACAGAGAGACAAACACTGTATAAATACTGCAAAGGAGGAGAGAACCCATGGAGGTAGAACGGGGAAATTTTTCATTTGAGTGGCAAGAGATCTTTAAGCTTTTTCAGTTGGATGCCCTGTCAGTATATTGGAAATGGCGCCCAAAAAAACGCGTACAAAAGCACAGAATGTTACTCCCTGTGCCTCTCCTGCATCAGTAGCAGGAAAGACAACAGGGAAGACGGCAATAAAATCCCCAATAAAATCTCCACAAACAGGAGTAGCAGCAGAGACTCAGACTGCGATAGCGGAATTAGAGATAGAGCGTGCACCATCTGGTAAAGACATTATGGATGCTATTAAGACCAGCAGCGAGGCTCTCATAATAAAAATGGATGCCCTAGCAGCCAATGTCAGTTTAATAAAACATGAGTTTGACAGAATACAGCAAAGGATGTCAGAAACCTGGGTTGGAAAGGTAGAAGATAAATTAAAAACGGACAATAGAGAATGGCATATAATGAAAAAACAAATTATTGCATTACAGGATAGACCAATTGATACAGAAAGCCGATTGAGAAGAAATAATATTTGGATTGTGGGTCTACCAGAACAGCAGAACAGGCGGAAGGAGATAATCCAGTGGATTTAAAAAAGATATTCTTGGCCTTATAAATAGGACTCCAACATTTGTAATAGAGAGAGCACATAGGATTTCTTTCCGCTCTCCAAAACCAGGGGCACCCCCCGTCCGTTTCTGATGCATCTATTAAACTATAGAGATCGGGATCAAATTCTATCAGTAGCAAGGACGAAGGTGGATATACAATATGAAAACGTTAAGTTATTACTTTTTCCCGATTACCCCCCGGAGATACAAGAGCAAACAAGAGCTTATACTGAAGCATGGAAAATACTCAGAGAGAAGGGGTTAAAATATAGCCTTCTATATCCCAGCAAATTAAGGGTGATTGATGGGACACACACGGTTCTTTGAAACACCAGCTGCTGTGGCAGAGTGGTTGGACACTAGATAATTGGAATTTGATAAATTAGGTTCAATTTTTTTTTGTTTTTATTTTATTTTATTTTATTTTTGAGCAAATTAAAGAGGACTTTTTTTGGGGGGTTTGGGGGGGGGGGGGGTGGGAAGGCTTATATGGAATATTGAAGTAATAAGTAATGAATGATATAACAGCACTGAAAAAACAAAGGACTTTTGTGGGTTATGGTATTATGAAATGAAATGTGGAATTATATTACCGTATATACTCGCGTATAAGCCAAATTTTTCAGCCCTTTTTTTAGGCTGAAAATGCCCCCCTCGGCTTATACTCGTGTCATATTGCCACTTACTTGTCTGTGGTGTGTGCGGCAGTCACTCCTCTAGAGCAGGGGTCTCCGTATCCCGGCCCGCAGCTAACATCCATCCCACTCGTGTATTTCTCCCACTCGTGTCTTTCACCGTAGCTGACAAAGCCACTGACGTAACTCCCGCCCATGCCGTGACGCTGTGTGCTAGGATTGGCTGCTGGGACTGCCATGTCATAGCAGCCAGTGATCATTGGCGTGGCTCCTCCCGGCTACCCGCCCGCTGTTTGTATTAAAGATCCTACTGCAGCGGGCGATGAAACAGAGTGGAAGTGAGCTCTAATAATACAAGGCAAGCAATACAGTACATGTACAGTAATGTGGACACTCTGATTGGACATTGATGGGACACTGATTGGACATTGATGGGGACACACTGATAAAACACTGATGGGGACACTCTTATCAGAGTGTCCCCATCAGTGTTTTATCAGAGTGTCCCCCAGTGTTTTATCAGAGTGTCCCCATTAGTGTTTTATCAGAGCGTCCCCGTCAGTGTTTTATCAGAGCGTCCCCATAAGTGTTTTATCAGTGTCCCCATAAGTGTTTTATCAGTGTCCCCATCAGTGTTTTATCAATGTGTCCCCATCAGTGTTTTATCAATGTGTCCCCATCAGTGTTTTATCAATGTGTCCCCATCAGTGTCTTATCAGAATCTCCCCATCAGTGTCTTATCAGTGTGTCCCCATCAGTGTTTTATCAGAGTGTCCCCATCAGTGTTTTATCAGAGTGTCCCCATCAGTGTTTGGCTTTGGCCAATTATGCCTCAGGGGGTTTAGTACACGCCTCACACTATATAAGGCCGTCTGCGTGGTGGCCTTGTGTAGTGTATTGCGGCAGCGGAGAAAGATAGACAGAGAGAGAGAGAGAGAGAGACAGTGTCATTAAATTTGAGTTAGATAGAGCAGGCAGGCGAGTCAGTTAGCTGCAGTTACAGTGGGTGGACCATATATAAGCATCCTATGTGTTGTGTGTGTAAATATTGTGAGGGGGTTAACTCGGTAGCGGGTGTGTGCGACCCCCTGGTTGGGCTCCCCACACAAAAACAGGGCCAGCAGACGGAGGTTGTGGTTTTCAAAATCAAAAGGTGCGGTTTATTTCTCTATGTACAGTGACAAAAACACAGCAAAGCCAAAAAGAAACAAACAAAATAAATCCTGGTCAGTTTGACCTCTGACTAAACATGCAGGTTTCCTAAACTAACAACTGGGATCAGCCTGGTGCTGTCCTAGTCCCTAAGTCCCTGGTTTAGTAAAAGTCCAAACAAATAGCCACACAGGCTTTGCCTCACCGCACAGGGGTTCACTCTCCCTAGACAGTCCACACAGGTCTGGTTCCAGGCATGAGCTAACATCTAATGAAGCTGGGATTTCTTATAGAGGCCTAAATGAGCTGACAAGGTTCAGCTGGTCTCATCAACTCCCTGCCTCACGACGCCCAGCACTCTCCCTAGAGGTATGAGTCATTCATGAGCCCACTAGCCTCAGCTGGGCTTCATCAACTCCCTAGTTGTATAAGTCGGCATAAAGCCTGAATCTGGGAGAAATATATCTACCCCCCTGGATGCAACCAGGTGACTTTACCTTCCTGCTGTCACATACCCCCCCCTCTTGTTTTAACCTCGGGGTTGGAACACCAGCAATCAGGCATTCATGTACTCGAGACAAAGCATCCACATTCCCCATTTGAACGCCAGGGCGATGCTTTACTGTGAAGTTGAATTCCTGTAGGGCCAGGAACCACCTATTCACTCTTCTATTTGTCTCCTTGTTTTGAGCCATCCACTTTAACGGAGCGTGATCCGTAACCATGTCAAAGTGCCTACCTAGCAGATAGTACCGAAGGGAATCTAGAGCCCACTTCACCGCTAAACACTCCTTTTCAACCGTGGCGTAATTTACCTCATGGGACTTCAACTTCCTGCTGAGGTAAATGACTGGGTGCTCTTCCCCGTTCCAGACCTGGGACAATACTGCTCCTAACCCCACATCTGACGCATCACTTTGTACGACAAAGTCTTTAGAGAAGTCGGGTGAGTACAACACTGGCTGGCTACATAAGGCTTGTTTCAAGAATTGGAATGCTGCCTCAGCCTCGGGGGTCCATTTAATCATGACCGACCCTTTCCCTTTCGTCAGGTTGGTTAGGGGCACAGCCTTAGAAGCAAAGTGGGGAATGAAGCGCCGATAATAACCCGCGATTCCCAGAAAGGCTCGTACCTGCTTCTTGCTGTTGGGACGTGGCCAACTCTGGATGGCCTCGACTTTGTTGAGTTGGGGTTTTATTACTCCCCTGCCAATGGTGTACCCAAGATATTTGGCCTCCTCCTGCCCAATGGTACACTTCTTGGGGTTAGCCGTAAACCCCGCTTCCCGAACAGAGTCCAGGACTGCTTGCACTTTTGGCAGATGTGAGGCCCAATCTGTGCTATGGACAATTACGTCATCCAGGTAAGCCGCAGCATACTTCCGATGGGGCCTCAGCATCTGGTCCATTTTCCGCTGGAATGTGGCCGGCGCATTCTGTAACCCGAACGGCATTCTCTTATATTGGAACGCCCCGTCTGGGGTTACAAATGCGGTTTTCTCTTTGGCCGACTTGGCCAGGGGAATTTGCCAATACCCTTTTGTGAGGTCAAGAGTCGTCATGTATCGGGCTGTTCCCAGCCGGTCGATCAACTTATCTATACGTGGCATGGGGTAGGTGTCAAATTTTGTAACTTTGTTCAACTGACGAAAATCGTTACAAAATCGCCAGCTCCCATCCGGTTTAGGCACCAACACAATGGGACTAGACCAATCACTTTGGGACTCCTCTATCACCCCTAAGTTCAGCATTTTCTGTACTTCCTCCCGTATTGCCTCCCGTCGGGCCTCTGGGATCCGATAGGGTTTTAACTTCACCCTTTCACCGGGCGGGGTAATAATATCATGCTCTACCCCAGATGTTTGTCCCGGCAGCTCAGAGAACACCTCCTTGTTGCGAAGCACAAACTCCTTAACCTCCTGTTGTTGGGGTTGTGACAAGGTGGCTGCTATTCCAACCTCCGGAATCACGCAACCAGTTTGAGCTGGTGACCAAGTGTCTGCGACTAGGGACTCTCTATCCCTCCAGGCTTTCAACAGATTAACGTGATAGATCTGTTCGGGCTTTCGCCTTCCTGGTTGTCTGACCTTGTAATTCACTTCGCTCACTTTTTCCATTATCTCGTAGGGGCCTTGCCATTTGGCAAGGAATTTACTTTCAACCGTAGGGACAAGTACCAATATCCTATCCCCCGGGGAAAAGGTACGGGTCTTGGCTCCACGGTTGTACACTCTCTGCTGTGCCAACTGCGCTTGGGCCAAATGTTCCTTCACGATGGGCATTACCTGTGCAATTCGATCTTGCATCAGGGCGACATGCTCAATCACACTCCTGTGGGGAGAACTCTCACTTTCCCAAGTTTCCTTGGCAATATCCAACAGCCCTCTTGGGTGTCTCCCATACAGTAACTCAAAGGGGGAGAATCCCGTAGAGGATTGGGGCACCTCCCTAATAGCAAACATCAAATAAGGAAGTAGACAGTCCCAATCCTTTCCATCTCTATCCACCACTTTCTTCAACATTTGTTTTAGGGTTTTGTTGAATCTTTCAACCAGCCCATCGGTTTGGGGGTGATACACAGATGTACGCAATTGCGTCACTTTGAGCAATTTACACAGCTCTTTCATAACCCGGGACATAAAGGGTGTACCTTGGTCCGTAAGCAGTTCTTTACAAATACCCACCCGGCTAAAAACAAGAGATAGCTCTTTGGCTATGGTTTTGGCCGAGGTATTTCTGAGAGGGATCGCTTCTGGATAACGGGTGGCATAGTCCATTATAACCAATATGTACTGGTGCCCCCTAGCGGACTTGATTATAGGACCTACCAAATCCATTGCGATTCTCTCAAACGGGACCTCAATGATGGGTAGAGGGACCAGCGGGCTACGGAAATGTGGCATCGGGGCCGACCTCTGACACACAGGGCAGGAGGAACAATAATTTTCTATGTCCTTCATCACCCCAGGCCAATAGAATCTCTGTAATACCCTCTCTCGGGTTTTCTCTGTCCCCAGATGACCTCCAAGAATGTGCCCATGGGCCAACTCCAACACCAACTTCCTGTAAGGTTTGGGCACCACCAGCTGCTCAACGGTTTCTTCTGCCCTTTTTGCCACCCGATACAGTAGGTCCTTCTCTACGCTGAAGTATGGGTAAGTGCAGGTATTATCTGGGTTCACTAACTCGCCATCTATTTCCACTACGTTTTCCCGTGCCTTTATTAGGGCGGGGTCTTTTAACTGTTCTGTGGCAAAATTTTCCCTGTGAACCTCCAGATCAGAAAACTCCACAGACGGTAGGTTTTCGTCTGAGGAGGTGGGCTCCTCTCCAGTTTCTTGAGTCTCCCCTGCAAATACTGACAAGGGAAATTCTGGAGAGTCCTCACCACTCTCAGAGGAGTTCTGGCTATCACATTCCTGGTACATAGGGGCACCAGTGGGGGGCTCAGGATCATCCCACAGTTCCCAGAACTTCGGAAAATCCCTTCCCACAATGGCGTCATGCGGTAACTGAGATACTAAGCCCACTGGATGAGAGAGGGTACCTTTGGGGGTCTCGAAACACACTGTAGTCACTGGATACTCTCGGGTGTCCCCATGCACACAAATAACAGCTACCTTGCTATTCCCAGAGACCTCTGTTTTAACTAATTCAGCCTTTATCAGGGTCACAAGGCTACCTGAATCCAGTAATACCACAACATTTCTACCATTAATACACATTTTGCATAAATGTTTCTCAGTTCCTCGAATGGCAGTGCATGCGACTGTCGCACACAGCGACTGACGTCTGCCCGTCAGAAAGTCACACTGCATGGGTTCCTCCACAACCGGGCAATTGGCTGCAATATGTCCCGCTTGCCGGCAGCGGTAGCAAACGATCCTTCTTGCGGCCTCTTGAGCCGCTGATTTCCCAGGCTGTTCTCGCCAAACTTGGGGTAGAGCTCCCACCCTCTCACTCTCTCCACCCTCACCCCTTGGAACCCTCTTATCCGCCCCTGGGGATGGTCTGGTCTTAGGGTGGAAAGTCCGAGTGTCTCTGGAAGAGGCCGTCAGGTTCTCTGTAGCCAAGTATTTCTCTACACGATCCACAAGACCACCGGCCGTCTCTGGGTCTCCATGGCTTACCCACTTTTGGATGGCAGTAGGAAGAGCTCTCAAAAACCGATCCATTACAACACGTTCCACAATCTCTGGTGCGGACAAAGTCTCTGGCTGTAGCCACTTCCTGCTCAGGTGAATGAGATCATACATTTGAGACCTGGGGGGTTTTCCAAGCTGGAAAGTCCAGTTATGCACACGCTGAGCCCGGACAGCCAGGGTGACACCCAGCCTTGCCAATATTTCAGCTTTTAGCATCACATAGTCTTTTGCTTGGTCAGGCTCTAGGTCATAGTAAGCCTTCTGCGATTCACCAGTTAACAGAGGAGCCACCAGTCCAGCCCACTGCTCCTCAGGCCACTTTTCTCTTTCAGCAGTCCTTTCAAATGTGGTCAAAAATACCTCTGGATCATCCTCTCCAGTCATTTTTGTCAATAAACGACTCACCCCAAAGGACGCTGTATTAGTGGGACGGCTTTCCTCACTGGTCTGCGGACGTTGCTGCATTACTGCTTCCATTTGTTGTAGTCTCTGCTCTTGCTTCTGTAACAGGTCTATGAAGCGGGCCTCAGATTGCTGCTGGGCTTGTTGATGAGCTTGCTGCTGGGCTGCAAGGCTCCTTTGCAAACCTGCATTTGTCTGCTGTTGATTGGCATTTGCTAGAGCCAGCTGTTTCAGTATCTCCTCCATGCTGGCTTAAAAAAAACTGCCACTGGTTCTCCACCAACTGTGAGGGGGTTAACTCGGTAGCGGGTGTGTGTGACCCCCTGGTTGGGCTCCCCACACAAAAACAGGGCCAGCAGACGGAGGTTGTGGTTTTCAAAATCAAAAGGTGCGGTTTATTTCTCTATGTACAGTGACAAAAACACAGCAAAGCCAAAAAGAAACAAACAAAATAAATCCTGGTCAGTTTGACCTCTGACTAAACATGCAGGTTTCCTAAACTAACAACTGGGATCAGCCTGGTGCTGTCCTAGTCCCTAAGTCCCTGGTTTAGTAAAAGTCCAAACAAATAGCCACACAGGCTTTGCCTCACCGCACAGGGGTTCACTCTCCCTAGACAGTCCACACAGGTCTGGTTCCAGGCATGAGCTAACATCTAATGAAGCTGGGATTTCTTATAGAGGCCTAAATGAGCTGACAAGGTTCAGCTGGTCTCATCAACTCCCTGCCTCACGACGCCCAGCACTCTCCCTAGAGGTATGAGTCATTCGTGAGCCCACTAGCCTCAGCTGGGCTTCATCAACTCCCTAGTTGTATAAGTCGGCATAAAGCCTGAATCTGGGAGAAATATATCTACCCCCCTGGATGCAACCAGGTGACTTTACCTTCCTGCTGTCACAATATATATATATATATATATATATATATATATATATATATATATATATATATACTGTATTCAGGCTGCATTCCTGTTATTCTCTTCCTAATATACTGACAGACAGGCAGGTGATTGTGGTAGCTGCAGTATTTTAGTGTACTGTGTCCTTTGCACAGTGTGCACCTAAAGCTACCTGAAGACAATTGCTGGTGTTCTCATACTAATAATACCACAGGCAGGGAGCTGCAGTATTTTCAGTTAGTGTACTGTGTCCTTTGCACAGTGTACACCTAAAGCTACCTGAAGACAATTGCTGGTGTTCTCATACTGCAGCTCCCTGCCTGTGGTATTATTAGGATGAGAACACCAGCAATTGTCTTCAGGTAGCTTTAGGTGCACACTGTGCAAAGGACACAGTACACTAACTGAAAATACTGCAGCTCCCTGCCTGTGGTATCAGTCACTCCTTCCCTAGCCCCACCATGTCCTCTTGAGGAGTCCCCCGAACTGTTTGACCACAGTGTTGGGTTCATGCTGCTTGAGGATGCGCAGTGTTTTGAAGGCTCTGATGATGGTACCCAGCTAGAGGAAGGCAGTAACGTGAGCCCAGAGAGAGGGGGTGACAAAGAAGAACAGCAATCTGGCAGTCATGTTCCCCCAGCTGCAGCATACTGCCAGGTTTGCTACAGTGATGAGGAGGGAGGGGATGATAAGGCCACGGACTCTACGTGGGTGCCTGATAGGAGAGAGGAGGAGGAGGAGGAGGAGGCACATCTCCAACGAGGCAGGATGCCCTCCAGGGGCCAGCTCAAGGGCAGCACACCGACTGCATCACACTGCAGAGATCCGCATGTGCAGGGGCGCTGCTGTCTCTGTGCGTTATTCCAAAAGTTCTTTGGTGTGGGCCTTTTTTGAGATGAGTGCATCAGATCGCACTGCTGCTATTTGCAACATATGTCTCTCGCGTGGCCAAAACATCACCGGCTTGGGCACCACATGCTTGACCAGACATATGTCGACCTGCCATGCAGTTCATTGGCAAGCATACATACATAAAAGACCCACACCAAAGAACCCACACTCATCAGCTGGGATCTCCAACCCCACTATATCTTCAGTCCTCTCTGAAACCTGCACTGAGAGGAATGAAGGTGTAGAATTAGGTGTGCCACAGTCAAGTACTTGCGGGTAATCTGCTATCGGTACACCAACGCCAGATTGTACCAGGCAAATTTCCCTGCCCCAGCTGCTGCACCACTGAAAGAAGTTTGCTCCCAGCCATTCACATGCATAGCGGTTGAATGCTAGCTTGGCTAAATTGCTGCCTTTTCAGTTGGTAGACTCTGCCCCCTTCCATGAGTTTGTGAAATGTGCGGTTCCTCAGTGGCAGGTTCCCAAACGCCACTTTTTCTCACGGAAGGAGATTCCGGCTCTCTACTGGCATGTGGAAGGCAATGTCTTGGCCTCGCTGGACAGGGCGGTCAGCGGTAAGGTGCACCGCTGACTCATGGTCCAGCAGGCATGGACAGGGACGTTACCTATCTTTCACGGTGCATTGGGTGACTCTGCTGGCAGCTGGGAAGGATGCAGGACAAGGTGCAGTAGTGTTGGAGGTTGTTCCGCCACCACGCCTCCAAAATGCTACTACTGGTGATTCTGACACACCTCTCTCCTCCACCCCCTCCTCTTCTTCGTCCTCCATGGCCTCTTCCTGTGCTTTGTCCTCAGAACCAGCGGTGCTCCGTAGGCATTCAAGGGGCTACGCAAGTACGCAGGCAAAAAGATGTCATGCGGTGCTTGAGCTGGTGTCCTTGGGGGACAGGAGCCACACTGGGGCAGAGATTCTGTCAGCTTTGCTGGGGCAGGCTCAGAGGTGGTTGACTCCATGCCAGCTTAAGCCAGGAATGGTGGTTTGCGACAATGGCACCAACCTCCTCTCTGCCCTCCGACATGGACAACTGACCCATTTGCCCTGTTTGGCTCATGTCCTTAACTTGGTGGTGCAGCGGTTCTTGGGCAGGTACCCGGGCTTACAGGAGGTCCTAAGGCAGGCCAGGAAACTCTGTGTGCATTTCCACCGGTCATATAATGCCAGTGCTCGGCTGGCTGAGCTCCAAAAGGAATGCAACCTGCCCAAGAACCGCCTAATCTGTGACATGCCCACCAGGTGGAACTCAATGTTGGCCATGCTGCAGCGGCTGCACACGCAGCAGAGGGCCATCAATGAGTATCTGTGCCAATATGGCACCAGGACAGGGTCAGGGGTGCTTGTTTTTTTTTGCCACACCAGTGGGTCATAATCAGGGATGCATGCACTGTCCTGTCACCATTTGAGGAGGCCACAAGGATGGTGAGCAGTGACAGTGCATGCATCAGTGACACTGTCCCTCTTGTCCACCTGTTGGAGCACACGCTGTGTGGAATAATGGACAGGGCACTTGAGGCAGAAAAGAGGGAGGAAGAGGAGGACTTCCTTACCTCTCAAGGCCCCCTTTATCCAGACAGTGTTCCTGCTGGCCTGCCGGAGGAGGAGTCCCATGGACTTGTACGTGGCTGGGAGGAGGTGGCTGCGGATCATGTTGTCCTGAGTGACCCAGAGGACTTCAGACCGAATGCCTCAGCAAACCTACGCTGCATGGCCTCCCTGATCCTGCAAAGCCTGCGGAAGGATCCTCGTATTCGTGGTATCAAGGAGAGGGCTCATTACTGGCTGGCAACCCTTCTTGATCTACGTTACAAGGGTAAGGTTGCGGACCTTATCTTGCCGTCGCAGAGGGAGCAGAGAGTGAAACATCTTCGGTAGGCCTTGCATAAAGGTCTGTGCAACGCGTTCCCAGAGACTGGGAGGTTACAAAATTCTGGTCCTGGACAACGTGTTGCTGAGGCTTCGGTCAGTCAAAGAAGGAGCGGTGGAGAAGGTGGCCAACTGACCGATGTGTTCAGACAATTTTTTAGTCCGCAGCCCCAAGGTATGATCGGTTCCAGCAATCATCGCCAGCGTCTGTTTTACATGGTGCAGGAATACCTAGGGGCAAGATCAGACTTGGACACCTTTCCCACCGAAAATCCTCTGGGTTTCTGGGTCTTGAGGATGGATCACTGGCCAGAGCTTGCACAATATGCAATTGAGCTACTGGCCTGTCCTGCATCCAGCATTCTTTCGGAACACACATTCAGTGCTGCTGGAGGGTTTGTAACCGATCACAGGGTGCGCCTGTCCATCGAATCAGTAGATCGGCTGACCTTTTTTTTTTTTACCATTTTTTTTGAATGGGAGATCCCTTCAAGACTGCCTATGCTGATGCTGAGTGACTATCCTGTTATGCTGAGTGACTATCCTCTTCCTCATCAATGTTCATGCTGATAGCTTGTAAGAAAATTTTTGGTTCTGGGTACCGCCACCAGTGGCTAAGGCCCAATTTTTCTGCCCCTGTTTAACAGTGGTATGTAATTACAATTTTTGATGCAATACTTTTGCAGCAGGGCTCATTCATGCACTCCAACTAGAGTTTCTGTGAGGGGTTGCAGTGTTGTGGCACCAGCACCTGTGCCTAAGGCCTAATTTTTCTGCCCCTGTTCAACAGGGGCATGTAATTCCAGTTCTTGATCTAATATTTCACAGCAGGGCTCGTTCCTGCGCCCACCAAGAGTAACTGTGAGGCCTTACAGTGTTGTGGCAACACCAACACCTAAGGCTGAAATTTCTTCAGAGTATATAGGGCAGGCCCCTACTTTCAAACATCCAACTTACAAACGACTCCTACTTGCAACGGAGGGAGACAACAGGAAGTGAGAGGAAATCTACCCCTAGGAAGGGAAATTCTCTCCTGTTAAGCCCCGTACACACGATCGGTTTAACTGATGAAAACCGTCCGATGGATGGTTTTCATCAGACCAACCGATCGTGTATGGTACCTATCGGTCTTTTTTCCATCGGATGGAAAAAATAGAACTTGTTTTAAATTTTTCCGATGGATAAAAAACCGATGGGAATTTCCGATCGTCTATGGGCAAGTCCATCGGTTTAAAAACCCACGCATGCTCAGACTGAATTAGGAGACGGGAGCGCTCGTTCTTGTAAAACTAGCGTTCCTAATGGAGAGAGCACATTCGTCATTCTGCAAGTTATTGCTTCGTTTAATGCAGCGCATGTTTTTTTGCTTTAGAACGGTCTTTAAAATGTCATTTTGGCAGCAGAACTTTCTCCTGAGTTCTGACAAATGTATGTCTTTCTTTTTTCTAGTGATCTTAGGAATAATTATTAAAATTCTGCAAGGCCGACCTCCCAAATTACACCTTTATGTTTTTTGACTCTTAAAATTTGTTGTGCATTTTTTGGTGTGTCAATTTCTCAGAACAACATAATATTAAATTTTTGAAAAATCATGGAGGTTGGTGTCCCTTGTTCTTAATTACACATTGTATTTATGCAATCTTATTGCTACTTCTCCAAAAAACATATCAGGCATGTAGGATGGCTGTAATCAAATTTCCCTTTATTTTGGAAAAAACAAATCAAAAACCGAAGGGCAACTATTCCCAAATTAGCAGAGAATATAAAGTCATTCGATCCCAAATGCAGACCTGACTATGATCAATAATAAAATCAACAACAGCATGAAATCAGGAGCAGCAGCCAAAGACATACATCATCCCAAGCTGTGGTACTCCATCAACCTTCAATTTCTGGATGAGCAGCTCGAGGCCAGGGAATCACCTCCTGCTCTTCCTTGTAGCCTTCCTTCCACGCCTCTCTGCAGCGTTCTCTCCACGGCCCCATCCACGCACCCTTGCAGGCTGGGCCACTGTGGGTGGTGATGTGGCAGGAGGAGGAGGAGAAGGAGGAGAGGGATTGGGCTGATGTGAGATATGGGTGGCCTCAGTCAGCAGCCCCCTCGCCCCCATGTGTACGGCCATATAGATGAGATGCTCACAGAGGGCCTGTTGTCCCGCCTCCATTCTGAGCAGCTTATCCGCCAGATAGGTGCTAAACCCCTCCGTAGGGTTGAGGGGGGCCCTCATAATGGCAGCAGCCTCCTGAATCATCTTTAGTGACTCCTCCTCCACTTGTGTCATCCGCCGTTGTTTTGGCGGTCTGACGTGGAGGGGAGCCACTTGGGAGACGGTGCTGCCACTAGGCCTGGGGACCTGCTGAGTCCCACTTGGCCCTGCCTCCTCCTGCCTGTCACACTCCTGACCCTCTTCCTCCTGGCTTGCCTCATCCTGTTTATAAAATAAAAAGTAGATTTCTATTATTTGAGGAATCAATCACACACAATTTTGATCTCATTACTGGTTTATTTTGGAGGGGGGGGGGGGTGGGATCATTTATGGCTAAGCCAAACAGTTAAACTCCATATTACTTAGTGGACAATATTAGCATCAAAAATACTATACCGGGCTGAAGATGTGAAGATCTGGCTCTTCTAGCTCGGGAGGCTCCTCCTCCGCCTCTGCAGGGGTGGAGGGAAGGGTGGAAGGAACGCTGGAGGGAAGGGTGGAAGGAAGAATTGAGGGAAGGCTGGAAATAGATTCCCTGGCCTCGATCTGGTCATCCAGGAATTGAAGATGTCTGTAGTATCACAGCTTGGGCTTTACTACATTGTCGGCTGCTGCTCCTGATCTCTTGGACTGGCGCACTTCCCTGAATTTTTTTTTATAAGAATTGCGCAGGTTGTTGATTTTATTATTGATCATAGCGTAGTCTGCATCTGGGATCCATGGCTTCATATCCTCGGCTAATTTGGTAATAGTTGCCCGTCGTACATCACTTTTGTGATACGCAGGGTGTTTGAGCTCCCAAAGGTTGCGCTGTTCCTTATACTTTTCAATAAAAACAAGCATCACCTCCGGCTCTCTTCGTTTATGCATCTATTAGGATCAGCAAGTACAAAAAAAAAGGATCAGAATTGATTCTCCTCAACTTATCACAATATTGCCCTTTACAATCATGACCACTGCATATGCCACTGCAGGCACGAGTTCCCTTCTTACCTTTGTTCACTTTGTGGGTTCACTTCCGGTCGTCCTTACTCCGCGCATCCCTAATAACTTCTTTCCCCTTTTTATACCCTGCTCATGCGTGTAACTCCGCCCTCGTCGCCCACCCATGACGGACTTTTTCTGCATTTCCCCGCCCCTTAACGATCGGCGCACAGTGTGAGACGTTGACATGTCGCAGACACAGGTGGCTTCTTTCCTTGAAATTACCGACGAGGAAAGCCCGGAGGCGGAAACGTCCCGATCCTGTAAAAAAAGATACAAGGCGACTAATATGTCTTTTTCGGAGATGGCGGAGATGGTGGACATTCTGCGGAGGAAGGATTACGACGGCAAGCATGGCCCATACGACACCCCTAATCTCCGGAAGTCACAAATTATGGATAAAGTGGCGAAGACTCTCTATAAAAAATATGGGGTCAGGAGATCCAAGGAACAACTCCGTAAAAGGTGGTCAGACCTGAAGCTCAGGGAGCCGGAGCAGTATAGGAAGCTTATAAAAAGCATAGAAAAAAGAAAAAAGTAAGTATATTTTACTGTGTTCTTTCACATTGTAATATGTATTCTTCCATGTTTTGCACCATGTGCTTGTCTTGACTGGGTTCACATTTTGAAATCTCATCTTTTATGTTAAGTGGAGAGTCCACTTATTTGGCCAATGTTTTGACCAATAACTTGCTGCTCTTCCCCCAAACATGTTTGGCACATATCCACGTAAACTACATGTGGGCATGCCTCATTTTACTTCAACAATGTTTATCTACACATTGTTGGCTAGATGATGTGTTGTAAGGAAATTTAGAATGTGACTGAAAGAAGAAACTGTATTCTGGGTAAAGGAGATGACACTCCAGCAGTTGTGTACTCTTTTTTGTTCTTCAGCAAGATACTATACTCTGGGCCACATGACCAAATTTCTTAACGGTGTCACACACAGGTGCTCCAGTGGATACCTTGGTGGTTATCCAAGTGTATTTGTGAGTGTCCTCAAAAATAACATGTTGCTTTGTTGAGTTTGCAAAATCACATATGTTCATGTTGGAACTCAGGGCCAAATATCAATTGTACCCCACTTCCAAACATTGAGGATCCCTTTTCAGGCCTAAAAAAAGTCTGTGTGCTAAAGTATACATTTTGTTGTAAATTCCCATAGGGGAGAGGAGAGTGGGAGGACAACATGCTCATGAGACGAGTAACCCAACACCACAGAAAATCCCCGAAGCTCCCAAAGCAGACCAAGATCAGCAGGTTCAGGAAGCGGAGGTGGAGGAAGCGGAGGTGGAGGAAGGGGAGGTGGAGGAAGGAGAGGTGGAGCTTATCAGCACAACAGGTCAGTGTCTGTCACCACAACTTCAAGGTAAATACAGATGTAGGACTGCCTAGTGTAAAACCTTTTTTTTTGTTTTAGGGACTGAACGTGGGGGTGTGTCAGGAAGTCCAAATCCGCCATTCTCGAGTGCCAGCGCCAAAATAATCATTCAGGAAATCATGGAATGCAGTAGCGAAATGGACATTATGAGAAAGAGAATGATTGTGATTGAGCAAAAATATAAAAACATGATAGATATTTTGGGGAGAATAGTGTGAACCCCCCCTTTTTGTGTTTTTTGTTCTGCGTCTGACATTATCTCAGGGATTTCCAACATCCCAAATGTGAAGATGCACACACTGAAGACTCAACATGTGCTATCTGCCGTCACAGGATATCTATGTCCCTGTTTTGGGGGTGCAACCTCTTCCTCCCTCCTCAAGTAGGGGAGAGGAAGGGTTTACATCCCCAAAGCACGACCATTGATCCCCCATGATGGCAGATAGCACATGTTTACCCTAGCCATGGGATCTTGTTGAAGATACCCATTTGAGCCCCCAAAGAAAGTGTGTTTGTTAACATTTGAGATGGATCAGGGGTACCATCACCCCATCTCCAGTTGTTATTTTTCACAGTGTTATTTTATTACTTTTTCAAACTAAAAAAAATGGCTTACGACCCATGCATGTTTCTGCCAAAAAAGCCACACATAAAAAAAAAGCTAGTATTTAAAAAAACCCATACAAAATGCGGTGCAAACAATAAAAACATTTGGGAAGTCTAAAAAAGGTGTGCCTTGTTCTTTCTATGCTCAAGAGCAGTTCTGAAGATGCAAAAACCGTGTTTTTCGCTCTGAGTTTTGAGGCTATTTACTAAGGAAGAAATGTAAAAAATAACGGTGCAGCGCAACCAATGTCCATATATGGATGAACTAAAGATGCATAATAAGGAAATCTTCATGCAATAGATGACTTGTCCACCCAAAGTAAGGATAATCTGCTTACCAGAAATGTTGGACCTATTGAGTGAACAAAAGGTCAAAAGTGCTTGTTTCCACCATGAGGGGAAGAAGATTTCCAATGAAAAGGATCCACAGATGTATTAGGCTCAGCATCAGATGCAGATATAATGAAGAAAAAAGAGGAATCTAAGTGTAGACTGCTTTTTATTGCTCCAAAAACATGATACAAAAATTGAATGAATAAAAATAAAAACGAAGATGCAGTAACACTGACTGCTGGAAAACTATGACAAGTTCAGGTAAGATGATAAAGCAGCTGCTGATCCAAAGGTGTAGCTGAGTGGCGTACACAGCTCTCCCTGGAGAGTGTGTGTAAAGTACAGCCTGCTCAGACACTGGCAGTCCTGCTAGGTGATGATGCGCAGAGGCTGGCACAAATTGAAAGCAGATAGATGCAGCCCAAAATATATATTATAAAGGTCCAGGTAGTGAGAGGACAGCGGTAATAAACCGCAATTCAGGCATGAGAAACAGACGCGGGTGACGTCACGGCAAGCTCCTCCCCCGTACGTACGTTGCGTCCAATGGGACTTCGTCAGCGGTGGGTGGAGCTACGACGTCACCCCTCGTCTTAAGTAAAGCCAACGTTGCCATAGTGAGCATAATAGGGGCGGGACGGCCGATAGACAGTCCCGGATATGCAAAACCTATGACTCCACACGGAGTCACAGGAAAAAGCTGTGTAATCACACAGTACTAAGGGCTGGAAAGATTTAGTTCAAAGTGACAGACACCCGCGGCTGTTCCACGCCTGAATGATAATAACACACTATACAATACAGCATATAAAAATATGATGAAAACCGCTTATTTATGATGCATATCTAATATAGAAAAAATTAGTCATGCAGCAATAGATACCATAACATATGGCATATGTGCAAAAATAAAATAAATGAGATAAAAGGAGGGGGACTTCCTCCGCTTCACACACCTCACTAATAAAAATATCAAATAAATAAAAATGTAGAAATAAAAACACACATACACTCTAATGTGAGGCCACCTAGTGGAAGAAAAAGGCAACTGCATCATTTATCAGAAATGAAGCAGTTGAGATCGAAGTCAACATTGAGGCCTCCTGGCACGAGAACCTGAGTCTCGTGTATCCAGAAGGACTCGCGTTGGCTCAATTGTCTGATAAAATTGCCCCCTCTCCAATGGGGTCTTACTCGTTCTAAACCCCAGAACTTGAGGCACTTAGGGTCCCTATTATGAAACAGGCGAAAATGTTTGGAAACATTATGGGTTACCAACCCTTTGATAATGTTATTCACATGTTCGCCGATGCGCACATGGAGAGGTCTGGAGGTCCTTCCAATGTAATGTAAACCACAATCACATTCGAGGACATAGTCCACTCCCACTGTGTTGCAGGTAATAAGGCTTTTGATTGTGTAAGTTTTTCCTGTGGTAGGGGCAGTAAAATCTTTTCTCCGTTTGATGTTCCGTTTACATTTTTTACATGCTGGACACCTGCCACAGGCATAAAAGCCGGTCATAAGGGGAAATAAATGATTCTCCTTTACCACTGGAGGGTCAACCACACTCGGGGCAAGAACATCCCTGAGTGTGGGAGCCCTTCTATAGATGAACCTGGGACGAGATGGTATAGTGGCTCCCAAGACTCTCTCTTATTTCAGAATGTCCCAGTGCTTCATGATGATTTTTTCGAATTTTTTATGTTGAATATTGTAATCCAAAATGATTCTAAGTTCAGTGTTGGCTGGATTAGATGTTATCTTAGGTCGGGAGCCGGCCACTAATGATGTTCTCTCCATGGTGCCAACTTTTTGGATTTCACTGAAAATATCATCTTTTTTGTATCCTTTTTGTATGAAACGATCGGCAAGAAGATCACATTGTGCACGATAATCCACTTCAGACGTACAATTGCGCCTCAGACGGATAAATTGGCCTCTAGGTATGTTACATAGCCAATTATGGTGATGGCAACTATCAAGAGGGATGTATCCGTTTCTGTCTGTCTGTTTGAAATGGTTTTTGGTTTTGAAAACATGCCCCTCTTTAAAAATTTCCAGATCAAGAAAAGTGATACTGGAGGTATCCGCATTCCAGGTCAGCCTGATATTTTGGGTGTTGCCATTTAGCCTGGACATGAATAATTGTAAACTCGTCATATTGCCCTCCCAAATGATGATCAGATCATCAATGTAGCGATAATAGCACTTTAATTGAACTGGTCTGTTATTGAAAATAGTTTCCTCTTCCCATAGTGACATGAACAAGTTTGCCACACTGGGGGCAAAACGTGCTCCCATGGCAACACCAAGGATTTGAAGAAAAAATCTATGATTAAACCAGAAATAATTTCTGGCTAAACAGAAAGAAAGTGCATCCACTAGAAATGTAATCAATAAGGGAAGTCCCCCTCCTTTTATCTCATTTATTTTATTTTTGCACATATGCCATATGTTATGGTATCTATTGCTGCATGACTAATTTTTTCTATATTAGATATGCATCATAAATAAGCGGTTTTCATCATATTTTTATATGCTGTATTGTATAGTGTGTTATTATCATTCAGGCGTGGAACAGCCGCGGGTGTCTGTCACTTTGAACTAAATCTTTCCAGCCCTTAGTACTGTGTGATTACACAGCTTTTTCCTGTGACTCCGTGTGGAGTCATAGGTTTTGCATATCCGGGACTGTCTATCGGCCGTCCCGCCCCTATTATGCTCACTATGGCAACGCTGGCTTTACTTAAGACGAGGGGTGACGTCGTAGCTCCACCCACCGCTGACGAAGTCCCATTGGACGCAATGTACGTACGGGGGAGGAGCTTGCCGTGACGTCACCCGCGTCTGTTTCTCATGCCTGAATTGCGGTCTATTACCGCTGTCCTCTCACTACCTGGACCTTTATAATATATATTTTGGGCTGCATCTATCTGCTTTCAATTTGTGCCAGCCTCTGCACATCATCACCTAGCAGGACTGCCAGTGTCTGAGCAGGCTGTACTTTACACACACTCTCCAGGGAGAGCTGTGTACGCCACTCAGCTACACCTTTGGATCAGCAGCTGCTTTATCATCTTACCTGAACTTGTCATAGTTTTCCAGCAGTCAGTGTTACTGCATCTTCGTTTTTATTTTTATTCATTCAATTTTTGTATCATGTTTTTGGAGCAATAAAAAGCAGTCTACACTTAGATTCCTCTTTTTTCTTCATTATATCTGCATCTGATGCTGAGCCTAATACATCTGTGGATCCTTTTCATTGGAAATCTTCTTCCCCTCATGGTGGAAACAAGCACTTTTGACCTTTTGTTCACTCAATAGGTCCAACATTTCTGGTAAGCAGATTATCCTTACTTTGGGTGGACAAGTCATCTATTGCATGAAGATTTCCTTATTATGCATCTTTAGTTCATCCATATATGGACATTGGTTGCGCTGCACCGTTATTTTTTACATTTCTTCCTTGGTTATTGTGTGATTTACCTTTTTGGTGTTCAGCTGCATTGTTTTTTATTTTAGTCATATGTGCGCTGATTGTATCCCATATATTATATCTGTTATCTATCACATTTTCTTTTAGCAGCACATATGGATGTATTTCAATTTTTGGAACATAGGGAAGTTAAACTCAGTGAAGTATTTTCTGACACACCTACTCCTACCAATCCGGATAATTTATCCGTATGTTTCAAAAAATTGGGCTTTGCCTTTGAAAAGAAAATCAAGGCATGGTGGGATATTGCTTCTTTTGAGCAATATACTAAAAACAAACTTATCCCCAGACGTCTAAGGTGGGATGTCCCACCTAATGACGGACTCCTGGACGAGGAATCCATGCGAGAATGGCAAAATTTCTTTAGCCAAAAAGGCCAGGACCTCATTGACCTCCTTCTTATTAGGAAACATAGGAAAATGAAGTCTTTAGACAAACAAATAGGAGAACTCAAACAAAAAATTGAGCCGTTCCAAGAATCGGAAGATTTTTTCAAATTATCAGGAGATCTTAAAAATAAGATGATCAAATGGGACAAGGAGACACAGGAGAAGAAGAAAACTAAGTTTATTAGAGACTCTGGTGATTTTTCTAAGGGCGAGATCTTCAAATGGCAATCCAAGATCCTTAATTCGAATCAGGGATCCAATAGTATGTCCCGTCCTCATACTCCCCACATTCCAGCTCTCTCCACTCCTATTATCCAAAGAGTCCCTTCTGCCAAGGGTCCACCAACTCGAGGTGGGGGACGCCCCAATGGTAGGGGTCATCCAAATAGAGGGGGGAGGGGCAAAAGCACTCCCTACCATCATCCCCCCCCATATGAACAAAACAACTGGCGTGACCATGGTTCCACTAGAGAACATCTTCCCAATGGTCCCCCGAGTAGGGACAATTACTACTATCAAAATTCCTATGGTAGGAATACAGACCATCCAAGGAGTAATGAGCCTTATCCTAATCAGGATCAGGTTCCTATGTATAATCGTTTTGCTCCGTTATCTCAGGAAACCAACCCTGCAAATGAAGGTTTTTTAGGCCAGCGCCAATTACACTGGGAAGACCCCTGGAGCCACACCCCCCCAGGAGCCAAACCAGGGGGGAAAAGAAGAGCAAGAGAGGAAGAAGAGCCGGAAGAAGAGTTAAAAAGACAAAGGAGATAATAGGAGCTGGAGTTTTTAACATCAGCGGTTCTGATCTGTCAGAGGAGGAGCTCAAAGTGCTTGATAAAGGGCTCAAGTTTGCCCCAGTTCGGAATTTCAACAAATTCCAAACTTACATAAGTTTGCAAAAATTTGTTAGAACACTTAACATTAAACGTCACTTTCTCTCCAAGCCTGGAGCTTCCAATGCTACCTCAGTTCCTTCAGTACCCTTAGAATTCCACTCACATCTCGCCAACAAATCCACTTTTAATCCTCCAAAACATGATCACAAACACATTGAAGTTTTCAAAAACATGGTTGCTATTGACCTAGAACGTATGAAGATAAAGAAGGTGAGAGACCCCCATTATCTCAAAATGGGTATAGCTTCTTTGGAAAAAAATAAGAATGTGGTAGTAAGACCGGCTGATAAAGGGGGCGGATTAGTCGTCATGAGTAAAACCTTTTATGACAATGAAATGAATAGATTGTTATCAGACCGTTCCACATACCAACTTATGACCAAGGATCCTGTTTTTGATTATAAAAATGAACTTCAAGCTCTTATAGAGCAAGGCAGACTGTGTGGTGTCCTTACTAAGAAAGAAGCCTTGTATTTGGATCCCAGTGCATGTAGACGGCCGATCATTTACTTTCTTCCCAAGGTGCACAAAAACGCTCAAAATCCACCGGGGAGACCTATTGTAAACGGAATTGATTCCGTCACTGCACGCCTGGGCCAATACATAGACCACTTCCTTAAACCTTTGGTTTGTTCTACTACTGCCTATCTCAAAGACACCAGGCATGCTATACAGGTAGTTGAGTCCACGCCTGCCAGTGCCAACAGCATATTGGTTACGGCAGACGTGGGCTCATTGTATACTATCATTGGCCATCAAGATGCCATCAGGGCAGCTAAATGGGCTTTGGATGCCTCGCATCTCCCTCCCTTATTGATTACATTTCTAGTGGATGCACTTTCTTTCTGTTTAGCCAGAAATTATTTCTGGTTTAATCATAGATTTTTTCTTCAAATCCTTGGTGTTGCCATGGGAGCACGTTTTGCCCCCAGTGTGGCAAACTTGTTCATGTCACTATGGGAAGAGGAAACTATTTTCAATAACAGACCAGTTCAATTAAAGTGCTATTATCGCTACATTGATGATCTGATCATCATTTGGGAGGGCAATATGACGAGTTTACAATTATTCATGTCCAGGCTAAATGGCAACACCCAAAATATCAGGCTGACCTGGAATGCGGATACCTCCAGTATCACTTTTCTTGATCTGGAAATTTTTAAAGAGGGGCATGTTTTCAAAACCAAAAACCATTTCAAACAGACAGACAGAAACGGATACATCCCTCTTGATAGTTGCCATCACCATAATTGGCTATGTAACATACCTAGAGGCCAATTTATCCGTCTGAGGCGCAATTGTACGTCTGAAGTGGATTATCGTGCACAATGTGATCTTCTTGCCGATCGTTTCATACAAAAAGGATACAAAAAAGATGATATTTTCAGTGAAATCCAAAAAGTTGGCACCATGGAGAGAACATCATTAGTGGCCGGCTCCCGACCTAAGATAACATCTAATCCAGCCAACACTGAACTTAGAATCATTTTGGATTACAATATTCAACATAAAAAATTCGAAAAAATCATCATGAAGCACTGGGACATTCTGAAAAAAGATAGAGTCTTGGGAGCCACTATACCATCTCGTCCCAGGTTCATCTATAGAAGGGCTCCCACACTCAGGGATGTTCTTGCCCCGAGTGTGGTTGACCCTCCAGTGGTAAAGGAGAATCATTTATTTCCCCTTATGACCGGCTTTTATGCCTGTGGCAGGTGTCCAGCATGTAAAAAATGTAAACGGAACATCAAACGGAGAAAAGATTTTACTGCCCCTACCACAGGAAAAACTTACACAATCAAAAGCCTTATTACCTGCAACACAGTGGGAGTGGACTATGTCCTCGAATGTGATTGTGGTTTACATTACATTGGAAGGACCTCCAGACCTCTCCATGTGCGCATCGGCGAACATGTGAATAACATTATCAAAGGGTTGGTAACCCATAATGTTTCCAAACATTTTCGCCTGTTTCATAAGTGCCTCAAGTTCTGGGGTTTAGAACGAGTAAGACCCCATTGGAGAGGGGGCAATTTTATCAGACAATTGAGCCAACGCGAGTCCTTCTGGATACACGAGACTCAGGTTCTCGTGCCAGGAGGCCTCAATGTTGACTTCGATCTCAACTGCTTCATTTCTGATAAATGATGCAGTTGCCTTTTTCTTCCACTAGGTGGCCTCACATTAGAGTGTATGTGTGTTTTTATTTCTACATTTTTATTTATTTGATATTTTTATTAGTGAGGTGTGTGAAGCGGAGGAAGTCCCCCTCCTTTTATCTCATTTATTTTATTTTATTTTTGCACATATGCCATATGTTATGGTATCTATTGCTGCATGACTAATTTTTTCTATATTAGATATGCATCATAAATAAGCGGTTTTCATCATATTTTTATATGCTGTATTGTATAGTGTGTTATTATCCTTCAGGCGTGGAACAGCCGCGGGTGTCTGTCACTTTGAACTAAATCTTTCCAGCCCTTAGTACTGTGTGATTACACAGCTTTTTCCTGTGACTCCGTGTGGAGTCATAGGTTTTGCATATCCGGGACTGTCTATCGGCCGTCCCGCCCCTATTATGCTCACTATGGCAACGCTGGCTTTACTTAAGACGAGGGGTGACGTCGTAGCTCCACCCACCGCTGACGAAGTCCCATTGGACGCAACGTACGTACGGGGGAGGAGCTTGCCGTGACGTCACCCGCGTCTGTTTCTCATGCCTGAATTGCGGTCTATTACCGCTGTCCTCTCACTACCTGGACCTTTATAATATATATTTTGGGCTGCATCTATCTGCTTTCAATTTGTGCCAGCCTCTGCACATCATCACCTAGCAGGACTGCCAGTGTCTGAGCAGGCTGTACTTTACACACACTCTCCAGGGAGAGCTGTGTACGCCACTCAGCTACACCTTTGGATCAGCAGCTGCTTTATCATCTTACCTGAACTTGTCATAGTTTTCCAGCAGTCAGTGTTACTGCATCTTCGTTTTTATTTTTATTCATTCAATTTTTGTATCATGTTTTTGGAGCAATAAAAAGCAGTCTACACTTAGATTCCTCTTTTTTCTTCATTATATCTGCATCTGATGCTGAGCCTAATACATCTGTGGATCCTTTTCATTGGAAATCTTCTTCCCCTCATGGTGGAAACAAGCACTTTTGACCTTTTGTTCACTCAATAGGTCCAACATTTCTGGTAAGCAGATTATCCTTACTTTGGGTGGACAAGTCATCTATTGCATGAAGATTTCCTTATTATGCATCTTTAGTTCATCCATATATGGACATTGGTTGCGCTGCACCGTTATTTTTTACATATTTACTAAGGACAATTACACTTGGCACTACTAGAACCTGGGAGACACATAAACCCAAAATACAAGAATGACAACACAAGTTTGTATGAATAAAAAAAAAAATATATTTTAAAAAGGTATAATAATTGGTCAGATGTGGTCTGGCATTGCGATGGCCCCCCTACCCGTGAAGTACTCTACGTATTTCTGGCGTACTTCATGGGCACTTTGGGGGGCCAAGCCAGTACGAGCTGTGCTGAGGCCGGTCAGATTAATCAGTTCAGATGGACCGGCCTCAGGCCCAAACGATGAAACATAATTGTTTGCAAATTTGCGAAGAAAATTGTGCAATATGCAGCAGCAGTAGACGATGTGGTTCAGTTTATAATCCGCCAAATGTATCGCTGTCTGGCCATTATCCCAAAGGCATTCTCCACAACTCTCCGGGCTCTGGCCAGCCGGTAATTAAAAACCCTCCTCTCCGGGGTGAGGGTGCGTTGGGGAAACGGCCGCATAAGGTGTGGTCCTAGTCCAAAAGCCTCATCCGCAATGAAAACGAACGGGAGCCCTTCAACGTTCTCTGCATCTGGAGGCAGTGCAAGACCCCCAGCCTGCAGACGGTGAGCGAACTCCGTCTCCGCGAATGATCCGCCATCGGACATCCGGCCGTTCTTCCCCACATCCACATACAGGAACTCGTACCGTGCCGACACCACCGCCATTAACACTATGCTATTAAAACCTTTATAGTTGAAATAGTATGACCCCGAACGGGGTGGCGGCACTATGTGGACGTGCTTCCCATCAATTGCCCCTCCACAGTTGGGGAAATCCCACCGCTGGGCAAATTGGGAGGCCACAGTCAGCCATTCCTGTGGTGTGCTAGGGAGCTGTGGAGTCAAACAAAAAGAAGACATTAGTACGGTTTATGGTTACAGTGCAAGCAGATGACACACCAAAAAACATTGTTGAGTAACATTATTATTTAAGGGAGTTTTTACGAACAATAAACAAAGGCCCACTTAGCAGATGCCTCACCCCCGCTGAGTGGACATTCTAAAATAATCTAAGGGGGGGGCCTAAGGTGATTGTGGGGGATCCCAAAAAAGGATCTACCACTTTGCTGAGCTTGATTGAGAACTACAATTTTTTTAACATCTTTAGGGGGGGAGGGAAGGTTGTCAAACTACGAGGGCAATGACCCCCAAAAATGAAAAGGAAAATAGAAGGCTAGCTGGGTTTGCGCCCACGATAGCATGCTGGAGAGGTTAGTGGAGGGAAATAGGCATGTAGGGCCCAAAAAGGGATTTACAGGTAAAAAAAGGCATGTGGAAAATGGGGACATTACCAGGAGATTACAAACAGGCATATTTGTGTTAGGAGGAAAAAATAAATAAAAAAACGAGAATAAAAAAAGATAATGTGAGGTTAAAGGAGCATAATTACCTTCATATAGTCCTTCTGCAGGACCTGAATGATGGCCGAACACATCTCAGGGATAATGATCCCGAGAGCCTGGGGGGAGATGCCTGTTGAGAACTTGAGGTCCTGCAAGCTTCTCCCAGTCGCCAGGTATCTCAACGTGGCAATAAGCCTCTGCTCGGCAGTGATGGCCTGGCGCATCACAGTGTCCTGCCTCGTGATATAGGGGGACAGCAAATCCAACAGACGGTGAAATACGGGGTCCGTCATCCTGAGATAATTCCTGAAATCATCAGGGTTATTCTCATGGATTTCCCGCAGCAGAGGCATATGAGAGAATTGGTCCCGCTGGAGCAACCAATTCTTAGTCCATGAACTCCTCCTCACCCTGTTCACAGACTGAACTCGGGTTACAGTGTTAACTTCAACACCAAGCCCAAAGCCAGCGCGAGCTCGAGAACGAGAACGCACTTCAAACATGGTTTTAAACCGGTCGGCTGGTCAGAACGCACTCAAACAGAACGCACCGTGGAACAGCAAGGCCTGAAAAGAACGATCTGAAAAACAGTAAACGAATGGCCAAGTCGGCACTGCAAGGCAGTAACGACCTGACTGCACGCACTGAATCACAAATACAAACCCACAAGCACAAACTGAACACCAGGAAACGATCTGCAAAGCACGGAGACTGAAAAGCGCGAATCGGCTCTCACCAAACTTTTACTAACACGCGGTAACACGAAATCAGCAAAAGCAGCCCAAGGGGTGGCGCCATTAGATTTGTTCGGCCCTTTTATAGCGTGTCGTACGTTTTGTACGTGCCGTCGTTTTGTTGCCGTTGGTTTTTAAACTGATGGTGTGTGGCCAAGACTGATGAAAAACAGTTTCATCGGATTTCCGATGGTCAAATCCATCGGACGAAAATCCATAGGTTATCCGATCGTGTGTACGGGGCTTAAGAGTTAATATGGGAAAAATGTGTCTCCTCTCCACTTATGCTTTATTACCAATACTTGTTTCACTAAAAAACCCAAATTTTCAAAAACCAATTGTCATTAGGACAAAGTGAGGTGAAATCTTCTGAAGATGTGCACAGACAGCAAAACAAATGTTACAGGGGTGATAACCCTTCCCTATGTTTTCCAAAAAGCTTAAAAATCGATTTCTGGGCTGGACCTACACTTTAAAAATTTACCAGTTCTAAATTACAAACATTAATTCATAAATTACTGAAGAACAAACCTACAGTCCCTGTCTTGTTTGCACCGCCTGTATACTGCTGTACAGAGTATATAGGGCCTGGGGGCCCCACGCCTTTCCTTTTTTTAATTTGTGTGCGGGGTTCCCCTAATATCCATACAAGACCCAAATGGGCTGGGGGGGGGGGGGGGGGGGTTACCCATGCCGATTTTCTCAATGATTTTCATCCATATTGCCGGGAACACACATTACATTAAAGCCGCAAGCAGTTTTAAATGACTTTTTTTCCTTTAGAAATGTCATTTTGTGCAGGGACAGTTCTAAACATGGGAAACACGTGCCACTTCCCAGGCATACTATAGACACCCCCCAGTTACGATATTTAAAGGAATATTTCACTTTTTTTTCACCTTAACCTCTTAACCACTTAAGCCCCGGACCATTTGGTAGCTAAAGGACCAGAGGTGAATTCAGAATTTTGCACTGCGCTGCTTTAACTGTAAATTGTGCGGACATGCAATGTTGTACCCAAACGAAATTTGCGTCCTTTTCTTCCCACAAATAGAGCTTTCTTTTAATGGTATTTGATTGCCTCTGCGATTTTTATTTTTTGCGATATAAACGGAAAAAGACCGAAAATTTTGAAAAAAAATTATATTTCCTACTTTTTGTTATAAGAAAAATCGAATAAACTCAATTGTAGTCATACATTTAGGCCAAAATGTATTCAGCCACATGTTTTTAGTAAAAAAAATGTCAATAAGCGTATATTTATTGGTTTGCGCAAAAGTTATAGAGTTTACAAACTAGGGTACATTTTCTGAAATTTACACAGCTTTAAATTTATGACTGCCTATCTCATTTCTTGAGGTGCTAAAATGACAGGGCAGTACAAAACCCCCCCAAATGACCCCATTTTGGAAAGTAGACACCCCAAGGAAATTGCTGAGAGGCATGTTGAGCCCATTGAATTTTTTATTTTTTTGTCCCAAGTGATTGAATAATGACTAAAAAAATAAAATAAAATAAAAATTACAAAAAGTTGTCACTAAATGATATATTGCTCACACATGCCATGGTTATATGTGGAATTTCACCCCAAAATACATTTTGCTGCTTCTCCTGAGTACGGGGATACCACATGTGTGGGACTTTTTGGGAGCCTAGCCGCGTACGGGACCCCGGAAACCAAGCACCGCCTTCAGGATTTCTAAGGGCGCAAATTTTTGATTTCACTCCTCACTACCTATCACAGTTTCGAAGGCCATAAAATGCCAAAATAGCACAAAACCCCCCCAAATGACCCCATTTTAGAAAGTAGACACCCCAAGGAAATTGCTGAGAGGCCTGTTGAGCCCATTGAATATATTTTTTTTTGTCCCAAGTGATTGAATAATGACAAAAAAAATAAAAAATTACAAAAAGTTGTCACTAAATGATATATTGCTCACACATGCCATGGTTATATGTGGAATTACACCCCAAAATACATTTTTCTGCTTCTCCTGAGTACGGGGATACCACATGTGTGGGACTTTTTAGGAGCCTAGCCGCGTACGGGACCCCGAAAACCAAACACCGCCTTCAGGATTTCTAGGCACAAATTTTTGATTTCACTCCTCACTACCTATCACAGTTTCGAAGGCCATAAAATGCCAAAATCGCACAAAACCCCCCCCAAATAACCCCATTTTGGAATATAGACACCCCAAGCTATTTGCTGAGAGGAATGGCGAGTATTTTACAGCTCTCATTTGTTTTTGAAAATTAAGAAAGAAAATATATATATATATATTTTTTTTCAATTTTCAAAACTTTGTGACAAAAAGCGAGATCTGCAAAATACTCACAATACCTCTCAGCAAATAGCTTGGGGTGTCTACTTTCCAAAATGGGGTCATTTGGGGGGGTTTTGTGCTATCTGGGCATTCCATGGCCTCCGAAACTGTGATAGGCAGTGAGAAGTGAAATCAAAAATTTACACCCTTAGAAAGCCTGAAGGCGGTGCTTGGTTTTTGGGGTCCCGTACGTGGCTAGGCTCCCAAAAAGTCTCACACATGTGATATCCCCGTACTCAGGAGAAGCAACAGAATGTATTTTGGGGTGTAATTCCACATATGCCCATGGCATGTTTGAGCAATATATCATTTAGTGACAACTTTGTGCAAAAAAAAAAAAAATTGTTGTTTTTCCGCAACTTGTGTCAACATATAAAATGTTCCATGGACTCGACATGCCTCTCAGTATATAGCTTGGGGTGTCTACTTTCCAAAATGGGGTCATTTGGGGGGTTTTGAACTGTTCTGGCATTTTATAGACAACATTAGGAAGCTTACATCCACTCTTCTAACCACTTGAAGACAAAGCCCTTTTTGACACTTTTTGTTTACGTGAAAACATTTTTTTTTTTGCAAGAAAATTATGTTGAACCCCCAAACATTATATATATTTTTAAAGCAAAGGCCCTACAGATTAAAATGGTGGGTGTTGCATTTTTTTTTTCTACACAGTATTTGCGCAGCGATTTTTCAAACGCATTTTTTGGGTTAAAAAATACACTTTTTTTAATTTTAATGCACTAAAACACACTATATTGCCCAAATGTTTGATGAAATAAAAAAGATGATCTTGGGCCGAGTACATAGATACCAAACACGACATGCTTTAAAATTTCGCACAAACGCGCATTGGCGACAAACTACATACATTTTTAAAAGCCTTTAAAAGCCTTTACAGGTTACCCCAGTAGATTTACAGAGGAGGTCTACTGCTAAAATGATTGCCCCCGATCTGACCTTCGCGGTGATACCTCACATGCATGGTGCAATTGCTGTTTACATATGACGCCAGACCGACGCTTGCGTTCGCCATTGGGCAAGAGCAGGGCAGGACAGGGGTGCTTTTTTTTTTTTTTCTTTTTTTATTATTAATTTTGCTTTTTTATTTTATTTTTAAATTGTTCCTTCCAAGTATTTTTTTTTTATCATTTTTATTGTTATCTCAGGGAATGTAAATATCCCCTATGATAGCAATAGGTAGTGACAGGTACTCTTTTTTTGAAAAAAACTGGGGTCTATTGGACCCTAGATTTTTCCTCTGCCCTCAAAGCATCTGACCACACCAAGATCGGTGTGATAAAATTCTTTCCCAATTTCCCAATGGCGCTTTTTATATCCGGGGGGGCATTCCTTCCCACTGCTTGTAAAAGCAGTCCAGAGGCTAATTAGCTGCTAGGATTGCTTTTACATGAAAGCCGGCCGCAGGCTGAAAAGAATGATACCAAGATGATACCTAAACCCGCAGGCATCATTCTGGTATAAACATTCAAAGTCCAGCAACATACCAGTACGTTGCTGGTCCTTGTTGGACATGTATTGTAATCTTTTTTTTTCATGCAGCCAGTTGGCTGAACGAAAAAAGAGATTGATCGGTGGGTATGCCCACCATTAGAATACTGCCCTTCATCCACCCACTTCCAATGATGGGCATACACGCACCATTTATATATGCCGAAGCATGGGGGCATCCTCCCGCAAAAAAGTTATGCCGCACACACATGGTCGGACTTTTCCACGGGCAAGCCTCCGTCGGAATTTCGACCGTATGTACACGGCATTAGGAGCAAAATCGCTCCTCCGCCCCTGCTGCCCCAATGCTTCGGCATATTTGCTTTTTTTTTAACTGTGGTGGTGAAATCACCTCCTACAGCACTGGAGTCGCAGGGATCAGGCCTGTCTCTGCGAACGCTGCAGTTATGTGTGTTTTTGTTTTGTAAGTGACAGTGATCGATCGATACTGCACTTGGGTGGCCTGGACTGGACGGAGGTGCCAGCAGGTATCTGGGCTGATCCCGCTAACACTGCATTTTTGGGAACCCTAAACTGCTGGGGACGCTAGTATAGATCTGATCAGATCAGATATTGATCTGTTCAGATACTATACCACTAAGGGGGGTGTATGCTTCACGCGTGGGTGTTAGCGTTACTGGCACTAACCTGATGCTGCCTGGGGTGTGACTCAGACCCTCTCTGACGCTAAAACCTAATTGATATCACCTGCTGGGCGATCAGGGGGTTAAACCTTTATTGGGTTATATACGGCGGGTGCCCTGACACTATAAAAAGCAAACTAACTAACCAGCGTCACCCGTAACACTTATATGGTGATCACTGGTGAAAGGGTTAACTAGGGCAATCAGGGGGTTAAAACCTTTATTAGATAATATATGGGGGTACCTGACGCTATAAAAACCTGCGGCGAACCTAAAAAAAATTACCAGCTACCGATCTGCATCACCGACACTAAGACAGCGTTTAGAAAAACGATCGCTTAGCGACAGTGGTGATGGGGGTGAAAGGGTTACCTGGGGGGCAATCAAGGGGGTTAAACCTTTATTAGATAATATATTGGGGTACCTGACGCTATAAAAACATGCAGCGAAGCTAAAAAAAATTACTGGCTACCGATCTGCATCACCGACACTAAGACAGCGTTTAGAAAAACGATCGCGTAGCGACAGTGGTGATAGGGGGTGAAAGGGTTACCTGGGGGGCGATCAAGGGGGTTAAACCTTTATTAGATAATATATTGGGGTACCTGACGCTATAAAAACCTGCGGCGAACCTAAAAAAAATTACCAGCTACCGATCTGCATCACCGACACTAAGACAGCGTTTAGAAAAATGATCGCTTAGCGACAGTGGTGATGGGGGTGAAAGGGTTACCTGGGGGGCGATCAAGGGGGTTAAACCTTTATTAGATAATATATTGGGGTACCTGACGCTATAAAAACATGCGGCGAACCTAAAAAAAATTACTGGCTACCGATCTGCATCACCGAAACTAAGACAGCGTTTAGAAAAACAATTGCTTAGCGACAGTGGTGATAGGGGGTGAAAGGGTTACCTGGGGGGCGATCAAGGGGGTTAAACCTTTATTAGATAATATATTGGGGTACCTGACGCTATAAAAACCTGCGGCGAACCTAAAAAAAATTACCGGCTACCGATCTGCATCACAGACACTAAGACAGCGTTTAGAAAAACGATCGCTTAGTGACAGTGGTGATAGGGGTGAAAGGGTTACCTGGGGGGCGATCAAGGGGGTTAAACCTTTATTAGATAATATATTGGGGTACCTGACGCTATAAAAACATGCGGCGAACCTAAAAAAAATTACTGCCTGCCGATCGGCATCACTGACGCTAAGACAGTGATCAGAAAAATGATCGCTTAGCGACAGTGGTGATAGGGGGTGAAAGGGTTATCTGGGGGGTGATCAGGGGGTTAAACCTTTATTAGGGGGGTTAGGGGGCTACACTGGACCTAAGACTAAACTTTGGTGACACTTTTACAGTAACAAATGTCACTGATTGCAGTGATCACTAAATAAATGGTCACTGCAATCAGTGACACTGTGACTGGTGGCTGGGGGGGTGATCTGGGGGGTGATCTGGGGTGTCTGGGGGGGCCTGGGGGGCGATTTATGTCCCTATGTGTCCTGGTGTCAGTGTAGTGTTGTGTGCACTGACCTGATGTCTTCTCTTGTACGGCGCTCGGTATATGTGAGCGCCGCACCAGAGATGACATCACTTCCTCCTGCTCCCTCTGTCTGACACAGACAGAGGGGGCATTTCCATTCGCCGGGAGCGATCGCGAGGGGGTCGCCAGAAACGAATGGCTGCCCCCTCATCCCGGAACGCTCCCGGACACTTAGCCACCGCTCACTGTATAGGAGGGGGGTCCGATTGGACCCCCCAACTATACAAAGGCAATCACGTATGCTCTACGTGATTGTGCCTGTCGGTGCCATTCTGCCGACGTATATATACAGAGAGCGGTCGTTAAGTGGTTAAGGACCGGACCATTATGCAGCTTAAAGACCTGGCCACTTTTTGCGATTCGGCACTTCGTCGCTTTAACTGACAATTGCACGGTCCTGCGACGTGGCTCCCAAACAAAATTGGCGTCTTTTTTTTCCCACAAATAGAGCTTTCCTTTGGTGGTATTTGATCACCTCTGCGATTATTTTTTTTTACGCTATAAACAAAAATAGAGCGACAATTTTGAAAAAAATGCAATATTTTTTACTTTTTGCTATAATAAATATCCCCCAAAAATATATGAACAAATTTTTTTCCCTCAGTTTAGGCCGATATGTATTCTTCTAAAAATCGCAATATTGATGGGTTTGCGCAAAATGCATAGCGTCTACAAAATAGGGGGTAGTTTTCTTGCCTTTTTATTATAATTTTTTTTTTCTAGTAATGGCGGCGATCAGCGGTTTTTATCATGACTGCGACATTATGGCGGAAACATCGGACACTTTTGACACTATTTTGGGACCGTTGTTATAAAAATGCACTGGTTACTGTAAAAATGACACTGGTAGTGAAGGGGTTAACCAGGAGGGGGCACTGTAGGGGTTAAGTGTGCCCTGATGTGTGTTTCTTACTGTGGGGGGGGCGTGGCTTAGCGTGTGACGTCACTGATTGTCGTTCCCTATGACAGGGAACAGACGATCAGTGACAGGCTCACTAGGAAGCACGGGGAGAGGTTTGTTTACACTTACCTCTCCCCGTTCTTCCTCTCTGTGACCCGACTGCGGGACACCGGCGGCGATCAAGTCCGCTGTTCCCGCGGGGACGGTCACGGAGAAGAGGACCGGGTCGCGAGCGCACCGCCGGCAGCGCGCTCATGACCCACAGCTGGGATCTTAAAGGGGACATACCTGTACGCCCTTGTGCCCAGCCGTGCCATTCTGCCAACGTATATCGGCATGCGGCGGTCCTTAAGTGGTCAAGCATCATTAAAATCACTGCTCCCGAAAAAACACCCATTTTTAAAACTTCTTTTTGCATAGATACATGTCCCCTGGGGCAGGACTCGGGCCCCCAAACCCTTTTTAGGACAATAACTTGCATATTAGCCTTTAAAATTAGCACTTTTGATTCCGAACATTCAAGTCCCATAGACTTTAATGGGGTTCGATAGTTCGCGCTAACTTTCGGTCCGTTCGCAGGTTCTGGTGCGAACCGAACCGGGGGGTGTCCGGCTCATCCTTAAATAACAGTATTGCAAGTAGGGAATTTTGTGTTAATGAAAAACAAGTAAGGGAGTGGCGGAAAATTAAAGCTGACTTGGAAAAGATTCCAAAGGCAAAAAAAGCTTGACGTGGTTTAATGACTTCATATGAAGCTCTAGAGACTGAATTGCATGAATGGGTTATGGAGTGTCATCAAAATGGTTACTGCATAACACACATGGGTATTCACTTACGTGCCCTTCAAATGGCTAAAGATGACAAATTAAAAGCACCAGGCATTGAAAAATTTGTTGCATCAGCAGGTTGGTGTACCCGCTTTATGAATAGGTTTGCCTTATTTTTGCGGCAAAGAACAAAGATTTTCCAGAAGTTGCCAAAATACCTTGATGAAAAAATTATATCATTCCATTCATTCATCATAAAACAAAGAAGGATCCATAACTATGACCTGGGAGATATTGGGAATATGGATGAAACACCTATGACCTTTGATCTTCCAAGCAACAGAACTGAGGCAAGTTTGGGAGAAAAAACGATTTTTCTCAGAACCACAGGAAATGAAAAAAAAACATTTCACAGTCGTTCTGTCATGTTTTGCTAATGGAACTAAGCTGCGGCCTGTCATTATTTTTGAAAAGAAAGACCTTGTCTAAAAATGTCAACTTTCCACCACGAATTACAGTGCGCACACATATTAAAGGCTGGATGGATGAAGACGGAACAAAAAAATGTCTGGAAGAAATTTGGAACAGACGACCAGGAGCAGCCTTAAAGAAAAAAACATCATTGCTAGTTTGGGATATGTTCAGAGCCCACACATCTGATGCCATAAAAAAATTGGCAAAGCCTTCTCAAGTTACTTTGGCCGTTATTCCAGGTGGGCTTACATCTGTTTTGCAGCCCCTAGATGTGTGTTTAAATAAACCTTTCAAAGATCATGTGCAAAAGATGTGGCATGAATGGATGTCATCTGGTCAAGCCCGACTGACAAAAGTTGGAAATCTGGTGAAGCCCGACATAGAATTGATAGCGAAGTTGGTTCGTGATGCATGGGAAGAGATTCCAGAGGACATGGTGCAACGCGCCTTCAAGAAATGTGACATTAATAATGCTATGGATGGCAGTGAAGACCGCGTTTTGTATGATAACGACAGCAGTGATGGTGATGATGACAATGTCTACGCTGATAACCTCACACCAGCTAACGCTGAAGCTCTGTTTGGACATACAGATGATGAGGAGGAATCCAGTTTTGAAGGAGTTTAACTTGTGTTTTAGCTTTTAGCTTGGTTGCTGATTGAGCTACCATATTTTTTTTGTTGACCCTCTTTTGCACTTACAGAGCTAGTTTACTGTTTGTCTTTGAAATAAATATTTCAACAACATTTAATCTACTGATGCCTCAATTAATGTAATTTTATTGGTAACTATTTTTTTTTTTTGAAATTTACCGTACCAGTAGCTGCTGCATTTCCCACCCTAGGCTTATACTCGAGTCAATAAGTTTTCCATTTTTTTTGTGGTAAAATTATGTGCCTCGGCTTATATTCGGGTCGGCTAATACTCGAGCATATACGGTATGTGTAGTAAATTGAAGATGTCGGATGAATCGCAACCATGTCGGGGGGCCAGGGTTATTCTTTGGGAGGTGGGGGGGTTTATATGGAATATTGAAGTAATAAGGAATGAATGATATAACAGCACTGAAAAAACAAAGGATTTGTGTGGGTCATGGTATTATGAAATGACACGTGGAATTATATTAGTTGTAGCAAATGGAAGATGTTGGAGGAGTCAAACACGTGTTTTTTTTTTTTTTCGTTTTTGTGACGGCACATACAAGACTATAGATCTACAGATCCGGATTGATTAATAATTCTATGGGGGTTTTCCCCTAATTCCCCTTCTGGGATAGTTTTTTTTTTTGGGGGGGGTGGAAGGGTGTATATGGAATATTGAAGTAATGAATGATATAACAGCACTGGAAAAACAAATCATTTATGTGGGTTATGGCATTATGAAATGACACGTGGAAATATATTATTTACAGCAAAATGGAAGATGTTAGATGAGTCACAAATACGTGGGGGGGGGGGGGGGGTTCCTCCTTTTCTGTTGTTTTTTTTTTCTCTTCTCTCTCTCTTTCAGGGTTTTGCTGTTTAGGGGGATTTGTTTATTTGAAGATGTTTATATTAGCAAGAAAGTGCTTAAGGATGAAATGCATAAGAATGTATTTTTTTTTTCTCCTCTTTGAAGAAATAAAGGAGAAGCTAGATACATGGAGTAAAATGGTTAAATAGATGGGGTGTCCCGGAGATTTATAGATCCTTAGAGAGCCCCCCACACAATGAAAAAGGAAGGGTGTTTTTTTTTTTTGGGAGGAGGGAGGTGAGGTGAGTGTAAGGAGAGAGTATGTATGGGATTTTCAATGGTGTGGTTTAAGTACAATATGGAAGCTTCCTGTAAAAATCAGGGGGCACAAGATATGGTGGAGGTATCTATCCCTCCCATACTATAGGCACAATGTCAGGTAAAAAAAACTATTGCTATTCGGTACTATCCTGCAATGTTCGAGGATTAAACTCGAAGTTTAAAGAGCGTTAATGTTTCAATATATAAGAAAATATACCCCCAGCTGATTATAGTTCAGGAGACACATTTAATGGGAAAAAAAATAATAATATTAAAAAAAGCTTGGATGCAAAAAGTATATCATGCCACTTATTCTTCCTATGCTAGAGGGGTATCAGTTCTGGTAAATAAATATTTTCCTAGAGAAATAACGAAGGCCTATATAGATACACAGGGAAAATACGTTATTCTGTAATATACGATTGGACAACAGAGGTATATTACAGTGGCAGTATATATTCCACCTCCGTTCTCTGTGGGAATTTTGAATGAGATAATGGGAAAAATCATTCAATATCTTCCAGCAAAGCTATTGCTTATTGGAGACTTTAATTCGGTTGTATCTCCAGAGTTGGATAGACCAAAACCTTCTAAGCAGCATTCAGCAAATTTGTATAATTGGGTGCAGGCAATGGGCGTAACAGAAATTTGGAGATGGAGGAATAGAGATGGCCTTGCGGTTCGCCCCGCGGTCGGTTCGCGGCCACCATATTCTGAATCTTTTACATTGTGGAACTTTGACCTATGACACATCCATCATGTGGTACAGGACAGCCAATGAGACATTTCAGCAGATGGACATACCCCCTACCTTATAAATAGACCTGATCTGGCTGCCATTTTACATTCTGTTATTTGTCAGCGTAGGGACAGGTTGCTGTGTGGAGCAGGGACAGACTGTAATCCTAGCTATTAGGTCCACAAAAGTCCTTTTAAGGACTGGTATAGGTGTACAATTGTTTTGTGTGCAGTGTATAGGGGTGTAATACACTTTTAGTTCATTTCAATTGTGCAGCATTGGGACTGCAGTGCTGAGCGGTTCTGCAGCTGTCTTTAGTCAGTGTAGGAAGGTTGCTGTGTGTGTACTAGCAGGGACAGACTCTACTAAAACAAAAGTCCTTCTAAGGACTGGTATAGGTGTACAGTCCACAAAAGTCCTTTTACGGACTGGTATAGGTGTACTATTTTGTGTGCAGTAAATAGGGGTGTACTACATGCATAAAATACTCTAGGAAGAATAGTATAGTGCGGTTCTGCAGCTGTCTTTAGTCAGTGTAGGAAGGTTGCTGTGTGTGTACTAGCAGGGACAGACTCTACTAAAACAAAAGTCCTTCTAAGGACTGGTATAGGTGTACAGTCCACAAAAGTCCTTTTACGGACTGGTATAGGTGTACTATTTTGTGTGCAGTAAATAGGGGTGTACTACACGCATAAAATACTCTAGGAAGAATAGTATAGTGCATTTCTACTGTGCAGCTTCTGAGCGGTTCTGCTGCAGCTCTTTTCTCGGTTTAGGTAGAAATTGCCGCTGTGTGTCGCAGGCACAGACTAGCAACTAAAATCGCTAACCAATAAAGCTCCACAAAAGTTCATTTCAAGGACTGGTATAGGTGTACTATTTGGTGTGCAGTATATAGGGGTCTAATACACGCATAAAAAACTTTCAAACATACTATATAATATATACTATATACTATACTATATAATATATAGTGCATTTCAACTGTGCAGCATTTCTACTGTACAGCTTCTGAGCGGTTCTGCTGCAGCTCTTTTCTCGGTTTAGGTAGAAATTGCCGCTGTGTGTCGCAGGCACAGACTAGCGACTAAAATCGCTAACCAATAAAGCTCCACAAAAGTTCATTTTAAGGACTGGTATAGGTGTACTATTTGGTGTGCAGTATATAGGGGTCTAATACACGCATAAAATACTTTCACATATAGGAAGAATAGTATAGTGCATTTCTACTGTGCAGCATTGTGACTGCTGAGAGGTTCTGCAGCGATACTACAAAGAGTGACAAACGCAATTAGAAAAAAGTATTATTTTTTTTTTTTTTTTTTCCAAAAACAGTTTATTGAAATGTAAAAAGCATTTACAGATATCTTGAACAATAGTAGTACAATAAGGTATTAATACAACCACAAAACATGGATGAATAACATGTGTCACATACAATTCAACTTGCGGGTAGTGAAAATGAAATGGCTATGTGCATCCTTCATGAACTAGGCCGTGTTGGGGTGGGCTACCTTAATTCAAGGTAGTTGTGGGGTCTAGTCAAAGTCCACTACCATTGACGGGGATAGATCTTGTTGGTAGGTTAGAGCTAGGTAGGTTCACGGATGCCGTTATGGACTTTTGGTCTGTGTGGGAGGGAAAGGCCAACAGGTGCAATATGGCAGAAAGGGAGGGAAGGAGCTATAAACAGGTTTATTTCGTTGAGAGTGTATGAATGCGGTAGTGTAGGCTGGAGCTATGTTAGTGGTTGTATTGTACAGAAGCTTGTGGATGAGAAAGTAGGAGGGGGTAAGTGGTGGAAGGAGAAGGGGTGGGGTGGGGATCGAGGGGAGGGGAGTGAGGCAGGAAGGGATGGCGTTGGCAGGGGGTCCGTCTCTGACTTCCCCGACCCCTTGGGGTGTTCAAGGGGCGTGTTATGAGAAACTAGGGGCGGATCTGTATAGGGGGAGATATAGGAGGAGAGAGGTGTCTTTGTAAGGTTTAGGGTTAAGGGGAGATCCTGGCACGTCGTAGATTTTTAATGACAATTCTCAGAGGAGTAATTTATCCTTTGTCAGGGTTCAGGGAGTTTGCAAATTCTGGGGTCGTTTTATAGTGTAACCAGCAGGCCCATTTTTTACTAAATGATGACGGAGTCTCTCTTGCAATATGTATAAGATTTTCCATTTCCTCAATTTTGCATATTCTGTTAAACCATTCTTTTATGGTTGGTTGGTGAGTCGATTTCCAGTGTATAGGGATACACTGCTTTGCCGCATTGATCATGTGCATTGCTAGGGATTTGTGATAGGAATTGTGCGACAGGGGTGAATGGTGTAGAAGGAATTGAGAAGGGGAAAGGTCCAAATGATATGAGGTGACTCGAGAGGTTATATGGCATACCTTTTCCCAGAAGTCTTTTAGAGATGGACAGGACCACCAGATATGGAGAAGGGTTCCCCTTTCCCGGAGACATCTCCAGCAAACCTCTGGGATTGTGGGATTATATTTATGCAGAAGGGTGGGCGTGCGGTACCATCTAGATTGGATCTTAAAGCCGTTTTCCTGGGTCGACACATTCGTCGACCCTTTATGTATGTTGAGGAAAATTAGTTCCCATTGTTCCGCTGAAAGAGATACCGAGAGGTCTGACTCCCAGTTCTTACAGGCTAAGGTCTCGTTAGCTTTCATCTCGGCGAAGAGGAGTTCATGTGTGGTAGAAACTAGATGAGATTGGGGTGTCGTTTGGATACATAGCTTTTCGAAAGGGGTGAGTTCTCTGGAGCATTGTATATTCTTGTTAAGGGATTTTAGAAAATGAGCAATTAAAATATATGTCCAAGGGGGAATGGGTGGCTTGTTTAGTTGGGAGGAGAGTTGGGATGTAGACAATAGTTTGCCCCGGAGGAAGAACTGATGTGATCTAATTGGGCTCTGTGTCCAGTTATCGGTAAGAAACTTTGCGTGCATACCTGGTGGGAACCCAGGGTTCATTTTTACAGGTGTCAGTGGGCCGGGAATCGAAGATATGGGTGATCGGTAGCAAAGCTTTTTGAAGCATTGCAAGGTTGGGCCTATAAGTGGGTGTACGTGTAATTCAGAGGGGACGTGGGGTGAGAGTAACCATGGGAGAGACTCCAAAGGGAGAGCAGAAAAAGATGCTTCTAGGGAAACCCAATCTTTGTGGAGAGATTGAGTATTCCAGTCCACTATCCTGGTAAGGTGTGTAGCAGTGTAATAATTGAGAAGGTTGGGGAGGCCTATGCCCCCAAGTCTTTTAGGTCGGGTGAGCTGCGTAAAGCTGATTCTGGGTCTACGGTTCCCCCATAAGAATTTAGTGCATATGTTTCTATAAGATTTAAAAAAGGCTGGAGGTATATGTATAGGGATCGCCTGCAATATATAGAGTATTCTCGGGAGGGCATTCATTTTGAGGATCGCCGCTCTGCCAAACCAAGAGAAAAGCGGTTTGTTCCATGTTTCAAGATCAGAGGATATTCTGTGTAGGATAGGAACATGGTTTTTAGCGTAGAGGTTTGAGAGTTTGGAAGGGAGTTGTATCCCTAGGTATGTGATGGAATCATGTTTCCATTGGAACGGGAAGTTAGCCTTACATTGATCAACTATGTGTTGAGGTAATGTTATATTAAGGGCAAAGGATTTCGAGAAATTAATTTTAAGGTGGGAGAGGAACTGAAATTGTTTAAATTCAGAAAGAAGGTTTGGTAGGGAGATCAGTGGGTTCGACAGGAACAACAAAATATCGTCTGCGAAAGCAGCGTATTTATATTCTCTTTTGGAGGAACTTATACCTTGGATATCTGGGTTGTATGTCAGTTTACGGAGGAATGGTTCAAGTGTGAGTACAAAGAGGATGGGGGACAGGGGGCAGCCCTGTCTTGTGCCATTTCCGATGGGAAAGGCGTCCGACAGAGTATTGTTGACCCGTACCTTAGCAGATGGTCCCGTGTATAGTGACAGGATTAGGCCTAACATATATGGGCCCAATCCTATGGCCCTCAGAACCGCTGTCATATAGTCCCAAGCTACTCTGTCGAACGCCTTCTCCGCATCGAGTGACAAAAACAGGCCTTTTTGGGTTGTCTGTGTCATAAGGTGGTGTAAGTTTATTGCTTTAACAGTGTTGTCCCTGGCTTCACGTCCAGGGATAAAGCCGGTCTGGTCATGAGAGATTAAGGAAGGGAGAAGCGGTAAGAGTCTGTTTGCCAAAATCTTAGAAAAGATTTTGACATCTACATTCAATAATGAGATTGGTCTATAATTTCCCGTTTGGGTGGGGTCCTTATCTTCTTTGGGGATAACAACGATATGTGCTTCTAACATTTCGCTTTTGAAAGGATTTGTGGGAGAGAGTGTATTGAAGGCGTCAAGGAAGGGTTGTTGAAGAAGGTCTGAGAATGTCTTGAAATATACGGCGGAAAGACCATCAGGTCCCGGGCTCTTACCAGGCTTAAGTTATTTTAAAGCTTTTTTCCATTCCTGAATAGAGATCGGGGATTCCAGAATCGTGGTGGTGTCAGTGGGGAGCTTTCCTGGAGCAAATTGGTCTAAGAACGAGTTAATATCATTGGGTCTGTCACTCGATAAGGTAGTAGGGGGTTCGGATTTATCTAGATTATATAGGGACGAGTAGTACTTCTCAAACTCTCTGGCTATGTCATTGTTATTCGTGAGAGTCTTACCCGTGGGGGATTGTATGTGGTGTATCGTATTAGCAGCCCTTTTCTTGCGTAAGGCTTGAGCAAGAAGATGGCCACTTTTGTTGCCGAATTCGTAAAAAAGTTTCTGAGATAGAGTGTATTTCTTCCTGAGGTGATGGCCCAATTCTTCCTGAATGAGTGTACGAGTCTCTAGTAGTTCTACGAGGGTTTGCTGGGCCAGGTTTCGTTTGTGTAGTGCTTCTAGTTTATTAAGTTTGGAAAAGAGATCAGCCAGTTTGGCCCGTTTTTCCTTTCTAATTGCGGCCCCCAGGGAAATCAATTTCCCTCGGACAACACATTTGTGAGCCGCCCACTGAGTAAGTTTAGAAATGTCCGGGGTGTTGTTCTCAGTGAAATAATTGCTTAGGCAAGTTTGAATCTCTAATTCTTTGGTTTTGTCTGTCAGGATGGAAGGGTCTAGTCTCCAAATTTGCGAGCGGTATACTTTTTCAGGGAAAGTGAGGGTCATTGAGATAGGGTGGTGGTCCGAGAAGGTCATCGGTTCGACGGTTGCTGCTTTCAGGGACGGGAGATCCTGTTGGGTAAGAAATATGTAGTCTAGTCGTGAATATTTGTTATGTGGGGCGGAGAAGAATGTAAAATCCTTTACGTTCGGGTGTAAGGTGCGCCATGTGTCGTGGAGCAAGAGTTCTTGGAAACATTTTCTGATTTGTCGGAGCGCCCTGTATGGTAGGTGGGATTTCCCCGACGAGGTGTCTAAAAGGGGGTTCAGGGGTACATTGAGATCCCCTCCCAGTATAAGAATACCCTCTTGGAAATTGGTTAGGTGTCTTGTTACAGCCCTAAAAAAGGGAACTTGGGACGAGTTGGGGCTGTATATGTTAGCCAAAGTGATTGGTTTGTTCCTGAGTGTCCCTTTTAGGAAGATATACCTGCCTAGTTCGTCAAGGTGAGTGTCTGTAATTTGGATGGGAAGGTTTTTGGAAATGATTATGGAGACTCCTTTGGATTTCGAGATAGGTGAGGTGGCATGGAAACTATGGGGGAAGAGGCGATTAGTCATGTTGGGAACTGATTTCTTACAAAAGTGGGTTTCCTGTAAGAAGATTATGTCAGCTTTCATGCTGCGCATGAGGGAAAAGAGTTGTGTTCGCTTTTCAGGTATGTTCAGTCCTTTGGCGTTAAGGGAGACTACCTTTAGGGACAGGTTGGCGCCTCGGACATTATCGGGGCTCATGTTGGTAGTAGAGGTTTAAGCGAGTGGGGGGCGGGAGGATATGGGGAAGTCAGAGACGGGAGGAAAAGAAAGGGGGGGGGGTTATGCGGATGGGGAGAAGGGAAGATGTGGGGTAGGTGAGGTTAGGACGTTGAGGAGGAAGATAACCAGGGAGGAAGGAGGGGACAGGTAGGGGGATGGGGTATTATACCGGGTGTGGGACTTGACCTGCAAGCCCACCAATTAGGAGTGGGGGGTACCGGTGAGGTTCAGCGGTGTCTACCAGAGTCCGCTGTGTGTGAGAGCGGTAGGTGGAGTTCAACTAGAGAGAGGTGAGGTCTGCGTCTCTCTATGAGGTCTTAAGGATAACAGACGCTGCTGATTGTTAGCGTCATCTATGGCTCATTTTGGTGTCAGAGGAGTAATCTTGTTGTGTAGATGACGGACAGGTCATCCTATAAGGACATGGTGAGAGGGTGATTCGTAGGTGACTTCAGGGCTGTGTGTAACGGCTTATTCTCATAAAGCATGAAGGCTGTGGAGTTGTAAGGGCATTTATTCGGCAATTAGAGGAGGATGTTTAGCATTGTGTAATCTGGGGGTTTGTGTGGAAGAGGGGGATAAGAAATTAAGTGTATTGCTCAAATTTCAGATGTCACATGACAGAGAATAGGGGGCATATACTTTGGTTTAGAGGAATATGCAGGGAACAGAGTCAGTAACATGGTGAATTAGTTAAAACAGAACAGAACAGAACGTACAGCTTGCGTTACCGTGAACAAGTATGCATCTGCAGTTATGGCTGACATCAAAAATCCAAATATGGATAACATAGCAAACAAAACATAGTAAACAAAAACATAGTAAACAAAATCATACCCAGGGGTTAAGGGCAGGCTGTCTAAATCCGAGGGGGGCACGCCCATTCCCAAACCTGAGAATGGATTCTACCCGACATCCACGTAGGCCACACACCTGTGCATGTCCCCCTCGGATCCCCGACCACCCTCAGTGCTGTAAAGCAGAAAATTCAGGAGCTAGGAGCTAGTAGGGCCTGTGGGGAGAAAGACAGCACATAATGCAATCGGGGGATTATATATCGACATGTCATTAGCTGCATTGGAGTAGATAGGAGAATGTAGGAAGAAGGCTTCAATAGAAAAAGGGTACAGCCGATGAGCAAGAATGAATACAGTGTGAGGAGAAGGAGGAAAAGACAATCAGTGCGGGAGAAGGTAGTCTCTGACCCGACATAAGGAAGTTAGGGCGACCGGGGAAACCTTCGGGAGTTGTCCAAGAGGGAAAGAGGGTACCAACCGTTCTGCCAGTGTTCCCTAGGGATTGCTGTATAAAGTTACCTGCGAATTGGAGTGGTCCAGAGTCCAGCTGTGAGGTGGAAACAGAAGGACGGTATTCATGTTTCTTGTTAGGCGATGCGTGCTTTGCGGGGCACTGGAGAAGCCGTCGGGCTACCATTACGCGGGGCTCTTTGATCCTTTGAAGGAGTGTGGGGAGGAGGTGGGTGAGAGCGTCGGCGGCCGATACTAAAGTTGCCTGCTTCTGCGATACCTTCCATGGAGGTGACTCTTCTGAATGGCGGTATACGGAAGTCGCTGTACCAGTCTGGTACTTCCACATACGGTATCTCCATGGCCGTGCAGAAGTGGTCTAAATCCTCCGGGACTTTTAGATTGGCTGTGCGGCCTTGGTGAGTTGCTGTCAGGCAGAAGGGGAACTTCCATCGGTAGATTATGGATCTGGCCCTCAGTGTTTCCAGGAGGGGACGTAGCTCGCGTCTGCGCTGCAGGGTGATGTTAGATAGGTCCTGGTAGATTCTGATATCCGTTCCCTGGAAAGACAGTTGGTTGCGGTGTCTGGCCTTGCGTAATATTTCCTCCTTCAAGGGAAAGTCTGTGAGGCAGCAGACTGCATCCCGTGGGGGATCTGTGTCCCTTCCCCGCGGGCGCAGTGCCCTGTGGAGCCGTTCGAACGCGATCGGGGTATCAGGGGCTCTTTCAAGTAGATCGTTAAAGATGGTAGTTACTGCCACTGGGAGCTGGCTGGCATCGATCATTTCTGGAATACCCCTCACTCTAAGGTTGTGACGCCTTCCGCGATTATCTAAATCTTCCATGTGGCGATTGATCTCCCTGAGGTGGATCGCATGCGACTCTGTTACCTGTTGAACGTGACAAATCGCTGTGTCTTGGCGGGCTTGAGCGTATTCCACCTCTTCCACCCTAAGCGTCATGGCGTGTATGTCCGACCTCATGTCCAAGATGGCCGCCATGAGGGTGTTTTTAATATCCATAGCGACGCTGTGCAGGTCATTAAGGCTCACTGCCGGGGGGTGAGTCATCCCCGTTGCCAGACCTGGGGATCTCTGCTCCTCGGGTCGCTGCGGGCTGGAGCTCTGGGCGCGTGGCGCTTGGGAGGAGGCTGCTTGCGAGGCCTGCATCCTGGCCGTAGGCCGTGACCGGAATATCTCGGGGATTTGCTGACTCAGCGGGGTGTCGGTGTTCAGCGGGGATCGGGAACGGGTTGCCGAGGCACTGCGAGCGGTTCTCACCATGTCCGGTGGAGCAGGTAAGCTGATAAGCTGAAGTTGCTGGACCTCGGGACGGGAGCTCGCACACTACACGTCCATCCTGGAACGGCACCAGACCACGCCCCAGAAAAAAGTATTATAACTGCTGTGATAGACCAGCGACCCCCGAAAATGACAGTTTGAAGCGGGGTGTTATATACCTTCTTCCACATATACTGCCCTTCTCTACAGCCTTTTGTTACAGGGTCATTTAAAAAGATGACAGGCAGAGGAAGAGGCAGGCCCTTCCGCAGGGGTGGTAGGGCAGGAGCACCAGGCCGGAGCCAAAGTGGGAAGTTGCAGAAGGTGCTTTCGATTACGTCAAAGGACGCACCAGACTTGGTTGAGTGGCTCACTCAGCCTTACTCTTCTGCACCCTCCTCATCCTCTCTATCTGCACCCTCTTCACTCTCTGCTGTGTGCACCCCCAAAGACACTACCACCAACACCACCGCCACCATATACCCTCCGCTTGAGTCACAGGAATTATTTTCCGATCCATCACAAGACTTCTCTGATGTGCAGGCATTCTTGACATTGGATCAGGAAGAGGAGGTAGCAACAACCGCCACTCAGCAGTCTGACGACAGTACCCAGATCAGCCCAAGGAGGTTGGTCCCCGCTGTTGCTGCCTACTCCGAGATCTCTAATGTTAGTGGTGGGGAAGGTGACGTAGATGATGATGTGTCTATGGACGTCACGTGGGTGCCCACAAGAGAGGACCAGGAGGGGAGTTCAGAGGGAGAGATGGACCAGCAGATAGGGAGGAAAGGCAGGCGGAACTTACATTGCACAGGAGTGACAAACAAGACTGCTAATGTATCAGGACTCAGAGCGAGCCATCAACCATGTACAGTCACATCTGGTGCTCCCAGGACTCCGGCACATGGCTCCGCAGTGTGGGCTTTTTTTAACGTGTCCGCTGCTGACAATAGTGTTGCCATCTGCAGCCTTTGCAGTCAACGCATAAGTCGCGGTAAGCCCAACACTCACCTAGGGATGACCGCCTTAAGAAGGCACATGAACTCCCATCACCGAGCCCAGTGGGAGCAACGCCGTCAGAACCCACAAAGCCAAACTCCAGGCTCTCACCATCCAGCCTCTTCTACTACTTCTCCTCTCTCTTCACAGTTGTCCTCCACTCCACCTTCCATCATCACGTCCCCAAGTTTATCTGGAAAAAGGCAGGCTTCCGTGGGACAAATGTTCGAGCGTAAAAGAATGATGACGCCGGATAACCCTCTTGCCCAACGGTTGACTGCTGGCTTGTCAGAACTCCTAGCCCGCCAACTACTGCCATATAAACTGGTGGACTCAGAGGCCTTTCGAAAATTTGTGGCCATTGGAACACCACAATGGAAGGTCCCAGGAAGGAAATATTTCTCCCAGAAGGGCATCCCAGAGCTATATGGCCATGTTCAGCGGCAAGTGAATGTATCTCTGGCACACAGTGTCGGTGCCAAGATACATCTGACCACAGACACGTGGTCTAGCAAACATGGGCAGGGAAGGTATATAACTTTTACTGCCCACTGGGTGAACCTTCTGACGGCCGTCAAGCATGTAACCCGTGGCACCCGTGTAGATTTGGTTTTACCGCCATGGATTGCATGCAGGCCTGCCTCTTCTTCTCCTCCTCCTCCTACTCTATCCTCCCTCTCCTCCTCGCTGACTCCTCCTCTTCCGCTGATACCGACTCTTCCGCTGCACCGCCCAAGATCCCCAGAACCTATTCGACATGCCAGGTGAGACGTTGCCATGCTGTGCTGCGTCTGTTGTGCCTGGAAGCCAAGAGCCACACTGGCCCTGCACTCCTTTCAGCTTTGCGTTCACAGACAGATCAGTGGCTAACACCGCTCAATTTGACAGTTGGTAAGGTGGTGTGAGACGACGGTGCCAATCTGCTGAGCGCGTTGAAACAGGGCAAAATTACACACGTGCCATGCATGGCACACGTCTTGAACTTGGTCGTGCAGCGATTCGTTGTCAAATACCCTGGGGTCCAGGACGTCTTGTGGCAGGCAAGGAAAATCTCGCCCCATTTCAGAAGATCTTACACGGCCATGGTTCGCCTTGCTGACATTCAGCGGCGACACAATCTGCCGGTCAGACGTCTTATTTGTGACTGCCCGACGCGATGGAACTCAACCTTGTATATAAAAAATTATAAAATGCAGTGCTAGCAAATATAAATGTGCTCAATACAAACGTATGTGTGAATGTCAACCATCTAAACCTTTCGGGATGATGGTACACACTATTAGTGAAAAGATTATGCACCAATGATTGGTGTCACCAGAAATGCAGTGGGTGTAATACTAAATGTTACCACTAAAAAGTGATCAACTAAGTAAAACCAGAAAATATACTGTGCAAAACATTAAATGAACTGAACAACCAGGCAAATAGCTCTAGGAGTAATTCACAGTACTACAGATGGTTTTCAACATCAAAGAAATAATGTCCCATTTGCAACAGTGGTTGTAATATAGAAGGAAGGGAAAAAAAAAAAAAAAATGCTTTAAAATAAAATAAAAGTCACCCAACATCCAACTTCTAGGACCAATAATGTTCGGTGAAATTCAACAGTTGGCTCAATAGCAGCAGAGATCAGAGGACCATGTGGGGAATAAAAAGAAAAAGCAACTTGTGAAGTACCGCTTAGGAACAGATTAACAATACGCTGTTATTGGGAAAACTCACAAGCCTTCAATGATAACCGAGCGTCAGTGTGTTCCGGGTTCACAACGGCGTGCGTTCCACAAGAACCGGAAGCAGCGTCACTGGTTCTTAGTGTTGACCGGAAATTTGTCAATGCATTTCGCCCCTCCTCCAGGGCATCATCAAGGACATCATCTCCGGTCAAAGAAGATCCTTATATATGCGCGGAGGTCTCCGCCTCACTTATTGTGAGCCAATTAGAAAAAAGGTAGAACCTCTCACCGCAATAAACCATTAGCTTCCTGAGTCACATCATTGCCCATCATTGATCAAAATGTGAGAACTTTATTGTTATATGACAATGACAGGGGTTAACAATGTGAACACATGAATAAATCAATGAATCTGAATACATGAATAAATTAGCATAGATAAAATAATCATTGACTAAATCAATGAAAATACAATAAAGTGCAATATAGTGGATATGCATCACGGAAAGGAATGGGGCAAAATAAAAAAAAAAAAAAAAAAAATATAAAAAATAAAAAATAAAATAGAAAAATAAATATATAAAACTAAAATTAAAATTAAAATATGAAAAAATAAAATAAATACATACATACATATATATATATATATATACATACACATACACATACATACATATATATACACACATATACACATATACATACATATACCCATAAAAAATTTAATAAAAATTACTTTCCGTAATGCATAAACCTAAAAACTACCAATTAGATAAAAAACAATTTAGATCAAGTTCGATGTTGAGACCATGCGGACTTAAAGTACCCAACCTATGTATCCACTGGGTTTCATTACGTGAGATAGCTTGTTTAAGGTTGGACCCTCTCCAATGTGCCTCAACCCTATCGATTCCACAAAACCTAAGACCCCTAGGGTCACTGTTGTGGAATAACCTAAAATGATTAGACAAACTGTGATGCTTGAACCCTTTTCTAATCCTATTTACATGCTCTCTTAATCTAATACCCAATTTTCTGGTGGTTCTGCCCACATAGTGGAGCTCACAAGGGCAGGAAAGAAGATAAGTGACATGTGTGGTTCCACAGGTAATAAATTTTTTAATTTCATAAGTTTTCCCAGACACACTAAAATGGGTTGTTTTCCTAACCCTGTGTTTGGAGGTACGACAAATCATGCATTTACCACAGCTATAAAAACCTGTCTGGTCCAAAAATGTGAATAATCTCTTAGGGGGATTCACGACATTAGGGGCCAGTTTTAATCTTAATGTGGGGGGTTTGGTATAGATAAAATGAGGTGCAACTGGTAGGACACTGGTTAGATCTTTATCTTTACGTAACAGTGGCCAATGCTCCTTAATGATTCTTTCAAATTGCTTGTGTTGTCTGGTATATCCTGTAAGAAATGCGATTCCATAATCTTTCTTATCTCGGATTTTCTTTTCAAAGAGCTGTTTTTTATCTAAGCTCCGAATATCTTCCCTGGTCTTATTGAGAGCCTTGATGTCATATCCTTTCTCTTGAAATCTTTCCAAAATAATTTTTGATTGTACATCATAGTCTTCAATTTTGTTACAGTTGTGCCGCACTCGCAACATTTGGCTTTTCGGTATTCCACTTAACCATCTTGGGTGATGGCAACTTCCAAGTGGTATATATCCATTTCTGTCAACTTCCTTGAAATATGTGCGAGTAAGTAATTTATCATTTTCTTTGAAAATCACCAAATCTAGAAAATTAACAGAATCATAACTAACAACCTCCAAAAAGGAGATACCACACTGGTTGTTACCAATTTCTTCCAGGAACTTAAAAAAGGAATCTCTTGATCCTGCCCAAATAATAAAAATATCATCGATATAACGTTTGTAAAAGCTTAACTGGGATATATTTCTTCCATAGATTGCTTTGGATTCCCACCAGCTCATGAAAAGATTTGCTACTGAAGGGGCATATTTGGCGCCCATTGCAACACCTTTACGTTGTCTAAAATATTTCTTTTCATGCCAAAAAAGTTATGGCTCATAGCCAGATCCAAGGCTTCAAGTAAAAAAACTTTTTGTTTGGGCTTGATATCTGTTTTGTCAAGAGCCCATTTGACTGCCTCTAAAGCATGATGTTGCTGTATGTTCGTGTACAGGGAATTAACATCCACACTGGCAAGAATGCAGTCCTGATCCACAGTAAGAGGCTCCAAAAATGTAATCAGATCTTTGCTATCTTTTAGATAGGCGGGGCATTTTTGTACTAGTGGTTGGAGAAAATTATCCAGGTACTCCCCCATTCTGGAAAATAATGAGTCTACCCCGCTAACTATAGGCCTCCCAGGAGGTCTATGGGGGTCTTTATGAATTTTGGGTAATTGGTATATTACCGGAACTTTGGGGGCATCAGGGACTAAAAATCTGGTTTCTTTTTTATTTAAAATCCCTGTTAGGTGTGCTTGCTTTGTAAGACGTTTCAATTTGGCTTTATATTTGTTGGTAGGATTACCTTTAAGTTCCTCATATGTCTCTTTGTCAGATACTAATCTATTTAATTCGTCAAGATAATCACTTTTATTAAGAATTACCAAACCCCCCCCCTTGTCAGCTGATCTTATCACTATATTTTTATTTTGCTCTAATAATTCTAGACCCTTTTCAACATCTTTTTTCTTTCTACTTGGTTGTATTTTTAATTTTCTTAGGTCTTCTTCGACTACCGATTTGAAGACCTCAACAAAATGATTGTTCTTCGGTTTAGGATTGAAAATTGAATTATTTCTTAGTGTGGTATGAGTAAATTCGTCCATTACTCCTTTCGGAATTATGTCCTTATTGTTTTTAGCATAGGTCTTTTTAATATTTATTTTTCTAATAAATTTCTGAAAATCAATAAAAACATCGAACTTATTAAAATCTTTATCTAAAGCGAATTTAAGTCCTAGCTGGAGGACTTTATTCTCTTCTTCAGAAAAAACTGCATCACTCAAATTAAAGATTCCTGAATTGAGTTTGCCCTTTTCCTTTTTCCTTTTCCCTCCCCTACATCCTCTTGTTCGTCTCTTCTTGTTTGGTCTTGATTGTATGAGGGGGGTCCCAGGGGATACCAGGGTCTCCATTCTTCTTCCCTCACATCCTGTGGGTAATGGCCTCTCCCTCGGCCTCTGGGATTGGGTCCACCCCGAGGTCTCCTCGGTGGCCCCCCAAAACCTCTCCTCTGAAACTCCCCTCTAAAGTTGTTATGGATGGGATAACCACCTCTACCTCGTGGGGGATATTGGTCATAATGATACGGTGTCCAAGAAGGACCACCATAATTTCCTCTTTGTTCATAACATCTTGTGTTATAAGAGCCTCTATTGGATTGTTGTGGATGATCATAATCTAGTGGCTCGAATCGATTGTATGTGGGGATTCCATAATGTGGGGTGGAAGGTCGCGGAGTGCCCCTTCCTCCACCACGTTGTACACCCCTACCCGATTCTTTGCGTTGGCCTTCGTATTTTATAGGAGTTTTAGGATGAATGTACCCCGCTTGCGTCTCATCCATAGAATCACTGGGATCAGGAGTATCTTCTTCTACCAATTCTTGCCACCTATAAACTTTATTGGATTTATAATCATTGGTGTCTCTAATGAATTTTTTCATTTTTTTCTTTTGGGTTTCTTTATCTAACTTTTCAACAAAATCCTGTAACTGTTTCATTTTTTCTTTGTATTCACCTGAGGCAATTGAAGGTCCTAATTTAGCTTTCAAAGCATTAATGTTAGCCTCCAGTACCTTCAGTTTTCTTTCCTTCCTACTTATTAGTAGTTGTAACAATTTTTTCTCTGTATGATTAAAAAAAGAGAACCATTCGTCCTCTAAATCTTTGTCCACTAGGCCATCATTGGGAGCAATATCCCACCTGAGTCTTCTGGGGGTTATATTGTCCTTGATGTATTTACCTAAAGTGAACACATCCCACCATGCTTTAACCTGCTTGTCCAAAGCACTTCTGAGACTTTTAAAGTCTTGGTTAATATCTAAATTGGTGTTGGATTGTGAGAAAAAATCATCTGCATTCAAATTTCTATTATTAACAAATGTGAAAATTTCCATAGCTGCTGAGTGCACACAATAAGTGAAAGGTAAATAAACAAAAACTAAAACTCGCGCTTATGGAGACATACAAAAATAAATGACAAGTGAAAAGAAATTATTATATGCGCAGCTGCTACAGCATAAGGCACTAACACCTTGAGAGATAAAAAATTATAAAATGCAGCGCTAGCGAATATAAATGTGCTCAATACAAACGTATGTGTGAATGTCAACCATCTAAACCTTTCGGGATGATGGTACACACTATTAGTGAAAAGATTATGCACCAATGATTGGTGTCACCAGAAATGCAGTGGGTGTAATACTAAATGTTACCACTAAAAAGTGATCAACTAAGTAAAACCAGAAAATATACTGTGCAAAACATTAAATGAACTGAACAACCAGGCAAATAGCTCTAGGAGTAATTCACAGTACTACAGATGGTTTTCAACATCAAAGAAATAATGTCCCATTTGCAACAGTACTGTGAATTACTCCTAGAGCTATTTGCCTGGTTGTTCAGTTCATTTAATGTTTTGCACAGTATATTTTCTGGTTTTACTTAGTTGATCACTTTTTAGTGGTAACATTTAGTATTACACCCACTGCATTTCTGGTGACACCAATCATTGGTGCATAATCTTTTCACTAATAGTGTGTACCATCATCCCGAAAGGTTTAGATGGTTGACATTCACACATACGTTTGTATTGAGCACATTTATGTTCGCTAGCGCTGCATTTTATAATTTTTTATCTCTCAAGGTGTTAGTGCCTTATGCTGTAGCAGCTGCGCATATAATAATTTCTTTTCACTTGTCATTTATTTTTGTATGTCTCCATAAGCGCGAGTTTTAGTTTTTGTTTATTTACTTTTCACTTATTGTGTGCACTCAGCAGCTATGGAAATTTTCACATTTGTTAATAATAGAAATTTGAATGCAGATGATTTTTTCTCACAATCCAACACCAATTTAGATATTAACCAAGACTTTAAAAGTCTCAGAAGTGCTTTGGACAAGCAGGTTAAAGCATGGTGGGATGTGTTCACTTTAGGTAAATACATCAAGGACAATATAACCCCCAGAAGACTCAGGTGGGATATTGCTCCCAATGATGGCCTAGTGGACAAAGATTTAGAGGACGAATGGTTCTCTTTTTTTAATCATACAGAGAAAAAATTGTTACAACTACTAATAAGTAGGAAGGAAAGAAAACTGAAGGTACTGGAGGCTAACATTAATGCTTTGAAAGCTAAATTAGGACCTTCAATTGCCTCAGGTGAATACAAAGAAAAAATGAAACAGTTACAGGATTTTGTTGAAAAGTTAGATAAAGAAACCCAAAAGAAAAAAATGAAAAAATTCATTAGAGACACCAATGATTATAAATCCAATAAAGTTTATAGGTGGCAAGAATTGGTAGAAGAAGATACTCCTGATCCCAGTGATTCTATGGATGAGACGCAAGCGGGGTACATTCATCCTAAAACTCCTATAAAATATGAAGGCCAACGCAAAGAATCGGGTAGGGGTGTACAACGTGGTGGAGGAAGGGGCACTCCGCGACCTTCCACCCCACATTATGGAATCCCCACATACAATCGATTCGAGCCACTAGATTATGATCATCCACAACAATCCAATAGAGGCTCTTATAACACAAGATGTTATGAACAAAGAGGAAATTATGGTGGTCCTTCTTGGACACCGTATCATTATGACCAATATCCCCCACGAGGTAGAGGTGGTTATCCCAGCCATAACAACTTTAGAGGGGATTTTCAGAGGAGAGGTTTTGGGGGGCCACCGAGGAGACCTCGGGGTGGACCCAATCCCAGAGGCCGAGGGAGAGGCCATTACCCACAGGATGTGAGGGAAGAAGAATGGAGACCCTGGTATCCCCTGGGACCCCCCTCATACAATCAAGACCAAACAAGAAGAGACGAACAAGAGGATGTAGGGGAGGGAAAAGGAAAAAGGAAAAGGGCAAACTCAATTCAGGAATCTTTAATTTGAGTGATGCAGTTTTTTCTGAAGAAGAGAATAAAGTCCTCCAGCTAGGACTTAAATTCGCTTTAGATAAAGATTTTAATAAGTTTGATGTTTTTATTGATTTTCAGAAATTTATTAGAAAAATAAATATTAAAAAGACCTATGCTAAAAACAATAAGGACATAATTCCGAAAGGAGTAATGGACGAATTTACTCATACCACACTAAGAAATAATTCAATTTTCAATCCTAAACCGAAGAACAATCATTTTGTTGAGGTCTTCAAATCGGTAGTCGAAGAAGACCTAAGAAAATTAAAAATACAACCAAGTAGAAAGAAAAAAGATGTTGAAAAGGGTCTAGAATTATTAGAGCAAAATAAAAATATAGTGATAAGATCAGCTGACAAGGGGGGGGGGTTTGGTAATTCTTAATAAAAGTGATTATCTTGACGAATTAAATAGATTAGTATCTGACAAAGAGACATATGAGGAACTTAAAGGTAATCCTACCAACAAATATAAAGCCAAATTGAAACGTCTTACAAAGCAAGCACACCTAACAGGGATTTTAAATAAAAAAGAAACCAGATTTTTAGTCCCTGATGCCCCCAAAGTTCCGGTAATATACCAATTACCCAAAATTCATAAAGACCCCCATAGACCTCCTGGGAGGCCTATAGTTAGCGGGGTAGACTCATTATTTTCCAGAATGGGGGAGTACCTGGATAATTTTCTCCAACCACTAGTACAAAAATGCCCCGCCTATCTAAAAGATAGCAAAGATCTGATTACATTTTTGGAGCCTCTTACTGTGGATCAGGACTGCATTCTTGCCAGTGTGGATGTTAATTCCCTGTACACGAACATACAGCAACATCATGCTTTAGAGGCAGTCAAATGGGCTCTTGACAAAACAGATATCAAGCCCAAACAAAAAGTTTTTTTACTTGAAGCCTTGGATCTGGCTATGAGCCATAACTTTTTTTGGCATGAAAATAAATATTTTAGACAACGTAAAGGTGTTGCAATGGGCGCCAAATATGCCCCTTCAGTAGCAAATCTTTTCATGAGCTGGTGGGAATCCAAAGCAATCTATGGAAGAAATATACCCCAGTTAAGCTTTTACAAACGTTATATCGATGATATTTTTATTATTTGGGCAGGATCAAGAGATTCCTTTTTTAAGTTCCTGGAAGAAATTGGTAACAACCAGTGTGGTATCTCCTTTTTGGAGGTTGTTAGTTATGATTCTGTTAATTTTCTAGATTTGGTGATTTTCAAAGAAAATGATAAATTACTTACTCGCACATATTTCAAGGAAGTTGACAGAAATGGATATATACCACTTGGAAGTTGCCATCACCCAAGATGGTTAAGTGGAATACCGAAAAGCCAAATGTTGCGAGTGCGGCGCAACTGTAACAAAATTGAAGACTATGATGTACAATCAAAAATTATTTTGGAAAGATTTCAAGAGAAAGGATATGACATCAAGGCTCTCAATAAGACCAGGGAAGATATTCGGAGCTTAGATAGAAAACAGCTCTTTGAAAAGAAAATCCGAGATAAGAAAGATTATGGAATCGCATTTCTTACAGGATATACCAGACAACACAAGCAATTTGAAAGAATCATTAAGGAGCATTGGCCACTGTTACGTAAAGATAAAGATCTAACCAGTGTCCTACCAGTTGCACCTCATTATATCTATACCAAACCCCCCACATTAAGATTAAAACTGGCCCCTAATGTCGTGAATCCCCCTAAGAGATTATTCACATTTTTGGACCAGACAGGTTTTTATAGCTGTGGTAAATGCATGATTTGTCGTACCTCCAAACACAGGGTTAGGAAAACAACCCATTTTAGTGTGTCTGGGAAAACTTATGAAATTAAAAAATGTATTACCTGTGGAACCACACATGTCACTTATCTTCTTTCCTGCCCTTGTGGGCTCCACTATGTGGGCAGAACCACCAGAAAATTGGGTATTAGATTAAGAGAGCATGTAAATAGGATTAGAAAAGGGTTCAAGCATCACAGTTTGTCTAATCATTTTAGGTTATTCCACAACAGTGACCCTAGGGGTCTTAGGTTTTGTGGAATCGATAGGGTTGAGGCACATTGGAGAGGGTCCAACCTTAAACAAGCTATCTCACGTAATGAAACCCAGTGGATACATAGGTTGGGTACTTTAAGTCCGCATGGTCTCAACATCGAACTTGATCTAAATTGTTTTTTATCTAATTGGTAGTTTTTAGGTTTATGCATTACGGAAAGTAATTTTTATTAAATTTTTTATGGGTATATGTATGTATATGTGTATATGTGTGTATATATATGTATGTATGTGTATGTGTATGTATATATATATATATATATGTATGTATGTATTTCTTTTATTTTTTCATATTTTAATTTTAATTTTAGTTTTATATATTTATTTTTCTATTTTATTTTTTATTTTTTATATATTTTTTTTTTTTTATTTTGCCCCATTCCTTTCCGTGATGCATATCCACTATATTGCACTTTATTGTATTTTCATTGATTTAGTCAATGATTATTTTATCTATGCTAATTTATTCATGTATTCAGATTCATTGATTTATTCATGTGTTCACATTGTTAACCCCTGTCATTGTCATATAACAATAAAGTTCTCACATTTTGATCAATGATGGGCAATGATGTGACTCAGGAAGCTAATGGTTTATTGCGGTGAGAGGTTCTACCTTTTTTCTAATTGGCTCACAATAATTGAGGCGGAGACCTCCGCGCATATATAAGGATCTTCTTTGACCGGAGATGATGTCCTTGATGATGCCCTGGAGGAGGGGCGAAATGCATTGACAAATTTCCGGTCAACACTAAGAACCAGTGACGCTGCTTCCGGTTCTTGTGGAACGCACGCCGTTGTGAACCCGGAACACACTGACGCTCGGTTATCATTGAAGGCTTGTGAGTTTTCCCAATAACAGCGTATTGTTAATCTGTTCCTAAGCGGTACTTCACAAGTTGCTTTTTCTTTTTATTCCCCACATGGTCCTCTGATCTCTGCTGCTATTGAGCCAACTGTTGAATTTCACCGAACATTATTGGTCCTAGAAGTTGGATGTTGGGTGACTTTTATTTTATTTTAAAGCATTTTTTTTTTTTTTTTTTTCCCCTTCCTTCTATATTACAACCACTGTTGCAAATGGGACATTATTTCTTTGATGTTGAAAACCATCTGTAGTACTGTGAATTACTCCTAGAGCTATTTGCCTGGTTGTTCAGTTCATTTAATGTTTTGCACAGTATATTTTCTGGTTTTACTTAGTTGATCACTTTTTAGTGGTAACATTTAGTATTACACCCACTGCATTTCTGGTGACACCAATCATTGGTGCATAATCTTTTCACTAATAGTGTGTACCATCATCCCGAAAGGTTTAGATGGTTGACATTCACACATACGTTTGTATTGAGCACATTTATATTCGCTAGCGCTGCATTTTATAATTTTTTATCTCTCAAGGTGTTAGTGCCTTATGCTGTAGCAGCTGCGCATATAATAATTTCTTTTCACTTGTCATTTATTTTTGTATGTCTCCATAAGCGCGAGTTTTAGTTTTTGTTTATCAACCTTGTATATGCTTGATAGGCTGCTCCAGCAGAAATGTGCAGTTAACGACTACCTGTACGAACTCTGCGCCAGAACAGGTACTGGGGATATTGGGGTTTTTTCACCGCGTCAGTGGCTGCTCATGCGCGACGCATGCAGACTTTTGCGGCCATTTGATGAGATCATCAAACTGGTCAGTCGCAGCCATGGTGCCATCAGTGACATCGTACCTTATGCCTTCTTTATGGAGCGTGCATTGCGTTGTGTCATTGATCAAGCCGTCGAGGAGCAGGAGCAGGAAGATGAGGAAGTCACAATGCTGGATGAATTACCAGGGGGGGCTACTCTATCTGAGACAAGTCAACAACAGGAGTCTGAAGAGGAGTCAGAGGAGGATGGTGCCGGGGCGGATGAGGAAGAGCAAGAAGAGCATGCTTTAAACCTTTCTGGGATCCCTGCTGTTGTTGTTCGTGGATGGGGGGAGGAGATCGAGGACGACATTATCCTGGATGATGACGAGCAGGAGCCAGGCCACCACACTGCTTCCAGTTTAGTGCAAATGGGGGCCTTCATGCTCCAGTGTTTTAAGAGGGACCCCCGTATAAAAAGCATAAAGGGCAAGGACCATTACTGGGTGGCAACGTACTTGGACCCCCGGTACAAACAAAAAATGGCAGAAATGTTACCACTATCACAGAGGGCTGTCAGAATGGAGCACTTCCAGGCCTTGCTTCGAGAAATGCTGCATTCTGCTTTTGCGTGCGCTGGCAGAGGAATTTCCACTCCCAGAGGAACAATCCAACAGCGCCTGCAAGAAGAGGGCGGTTTGAAGATGTCTTGGTCACTTCTGATATGAGATCATTCTTTCAGCCGACCCATCGACAGGTCTCATCCGGATCCAGCATCAGGGAACGCCTAGACCGACAGGTGTCCGACTACATCGGATTAACGGCCGATGTGGACGCTCTGAGAAGTGATGAACCCCTGGACTACTGGGTGGGCAGGCTTGACCTCTGGCCAGAGCTTGCACAATTTGCAATGGAACTGTTGGCTTGCCCCTCGTCCAGTGTCCTGTCCGAAAGGATGTTCAGCGCAGCAGGGGGGATCGTGACCGATAAGCGCACTCGCTTAGCTCACGACAGTGTTGACTACCTCACATTTATAAAAATGAATGAGGCATGGATCTCAGGAATTCAACACATGTGACCAGTAGACCATGTTTCATTCAAATTCCTCATGACAGGCCACAAATATCCACCAACACCTATAACAATTATTCATGGTCCTTGTCTTCTTGGGTAAATACAGCGGCATAAAAGGCCTTTTATGTCCGTTGAATGCCTAATTTTTAGGGCCTGTAGTACCCGAAACGTATTTATCCTGTGAATGCCTAATGTACCTCCAGCCACAGAATTTAAAGTTCTTTGCTGTCAGATGAATGCCTGTTGGCTAATTTTTGGGGCCTGTACTGGCCGACACTTACTTCTTTATCCAGGCTGTGAATGCCTAATTTTTCAGACTGGAATTGAAAATCAATTCCGCTAAATTGTGGAACGGATGCGGACCCATATTACAGACGTGTGAATGGACCCTATATGTATTTGACATGTATTTACCGGCTGCTGTCAGTTCCGGCTGATTTAGGCCGAGCTATTACAATAAAACCGAGCAATATTACAAAATACGAAATAAACGTTATAACTGTATAAACGATTTATACAACTTATAAAAAAAAAAAAAAAAATTATGGCAACTTTTCCAATAGCAGGATCATTTCATATACCCCCTTCATAGCCTGGCCTTGCGTCTCTTCCATGGCCTTCATGCGCTCCTGAATTGACAAAAAAATTCAGATAAAAAAAGAATGCTTGTCGTTGTCGATCTCAAATTTGCTTAATACTTCTGTTATGTCATTGTCCATGTTGTGGGACTATGTGTGCACAGCTAGTAATTATTTTGTGGCTGCAAATATGACCTGGAGGTTTTTAATGTTCGCCTCCCATTGAAATGAATGGGGCCCGCCGCGAACCCGCGGTTCGCGAACATTTACCCGCGTTCGCACGATCGCGTTTGCGAACCGTCCCGGGAGATGTTCGTCCATCCCTATGGAGGAACCCAGAAAAAAGAACTTTCTCCTGTTTTTCTACCTCCTATAAAACGGCGTCCAGAATAGACCTAGCATTTGCAGATCCTGCAATGTTAGTAGACATTGCGGAAGCCGCATATCTACAGAGTGGCCTCTCAGATCATTTTCCTTAACTCTTGTCGATACATATCCCTATTCCGAGAAATGCATCACTGTGGCGATTAACTCCTCAGTGGGTGTTATACCCAGAAATAGCGGCAAAAATTACACATATTACAACAGAATCTTGGGAGAATAATGCGTGATCGGCCTCGGTGGATATTGTGTGGGATGCGTTTAAAGCATATTTACGAGGACAATACATCTCAAATATTGCAGCGGTTAATAAAAAAGTTAGGATACAGGAGCTGCAAATGCAGATAGAACTTCAGAAGGAAAAATATGGTCAAGATTCTAGTGGTACTAATTTTGTAAAGGTACATGTTTTTTCACCTTAATGCATCCTATGCATTAGGGTGAAAAAACATTCGACAATACCGCCCCCCCCCCCCCCCGAGCCCCTGTTTTACTTACCTGGCCCCTCGAAAGTCCAGCGCTCGCTCTCGTCATCCTCCGAGTTCCTGAGCCCGGCCGTTGATTGGCTACACTGGGTGGATTGAAAGCAGCGCAGCCATTGGCTCAATCACATCCAATGACGCGGCACGCCGGGGGGGGCGGGGCCGAGTGATACAGTCAGCGGCTATGGCCGCCGCTGTATCACGGGAGTGCGCTCGCAGTAACTCCACACCATGCGAGCTCGCTCGCATTATGGTGTGGAGTCCTTGCGGGGAGGAGCTGAAACAGCCGCCGAGGGACCCCAGAAGACCAGGATCGGGACCACTGTGTGCAAAACGAGCTGCACAGTGGAGGTAAGTATAACATGTTTGTTATTTTTTATTTTTTTAAACGGGAACCTTTAGTGTTCCTTTAATGATGGCCGCACAAAGAGATTTACATCTGCACATGGAGGAAATAACAAGGCTGGAATTATATAGAAATGGACAAAATATTTTTGAGCAGGGGAATAAAAGTGGGAGATTTTTGGCACAACAAGAATATCAAGCTACGACTATATCAGAAATTGAGACTTTAAAAGGACAGAGTAAAAGAACCCGAGGAGATATTGGAGACCTTCAGAGAGTATTATAGTTTTGTTATATGCCTCTTCTCTCCCCTTCGACTCCCGACCAGGGACTATGACGGACCTTTTGGACCGGTTAGACCTTGGATGGTTGTCGGACAGGGAGAGGGAGGCATTGGTCTACCCACTCTACCCAATTACAAGTGAGGAGATCATAGAAACTATACATACATTTTCAGGGGAAAAGGCACCAGGCCCAGACGGAATTCCGGTGGAATTCTATAAAAAATATGGAGCTTTAATAGCCCCAAAACTTGCAGAAGTATTTACAAGTGGGTTATTGAAAGGGGCCCTTCCAGTCTCAATGAGAGAGGCACATATAACCTTAATATATAAAGAAACGAAGGATCAAAAATTATGTTCCTCATATAGGCCAATAGCATTATTAAATATAGATTTTAAAATATTGACAAAAAATACTAACATTAAGATTACAATCCCTGCTTAGAAATATCATAGATTCAGATCTGACAGGATTTATGCCACAGAGAACAACGGACGTTAAGAAGGATGGGATTCCCATTAGTATTCATTAAGTGGATGCAAATAATATAAAGGAAACCCATCTCAGTTAAACTGGGAGGAAAGCTATTGTGTTTTTTTTCAGCTATACAGAGGCACGAGGCAGGGCTGTCCTCTCTCTCCAGCACTCTTCGCAATAGCAATAGAGCCAGTGGCAGAGGCTCTTAGGACTTCGCCAAATATTCAAGGACTTTGAGTGGGGGGGGCTGGAAGAGAGGGTAGCCCTGTATTCCGATGATATGCTGTTATTCTTGAGAGATGCGGGCCCATCTTTGGAAGGAGCCTTAGAATTATTAGATACTTTTTCATTATTTACAGGGCTTAAAGTAAATTGGGGTAATGCCCCGTACACACGAGCGGAAATTCCGATGTGAGCTTTTGGTTGGAAATTCCGACCGTGTGTATGCTCAATCTGACTTTTGCTGTCCGAATTTCTGCCAACAAAAGATTGAGAGCTGGTTCTCAAATTTTCTGACGGGAAAATCCGTTCATCTGTATGCAATTCCGACACGCAAAAAAAACACGCATGCTCAGAATCAAGTACGAGACGGAAGTGCTCGGTCTGGTAAAACTAGCGTTCGTAATGGAGATATCACATTCGTCATGCTGCAAATTATTGGATCTTTTAATGCAGCGCATTCTTTTTTTATAATGCTAGAATTATGAAGTTGTTTTGCTGATGATATTCACACAGAGTTCAGACAAACTTATTTCTTTATTATTTCTCGTGATCTCATGAATAATCTTTATTTTTTTAAAGCCAGATCTCCATAATAATGTTTAGAATTCTTTTTTATAGTAATTTTTTTTCTTTTAATCAAGAACTCCTGTTTTTTTATGATTTTTTTGTGTGTGTCAAGTTACCACAACAACATTATTATCTTGTATTTTTTAACCTCAAGGAGGTTGGTTGGTGTCACTTGTTAATTTGACATTGTATTTTTGAAATGTACCTGCCTACTCACAAACAAACTGTCCTATTTGAAGAAAAACACATAGGCAAGAATTTTCATTAAAAAAATATCCATTTATTCTGGCTCATAACAAAAGAACGAGGAAGGTAACACTGGAGAAACTGTTGGAATTTGAAAGCCTTTTGACATAAACTCTTTGCAAAACAAAATTGGTAGCCAGAAAATTCCATATAATAGTGAGCCCAATCTGGTCCAGAGATCAGGAACAGCAGCAGATGACATATATGTCCCCAGTCTGTGGTACTACAACAGCCTGCGTCTTCTGTCAGACCAGACTGAACCCAGGCCATCACTTTCTTGTCTTCCTTACACATTTCCCTCCAGCCTTCCCTGCAGCCTTCCCCCCATGCTTCCTTGGAGGCTGTGGCTCTGGTGGTGGACTTGTGGCAGGAGGAGGAGGATGAGCGAGCTTACATAAGTGGATGTGTTCTGTCAGTTGGCCCCTCATCCCCTTATGAAGGGCCTGAAAAATAATGTCCTCACAGATGTGGCGTTGGCCCTCCTCCATTTTCTGCAATTTACCAGCTACATAGCAGCCATAGGCCTCTTCAACGTCGGGGGGGGGGTTCTCAGGGCCGCATTAGCCTCCCTAATGAGGTACAGTGCTGCCTCCTCCATGTTATTCCCCTTCCTGGGCCTTTTTTTTGGAAGGTCGGAGGGGAGGCAGCTGAGATTTTGTGAGGCTACTGGACCCGGCCACCTCCTGGCTGACACTTACCCCCGCCTCCTCCTGGCTGCCACATCCTAGAGCCTCGTCCTGGCTGAGGTCTTCCTCTGTATAAAAAAGGGACATATAGTTTTAGTTTTTGGATCATCAATCACACACAATTTTCAAAACAATTTTCAGCTTTGACTGTTGCAAATTGAATGTTAATAAATAGTAAAGACTATCATTCTGACCCCAGCAGTTTTCATTCTTGTCCCAATCATTTTTGGCCACTACTGTCTATTAGGGATGAGCCGAACACCCCCGGGTTCGGTTCGCACCAGAACCTTCGAACGGACCGAAAGTTCGCGCAAATTTTCGAACCCTATTCGTTATAATGGACGCGAACGTTCGAAATCAAAATTGCTAATTACAACGGCCAATATGCATGTTAATGTCATAAAACAGGTTTGGGGACCCGGGTCCTGCCCCAGGGGACATATATCAATGCAAAAAGAAATTTTAAAAACTAAAGTTTTTTTGGGAGCAGTCATTTTAATGATGCATAAAGTGAAAAAAAAAAAAGTGAAATTTTCCTTTAAATATGGTACCTGGGGGGTGTCTAAAGTATGCCTGTGAAGTGGCATGTGTTTCCCGTGTTTAGAACTGTCCTTGCACAAAATGACATTTGTAAAGGAAAAAAAGAAGCCATTTAAAACCACTTGCGGCTTTAATGTCATGTCTTGTCCTGGCCGCCATATGGCTGAAAATCCTTGAGAAAAATGGCATGGCTACCCCATCACCCCCCCCCCCCACCCCAGCCCCTTTGGGTCTTGTATGGATACTAAGGGGGACCCCGCACCTAAAATAAAACCCTATACCTACAACCCTATATACTCTGAACAGCAGTATATAGGTGGTGCAAACAAGACATGGACTGTAGGTTTGTTCTTAAGTAGAATCTGAACAGGTACATTATGAAGTGTAGCTACATCCCAAAAAAATCAATTTTTAAGCTTTTTGGAGAACATAGGGAGGGGTTATCACCCCTGTAACATTTGCTGTCTTTGCACATCTGTTCAGAACATGTCACCTCACTTTCCGTCCCAATGACAAATGTTTTTGGAAAAGTGGGGTTTTAATTGAAACAAGGATTGGTGATAAAGCATCAGTAGAGAGGAGATACCTTTTTCCCAAATTAAATCTAACAGGATAGAATTTTCCTTCCTAGGGGTAGATTTCCTCTCACTTCCTGTTTTCTCTTGCCGTTTGCAAGTAGGAGTCGTTTGTAAGTTGGATGTTTGAAAGTAGGGGCCTGCCGTATATACTCTGCAGAAATTTGCCCTATTAGATGTTGGTGTAGCCACAAGACTGGTGGGCACAGGAATGGGCCCTGCTGTGAGTTAATAGATCAAGATTTGTACTTGCATGCACCTGTTGAACCGGGCAGAAAAATTGGGCCTTTGGTGGTGGTGGTGGTGGTGGTGGACGGTGTTGCCACAAGACTGTAAGCCCTCACAGTTACTCTTGGTGGGTGCAGGAATGGGCCCTGCTGTGAGTTATTAGATCAAGATTTGTAATTGCATGCACCTGTTGAACAGGGCAGAAAAATTGGGCCTTTGGTGGTGGTGGTGGTGGTGGACGGTGTTGCCACAAGACTGTAGGCCCTCATAGTTACTCTTGGTGGGCGCAGGAATGGGCCCTGCTGTGAACTATTAGATCAAGATTTGTAATTACACGCCCCTGTTAAACAGGGGCTGAAAAATTGTGCCTTAGGCATTGGTGCTGGTGCCACAACACTGCAACCCCTCACAGATACTGTACTTGGAGCACAGCAGTCACACCTGTTGCGAAGCATCTTTTTAAAAAATTGTAATTACACGCCCCTGTTATACAGGGGCTGAAAAATTGTGCCTTAGGCACTGGTGCTGGTGCCACAACACTGCAACCCCTCACAGATACTGTACTCTGAGCACAGCAATGAGACCTGTTGCAAAGCATTGCCTAAAAATTGTAATTACACGCCCCAACAGGGGCTGAAAAATTGTGCCTTAGGCACTGGTGCTGGTGCCACAACACTGCAACCCCTCACAGATACTGTACTCTGAGCACAGCAGTCACACCTGTTGCGAAGCATCTTTTTAAAAAATTGTAATTACACGCCCCTGTTATACAGGGGCTGAAAAATTGTGCCTTAGGCACTGGTGTGGTGGCATGGATCATTGAGGAGGAGGAAGAGGATAGTCAGTGAACATAACAGGACAGTCACTCAGCATCAGCATAGGCAGTCTTGAAGGGATGTGACATTATAAATTATTCCGTTATATCCGCTTCAGGTGTCTGGTAGCTGGTGGTGATCCAAGACTGATCCTTTTTATGAAGGTCAGTCGATCAACCGAGTCGGTGGACAGGCGCACCCTATGATCGGTGACAAATCCTCCAGCAGCACTGAATGTGCGTTCGGAAAGAACGCTGGATGCAGGACAGGCCAGTAGCTCAATTGCATACTGTGCAAGCTCTGGCCAGTGATCCATCCTCAGGACCCAGTAAGCCAGAGGATTTTCGGTGGGAAAGGTGTCCAAGTCTGACCTTGCCCCTAGGTATTCCTGCACCATGTATATCAGACGCTGGCGATGGTTGCTGGAACCGATCATACCTTGGGGCTGCGGACTAAAAAATTGTCTGAACGCATCGGTCAGACGTCCACCTCCCCCACCGCTCCTTCTGCTACTGACCGAAGCCTCAGCAACTCGTCGTCCAGGACCAGGAGTTTGTAACCTCCCAGTTTCTGGGAACGCGTTGCACAGACCTTTCTGCAAGGCCTCCCTGAGATGTCTCATCCTCTGCTCCCTCTGCGACGGCAAGATAAGGTCCGCAACCTTACCCTTGTACCGTGGATCAAGGAGAGTGGCCAGCCAGTAATGGTCACTCTCCTTGATCCGAAGAACACGAGGATCCTTCCGCAGGCTTTGCAGGATCAGGGAGGCCATGCAGCGTAGGTTAGCTGAGGCATTCGGTCCGGAGTCTTCTGGGTCACTGAGGATGACATGATCGCCAGCCACCTCCTCCCAGCCACGTACAAGTCCACTGGTTTGTTGGGACTGTACATCATCCCTAAAAGACTGCTGCTGCTGATGCTGAGTGCCAGGCTCCACCTCCATGCTCACACAATCCTCCTCCTCCTCCTCCTCCTCCTCCTCTTCCTGTGTGATGGGTGGGACAGAAGGAACATTGTCTGGATAAAGGGGGCCTTGAGAGACAAGGAAGTCCTCCTCTTCCTGCCTCTGTTCTGCCTCAAGTGCCCTGTCCATTATCCCACGCAGCGTATGCTCCAACAGGTGGACAAGAGGTACAGTGTCACTGATGCATGCACTGTCACTGCTCACCATCCTCGTGGCCTCCTCAAATGGTGAGAGGACAGTGCATGCATCCCTGATCATGCTCCACTGGCGTGGGGAAAAAAAGCCAAGCTCCCCTGACCCTGTCCTGGTGCCGTAGTCGCAAAGGTACTCATTGATGGCCCTCTGCTGCGTGTGCAGTCGCTGCAGCATGGCCAACGTTGAGTTCCACCTGGTGGGCATGTCACATATTAGGCGGTTCTTGGGCAGGTTCAGCTCCTTTTGCAGCTCAGTCAGCCGAGCACTGGCATTATAAGATCGGCGGAAATGCACACATACTTTCCTGGCCTGCCTCAGGACATCCTGTAAGCCTGGGAACCTGCCCAAGAACCGCTGCACCACCAGGTTGAGGACGTGAGCCATACAGGGCACATGGGTGAGCTGCCCCTGTCGCAGGGCGGAGAGGAGGTTGGTGCCATTATCAGAAACGACCATTCCTGGCTTAAGCTGGCGTGGCGTCAACCACCTCTCGGCCTGCCCCTGCAGAGCTGCCAGAACCTCTGGCCCAGTGTGGCTCCTGTCCCCCAAACACACCAGCGCAAGCACGGCATGGCATCTTTTTGCCTGCGTACTCGCGTAGCCCCTTGTACGCCTACGGAGCACCGCTGGTTCCGAGGACAGAGCACTCGAAGAGGACATGGAGGAAGAAGAAGAGGAGGGGGTGGAGGAGAGAGGTGTGTCACAACCAGTAGTAGCATTTTGGAGGCGTGGTGGCGGAACAACCTCCAACACTACTGCACCTTGTCCTGCATCCCTCCCAGCTGCCAATAGAGTGACCCAATGGGCCGTGAAAGAAAGATAACGTCCCTGTCCATGCCTGCTGGACCATGAGTCAGCGGTAATATGCACCTTACCGCTGACCGCCCTGTCCAGCGAGGCATGGACATTGCCTTCCACATGCCAGTAGAGAGACAGAATCGCCTTCCGTGAGAAAAAGTGGCGTTTGGGAACCTGCCACTGAGGAACCGCACATTGAACAAACTCACGGAAGGGGGCCGAGTCTATCAACTGAAAAGGCAGCAGTTGAAGTGCTAGCAATTTAGCCAAGCTAGCATTCAACCGCTGGGCATGTGGATGGCTGGGAGTATACTTCTTTCGACGGTCCAGCAGCTGGGGCAGGGAAATTTGCCTGCTACAATCGGACGTCGGTGTACTGCAAGTACTTGGTTGTGACACACCTAATTCTACACCTTCAGTCCTCTCAGAGCAGCTTTCAGAGAGGACTGAAGATATAGTGGGGATGGAGATCCCAGCTGATGAGGAGCAAGGAGAGGTCCGCTTTGTTCTTTGGTGTGGGTCTTTTATGTGTGCTTGCCAACGAGCTGCATGGCAGGTCGACATATGTCTGCTCATGCTTGTGGTGCCCAAGCGGCTGATGTTTTGGCCACGCGAGATACGCTTGAGACAAATATTGCAAATAGCAGTGGTGCGATCTGATGCACTCGTCTCAAAAAAGGCCCACACCAAAGAACTTTTGTGATAACGTGCAGAGGCAGCGCCCTGCACAGGCGGAGCTCTGCGGTGTGGTACAGTTGCTGTGCTGGCCTCTAGCTGGCCTCCAGGGGGCATCCTGCCTCGTTGGACATGTGACGCTGCATCCTCCTCCTCCTCCTCCTCTCTCCCTTCAGGCACCCACGTGGAGTCAGTGACCTCATCATCCCCTCCCTCTTCACCACTAGAGCAAACCTGGCAGTAAGCTGCAGCTGGTGGAACACTACTGCCAGATTGCTGTCCTTCAGCATCCCCTCTCTCTGTGCGCACACTACTGACTTCCTCAAGCTGGGTATCATCATCCGAGCCTTCGAATCGTTGGGCATCCTCCTGGAGCATGTACCCAACACTGTGCTCAAACAGTTCGGGGGACTCCTCAGGAGGACATGGTGGGTCTAGGGAAGGGGTGGCTGATGATGCCATTGAGTACGCGTTGGCAGCTGCTCTGCCAGTACCCTGAGCCTGGGTGAGAGAGGATGAGGAGGATGAGGAGGGCTTGGTCATCCATTCTACCAAGCCTTCGGCATGATGCGGCTCCACATGTCCAGCTGCCGAAAACAAAGACAAGCGTGTCCCATGGCCACGTGCTGATGACGATGCACGACCACGTCCACGGCCAGCACTGTTGTCTCTAGAAACAGAGCCTGCCTGCCCTGTGTTCTTGCCTCGGCACGCTCTGCCTCTCCTTGGCGGTCTTCCAGCCATTGTAGTCGGTAGTGTATATAGTATAAAAAATAGAACTCCTATGTGTGCTCACAACACACTGTAGGTCCTATGGGTGCTGACACTAACACACTATGGGTACTATGTGTGCTGCTGACAAGAAAATATAGGAGCTCTGTTTGCTGCCACTAACACACTAGAAGTCCTATGGGTGCTGCTGAGAAGAAAATATAGGAGCTCTGTTTGCTGCCACTAACACACTAGAAGTCCTATGGGTGCTGCTGAGAAGAAAATATAGGAGCTCTGTGCAATGCCACTAACACACTAGAAGTCCTATGGGTGCTGCTGAGATGAAAATATAGGAACTCTGTGTGATGCCACTAACACATTAGAAGTCCTATGGGTGCTGCTGAGAAGAAAATATAGGAGCTCTGTTTGCTGCCACTAACACACTAGAAGTCCTATGGGTGCTGCTGAGAAGAAAATATAGGAGCTCTGTGTGATGCCACTAACACACTAGAAGTCCTATGGGTGCTGCTGAGAAGAAAATATAGGAGCTCTGTTTGCTGCCACTAACACACTAGAAGTCCTATGGGTGCTGCTGAGAAGAAAATATAGGAGCTCTGTTTGCTGCCACTAACACACTAGAAGTCCTATGGGTGCTGCTGAGAAGAAAATATAGGAGCTCTGTTTGCTGCCACTAACACACTAGAAGTCCTATGGGTGCTGCTGAGAAGAAAATATAGGAGCTCTGTTTGCTGCCACTAACACACTAGAAGTCCTATGGGTGCTGCTGAGAAGAAAATATAGGAGCTCTGTGTGATGCCACTAACACACTAGAAGTCCTATGGGTGCTGCTGAGAAGAAAATATAGGAGCTCTGTTTGCTGCCACTAACACACTAGAAGTCCTATGGGTGCTGCTGAGAAGAAAATATAGGAGCTCTGTTTGCTGCCACTAACACACTAGAAGTCCTATGGGTGCTGCTGAGAAGAAAATATAGGAGCTCTGTGTGATGCCACTAACACACTAGAAGTCCTATGGGTGCTGCTGAGAAGAAAATATAGGAGCTCTGTTTGCTGCCACTAACACACTAGAAGTCCTATGGGTGCTGCTGAGAAGAAAATATAGGAGCTCTGTTTGCTGCCACTAACACACTAGAAGTCCTATGGGTGCTGCTGAGAAGAAAATATAGGAGCTCTGTTTGCTGCCACTAACACACTAGAAGTCCTATGGGTGCTGCTGAGAAGAAAATATAGGAGCTCTGTGTGATGCCACTAACACACTAGAAGTCCTATGGGTGCTGCTGAGATGAAAATATAGGAACTCTGTGTGATGCCACTAACACATTAGAAGTCCTATGGGTGCTGCTGAGAAGAAAATATAGGAGCTCTGTTTGCTGCCACTAACACACTAGAAGTCCTATGGGTGCTGCTGAGAAGAAAATATAGGAGCTCTGTGTGATGCCACTAACACACTAGAAGTCCTATGGGTGCTGCTGAGAAGAAAATATAGGAGCTCTGTTTGCTGCCACTAACACACTAGAAGTCCTATGGGTGCTGCTGAGAAGAAAATATAGGAGCTCTGTGTGATGCCACTAACACACTAGAAGTCCTATGGGTGCTGCTGAGAAGAAAATATAGGAGCTCTGTTTGCTGCCACTAACACACTAGAAGTCCTATGGGTGCTGCTGAGAAGAAAATATAGGAGCTCTGTGTGATGCCACTAACACACTAGAAGTCCTATGGGTGCTGCTGAGATGAAAATATAGGAACTCTGTGTGATGCCACTAACACATTAGAAGTCCTATGGGTGCTGCTGAGAAGAAAATATAGGAGCTCTGTTTGCTGCCACTAACACACTAGAAGTCCTATGGGTGCTGCTGAGAAGAAAATATAGGAGCTCTGTGTGATGCCACTAACACACTAGAAGTCCTATGGGTGCTGCTGAGAAGAAAATATAGGAGCTCTGTTTCCTGCCACTAACACACTAGAAGTCCTATGGGTGCTGCTGAGAAGAAAATATAGGAGCTCTGTGTGATGCCACTAACACACTAGAAGTCCTATGGGTGCTGCTGAGAAGAAAATATAGGAGCTCTGTTTGCTGCCATTAACACACTAGAAGTCCTATGGGTGCTGCTGAGAAGAAAATATAGGAGCTCTGTTTGCTGCCACTAACACACTAGAAGTCCTATGGGTGCTGCTGAGAAGAAAATATAGGAGCTCTGTTTGCTGCCACCAACACACTAGAAGTCCTATGGGTGCTGCTGAGAAGAAAATATAGGAGCTCTGTGTAATGCCACTAACACACTAGAAGTCCTATGGGTGCTGCTGAGAAGAAAATATAGGAGCTCTGTTTGCTGCCACTAACACACTAGAAGTCCTATGGGTGCTGCTGAGAAGAAAATATAGGAGCTCTGTTTGCTGCCACTAACACACTAGAAGTCCTATGGGTGCTGCTGAGAAGAAAATATAGGAGCTCTGTGTGATGCCACTAACACACTAGAAGTCCTATGGGTGCTGCTGAGAAGAAAATATAGGAGCTCTGTTTGCTGCCACTAACACACTAGAAGTCCTATGGGTGCTGCTGAGAAGAAAATATAGGAGCTCTGTTTGCTGCCACTAACACACTAGAAGTCCTATGGGTGCTGCTGAGAAGAAAATATAGGAGCTCTGTTTGCTGCCACTAACACACTAGAAGTCCTATGGGTGCTGCTGAGAAGAAAATATAGGAGCTCTGTGTGATGCCACTAACACACTAGAAGTCCTATGGGTGCTGCTGAGAAGAAAATATAGGAGCTCTGTTTGCTGCCACTAACACACTAGAAGTCCTATGGGTGCTGCTGAGAAGAAAATATAGGAGCTCTGTGTGATGCCACTAACACACTAGAAGTCCTATGGGTGCTGCTGAGAAGAAAATATAGGAGCTCTGTTTGCTGCCACTAACACACTAGAAGTCCTATGGGTGCTGCTGAGAAGAAAATATAGGAGCTCTGTTTGCTGCCACTAACACACTAGAAGTCCTATGGGTGCTGCTGAGAAGAAAATATAGGAGCTCTGTTTGCTGCCACTAACACACTAGAAGTCCTATGGGTGCTGCTGAGAAGAAAATATAGGAGCTCTGTGTGATGCCACTAACACACTAGAAGTCCTATGGGTGCTGCTGAGAAGAAAATATAGGAGCTCTGTTTGCTGCCACTAACACACTAGAAGTCCTATGGGTGCTGCTGAGAAGAAAATATAGGAGCTCTGTTTGCTGCCACTAACACACTAGAAGTCCTATGGGTGCTGCTGAGAAGAAAATATAGGAGCTCTGTGTGATGCCACTAACACACTAGAAGTCCTATGGGTGCTGCTGAGATGAAAATATAGGAACTCTGTGTGATGCCACTAACACATTAGAAGTCCTATGGGTGCTGCTGAGAAGAAAATATAGGAGCTCTGTTTGCTGCCACTAACACACTAGAAGTCCTATGGGTGCTGCTGAGAAGAAAATATAGGAGCTCTGTGTGATGCCACTAACACACTAGAAGTCCTATGGGTGCTGCTGAGAAGAAAATATAGGAGATCTGTTTGCTGCCACTAACACACTAGAAGTCCTATGGGTGCTGCTGAGAAGAAAATATAGGAGCTCTGTTTGCTGCCACTAACACACTAGAAGTCCTATGGGTGCTGCTGAGAAGAAAATATAGGAGCTCTGTTTGCTGCCACTAACACACTAGAAGTCCTATGGGTGCTGCTGAGAAGAAAATATAGGAGCTCTGTTTGCTGCCACTAACACACTAGAAGTCCTATGGGTGCTGCTGAGAAGAAAATATAGGAGCTCTGTTTGCTGCCACTAACACACTAGAAGTCCTATGGGTGCTGCTGAGAAGAAAATATAGGAGCTCTGTTTGCTGCCACTAACACACTAGAAGTCCTATGGGTGCTGCTGAGAAGAAAATATAGGAGCTCTGTTTGCTGCCACTAACACACTAGAAGTCCTATGGGTGCTGCTGAGATGAAAATATAGGAACTCTGTGTGATGCCACTAACACATTAGAAGTCCTATGGGTGCTGCTGAGAAGAAAATATAGGAGCTCTGTTTGCTGCCACTAACACACTAGAAGTCCTATGGGTGCTGCTGAGAAGAAAATATAGGAGCTCTGTGTGATGCCACTAACACACTAGAAGTCTTATGGGTGGTGCTGAGAAGAAAATATAGGAGCTCTGTTTGCTGCCACTAACACACTAGAAGTCCTATGGGTGCTGCTGAGAAGAAAATATAGGAGCTCTGTTTGCTGCCACTAACACACTAGAAGTCCTATGGGTGCTGTTGGGGTGCAATGCTGTGCTAACAGCACTGCGGTTGGTACTACTGCAATACTGTACTAACAGTAAGCATGCACCAGACTAATCCCCAGCAGCAGCTAATAACACACTAACTGTGCAATCAGCAGCAATGAACGATCAATGACTTAGGTAGCAATGGTTTAGCAAAGAAATAGCCAATGGTTTAGCAAAGAAGAGCAAATCTTTCAGTATCAAGCAAAGACAGAATCAGCAGACTAATCTCTCCTAAAGCCGGAACTCATGTGACCGGGGCCGATGGCGTGGCGGCCTTTTAAATGGTGGGGCGTGTACTAAAGCCCCTGAGCTGTAATTGGCTACAGGCGTCCTGCCTGTAGCCAATTATTGCTCTCCGAGTTTCGGGCGCTGTGATTGGCCAAGCATGCGGGGTCACAGTGCATGCTTGGCCAATCATCAGCCAGCAATGCACTGCGCCGGCCGCGCCGGCCGCAATGCATTGCGGGGCCGCTCGCATCACACGAATGTGATGCGAACGGCCCAAATAGTTCTGGGCTCGACGAGCGAGCGAACGCCCGATGCTCGATTCGAACATGGGTTCGAATCGAGCACCGGGCCCATCCCTACTGTCTATTGATATGTCAAACACTTTTTGTGAAATCATTAATTTGTTATCAATAATAACATCTAGTTAACATCAATAATTTTAGGACAATAAATATGTAGAAAAATACTATACCTGGCTCCAGCTGGGCTCCTCCACTTCTTCCAGGATGGAAGGCCCAGGTTGGACTTCGGAAGCCTCAGCTGGGGTGGAAGGAAGGGGGAAAGGAAGGGGGGAAGAAAGTGTGGAAAGTGATGGCCTCACTTCAGTCTGGTCGTCCGTATTCCTATTTCTGGCCTCAAATATCTGTGTGCTAAGTATACCTTTTGTTTCATTTTTATAGGGGAGAAAAGACTTGGGACATCTGAGGACACCAGGAACCCCACACCTCATGAAGAAGGGGAACTCAGAACGCCACAACCTGAGGATGTGGAGGGAGGAGAGGTGGAAGAAGTGTGTGAATTAGTGACCACTACAGGTCAGTCAGTGTCTGACACCACAGCTTCAGGTAATAGATGTATGCCTGCATATTTATAATACATGGTGTGTATTTTTTAATTTAGGTGATGTTGATGAAGAATCTTGTTTCACCAGTGCAAGTGCACACATCCTCATGCGGGACTTAATGGTGTGCAATCAGGATTTATACCTGATCAAGCAAAGAATAAATGAGATTGAACAAAAAATTAATAACCTCATTGATGTTTTAGGCAGAATCGAAATCACACAAAAATTCAACTTTTTTGTTTTGAAATTTTATGAGTGTTAAAAAATTTTGACGCATTTTAAAAGCTACATTTTAAAGATGCACACAGTGTGTCAACATGTGCTATCTGCCATCACGGGAAATCAATGTACGCGTTTTGTGGGTGCAACCCCTTCCTCACAACTCAAGTAGGTGAGGGGAAAGGGTTGCACCCCCAAAACACGTCCATTGATCCCCCATGATGGGAGATAGTACATGTTGACATTAGGCATGGGATCAGAAAGGAAATCCACATTTTGACTCAATTTGTGTGCATCTTCAAAATTTGGCTTTTACGGCGTTGACATCACCCCATCTGATGAAGGCAAGATCAACACATTTTTGACACACTATAATTTCTGATATTGCCTTCAGTTTTTCGATGTTGAACTTTGAAAGTTCCAGAGTTGTGTATGTTATGTTTTGAAACATGCCTGTTTATGCAAAAATAAAAATAAAAATTATTGTAAAACTTTATAAAACAAAGATGTTGTTTTTTTACCCAAAAATTTTAAAACACACATGTGAATGTGCGCAGAGTAAGGCCTCATGCCCACGGACGTTTTAAAAAACGAGCTGTAAAGCTAGTACAGACGCCAGGAAATAAGCAGCGTTTCTAACGCGATTTTTTTCCGCGTTTTGTATTGAATTCAATGCATGTTTCCCTGCGCTAGCTTTCAGCCGCGTTTTTCTTTCTCTATTCCGAATCAATGGTTCTTTTTGGGAGCCCATTGATTTGAATGGAGTTCGCACCATGAAAAAAAAATGGTCTGGGGGACCCTTATCCGAGCACACAGCCCGGCAGGTCAGGAAAGGGGGGCAAGCAAGCACCCCCCCCTCCTAGACCATACCAAGCCACATGCCCTCAACATGGGGGGTGGGTGCTTTGGGGCAGGGGGACAGGTTTTTAAAGTAATTTATTAGGCAGCTCCGGGGGACTTCTTCCGACTTTGGGGGTTATTTCTGACTTCTCCGTTCTCTTTGGCCTCTTCTCCCGCTCTCCGGTTATTTTCCCGCTCTCCGGTGCCTTCTGCCTTCTGCTGGGCTCCTCCGCTATCTTCTTCAGCTCTTTTACTAGCGTTGGCCCGGTCTTCTCTTCTTGCGATGTTGACTCAACGCTCTCTGCCGCTGTAATGCCGTGTGCACGGTGCGCAACGACTTATATAGGCATGGGGCGGGGTCACTCGGTGATGTCACATGGTGACTCCACCCCTTATGATGTCACAATCCCATCATGCCCTGGGACTGTGCCGTCATAAGGGGGTGAGATCACTGGGTGACATCACCCGGTGACCATGCCCCATGCCTATATAAGTCGTTGCGCACCGCGCACATGGCATTACAGCGGCAGAGAGCGCTGAGTCAGCATCGGAAAAAGAGAAGACCGGGCCAATGCTAGTAAAAGAGCTGTAAGAAGATAGCGTAGGAGCCCGGCAGAAGGCACCGGAGAGTGGGAAAAGAACCGGAGAGCGGGAGAAGAGGGAAGAGACCCCCGAAGTCCGAAGAAGACCCCCGGAGCTGCCTAATAAATTACTTTAAAAACCTGTCTAGTAGGGATGAGCTTCGAGTTCGAGTCGAACTCATGTTCAACTTGAACATTGCCTGTTCGCCCGTTCGCCGAACAGCGAACAAATTGGGGTGTTTGTGGCAAATTCAAAAAGTCTATGGGAGAAATCTAAAGTGCTAATTATAAAGGCTTATATGCAAGTTATTGTCATAAAAAGTGTTTAGGGACCCGGGTCCTGCCCCAGGGGACATGTATCAATGCAAATTTTTTTTTAAAAACGACAGTTTTTTTGGGAGCAGTGATTTTAATAATGCTTAAAGTGAAACAATAAAAGTGAAATATTCCTTTAAATTTCGTACCTGGGGGGTGTGTATGATGTGCATGTAAAGTCGCGCATGTTTCCCGTGCTTAGAACTGTCCCTGCACAAAGTGTCATTTTTGAAGGAAAAAAAGTCATTTAAAACTCACTTGCGGCTATTAATGAATTGTCGGCTTTTATCAATACATAGAAAAGTCATTGATAAAAAATAAAAAAAAGCGTGGGGGTCCCCCAGAATTCAGGCCCTTCAGGTCTGGAATGGATATTAAGGGGAACCCCGCCGCAAATTAAAAAAAAAAATGTGTGGGGTTCCCCCAAATATCCATACCAGGCCCTTCAGATCTGGCATGGATTTTAAGGGGAACTCCACCCCAAATTAAAAAAAAAATGGCGTGGAGTCCCCCCAAAAATCCATACCAGACCCTTATCCGAGCACGCAACCTGGCCGGCCGCAGGAAAAGAGGGGGGGACGAGAGAGCGCCCCCCCCTCCTGAACCGTACCAGGCCACATGTCCTCAACATGGGGAGGATGTCCCCATGTTGATGGGGACAAGGGCCTCATCCACACAACCCTTGCCCGGTGGTTGTGGGGGTCTGCGGGCCGGGGGCTTATCGGAATCTGGAAGACCCCTTTAACAAAGGGGACCCCCAGATCCCGCCCCCCCCTATGTGAATTGGTAAGGGGTACATTGTACCCCTACCATTTCACGAAGAAAGTGTCAAAAAATTGAAAAAAAAACCACACAAACACCTTGAAAAAGTCCTTTATTAAAAAAAAAAAACCTTCCAGCGGTGAAATCCAGTGTCCTGCGGCGATCCGATGTCCAGCGCTGTCCGTCATTGGTTGAGCCTGAGCGGACCTGATGGGGAACTTCCTCTGCAGTCTATTACATGTATAGACCCGCCCCTTCTAAAGTTCCCCATCAGGTCCGCTCAGCCAATGACTCGGTGTAAGGCTGAGGACCTGATGCGGAACATGAGAAGGGGCGGGTCTATACATACCGACATACCGAGGGGGCGGACCTGATGAGGAACTTCTCTCACTGTGTAATACATGTATAGACCCGCCCCTTCTCATGTTCCGCATCAGGTCCTCAGCCTTACACCGAGTCATTGGCTGAGCGGACCTGATGGGGAACTTTAGAAGGGGTGGGTCTATACATGTATTACAAAGTGAGAGAAGTTCCCCATCAGGTCCACCCCCTCGGTATGTCAGACCCCGCCTACGTCATTGGCCTGAGCGGGAAACTTCCTTCACTGTGTAAATTTAAATTACACAGTGAAGGAAGTTCCCCGCTCAGGCCAATGACGTAGGTGGGGTCTGACATACCGAGGGGGCGGACCTGATGGGGAACTTTGCTCACTTTGTAATACATGTATAGACCCGCCCCTTCTCATGTTCCGCATCAGGTCCTCAGCCATACACTGAGTCATTGTCTGAGCGGACCTGATAGGGAACTTTAGAAGGTGCGGGTCTATACATGTAATAGACTGCAGAGGAAGTTCCCCATCAGGTCCGCTCAGGCTAAGCCAATGACGGACAGCGCTGGACATCGGATCGCCGCGGGACACTGGATTTCACCGCTGTAATGTTTTTTTTTTTTTTTTTTTTTTTAATAAAGGACTTTTTCAAGGTGTTTGTGTGTTTTTTTTTACATTTTTTGACACTTTCTTCATGAAATGGTAGGGGTACAATGTACCCCTTACCAATTCACAATGGGGGGTCCGGGATCTGGGGGTCCCCTTTGTTAAAGGGGTCTTCCAGATTCCGATAAACCCCCCGCCCGCAGACCCCCACAACCACCGGGCAAGGGTTGTGGGGATGAGGCCCTTGTCCCCATCAACATGGGGACATCCTCCCCATGTTGAGGGCATGTGGCCTGGTACGGTTCAGGAGGGGGGGCGCTCTCTCGTCCCCCCCTCTTTTCCTGCGGCCGGCCAGGTTGCGTGCTCAGATAAGGGTCTGGTATGGATTTTTGGGGGGACTCCACGCCATTTTTTTTAAATTTGGGGTGGAGTTCCCCTTAAAATCCATGCCAGATCTGAAGGGCCTGGTATGGATATTTGGGGGAACCCCACGCATTTTCTTTTAAATTTGCAGCGGGGTTCCCCTTAATATCCATTCCAGACCTGAAGGGCCTGGTAACTGAATTCTGGGGGACCCCCACGATTTTTTTTTATTTTTTTATCAATGACTTTTGTATGTATTGCCGGGAGCCGACAATTCATTAATAGCCGCGAGTGAGTTTTAAATGACTTTTTTTCCTTCAAAAATTACATTTTATGCAGGGACAGTTCTAAGCACGGGAAACATGCGCCACTTTACATGCATATCATACACACACCCCCAGGTACGAAATTTAAAGGAATATTTCACTTTTATTTTTTCATTTTAAGCATTATTAAAATCACTGCTCCCGAAAAAACGGCCGTTTTAAAAACGTATTTTTGCATTGATACATGTCCCCTGGGGCAGGACCCGGGTCCCCAAACACTTTTTAGGACAATAACTTGCACATAAGCCTTTATAATTAGCACTTTAGATTTCAAACGTTCGAGTACATTGTATTTAATAGGGTTCTAAAGTTCACGCAAACATTCTGTCTGTTCACAGGTTCTGGTGCGAACCGAACAGGGGGGTGTTCGGCTCATCCCTGCTTTCTAGTGTGTTTTTTTTTTATTGACACTTTTTTCCCCCAGGTGAATGGGTAGGGGTACGATGTACCCCATACTCATTCACATAGGGTAGGGAGCCGGGATCTGGGGGCCGACCCAATGGCCAGGGTTGTGGGGAAGAGGCCCTTGTCCTCATCAACATGAGGACAAGGTGCTTTGGGGTGGGGGGGCAGTGCCCCCCTGCCCCAAAGCACACACCCCTCATGTTGAGGGCATGTGGCTTGGTATGGTCTAGGGGGGCTCACTTGCCCCCCTTTTCCTGACCTGCCGGGCTGTGTGCTCGGATAAGGGTCTGGTATGGATCCTGGGGGAACCCCCACGCCATTTTTTTTATGTGGGGGGTTCCCCTTAAGATCCATACCAGACTGAAGGGTCTGGTATCGTCCTTGGGGGGAACCTCACGCAAATTTTTTTTTACATTTTCACGGGGTTCCCCTTCATGATTCTCAGCACACGAGTCGCCCCGCAAGTCGGATCATCTTGATCCGACTTCTGGTGCGATCTCTATTCAAATCAATGGGCTCCCATAGGGAACCATTGATTTGGAATAGAGAAAGAAACGCCGGAGGAGGCTTAACACAGCGTTAATGATCCCCAGAGCCTGGGGGGGAGATGCCTGTCGAGAACTTGAGGTCCTGCAGACTTCTCCCTGTCGCCAAGTATCGCAACGTGGTGACTAGCCTTTGCTTGGGAGTGATGGCTTCCGCATGCAGGTGTCCTGCTTTGTAATATAAGGGGACAGCAAAGCCAACAGACGGTGAAAAACGGGGTCCGTCATCCGGAGATGATTCCTAAAATCATCAGGATTATTCTCCTGGATCTCCCGCAGCAAAGGCATATGACAGAATTGGTCACGCTGGAGCAACCAATTCTTCATCCATGAACTCCTCCCCACCCTGTTCATGGACTGGGCTTGGGTCAAAGCAAGAACCCCAACACCAAGCCCCCGCACAGCACGAACTCTACGAAGAGTACGTAGCCGCAACATGGCTAGAAAATGGTTGGCTGGTCAGAGCGAACTAACAGAACGCACTGAAGAACAGAAAAGCCTATGAAGAACGAGCTGAAAATCTGAAACGAGCGGACAAGAACGCACTGAAAACCAGATACGAACTGACTACATGCACTGAAAAACAGATACGAACCCACAAGCACAAACTGAACAGCAGGAACGGTCTGAAAAGCACGAAGGCTGAAAAGCGCGAAACGTCTCTCACCAAACTTCTACTAACATGAGATTAGCAAAAGGAGCCCAAAGGGTGCCGGAGTGGGTATTGAACTTCCTTTTATCGTACGTGTTGTACGTCACCGCGTTCTTGACGGTCTGAATTTCCAACAGCATTTGTGTGACGGTGTGTATGCAACACAAGTTTGAGCCAACATTCCGCCGGAAAAAAAAGCACGGTTTTCTTGTCGGAATTTTTGTACCTTGGTATTGTAATATCTAGACAGGGTGAAGATTTTCAAATGTTGAACTTGGATCCAGTAATACAGGAGTTTAAGAAAAAATTAAGGGTATGGGAAGCGCTGCCCCTGTCATTATTAGGACGTATAAATTTAGTAAAGATGAAGATTCTCCCTAAATGTTTGTACTTATTTAGAAATTCTCCACAATGGTTGCCTAAAAGTTTTTTTGCACTGCTACATTGTATGCTCTTTACATTTGTAAATTTCCAAATAAACCAGCTAGAATTAAATCAAGTACACTTATGCAACAAGCAGTACAGGGGGGTTGGCCTTCCCAGACCTTTATAAGTATTATTTAGCTACACAGTTAGTGATGGTGGGGAGATGGCTGAACCCTGATGGGTTTTACTTCCTCTTTTGCTACCTGAAAAGCCTGCAAATTAAAAGCATAATGGGCTTGTATACATCGCATACTAGCCCATTATGTGACACTTACCTGCAAAAATGAATCCAGCGATGTCCCCTGTGTAGGCATCGTCCATCTTCTGTCTCCTCTTCCTTCCAGGCTGCAGACTCCGGCTCTGTGATTCGCTGGAGCCGCGTGACGTCACTCCCGCGCATGCGCATGAGAGCCGCCATTAACGGCACAGGCTGGGGAAGAAACGGCACTTCATTTCATTTCATTTCTTCCTTGCGCATGCGCCGTTAACAACCCAGGATATGTGGGTGGATGTCATCAGGTCCAGGTGCTTTATCCATCTTTATTCTGTCTAAATATTTCTGTACCATCACTTTTAAGCCATTGCGGATCATTTGGGGCTGTGTCCATACCACCCCCATGATGGACTAGATACAGGGTCTCCAATCAAAACCCTTCAAAGTGTTGAACCAGGTGTGAGCAGCTACAAATCTGGAGTGGAAGAACAGAAGAAAAAGACATTAACCAAATTACAACAAAAAACACACACATGAATCTACAAAAAGGACCACCAGAAGGCAGAATCTGCCTCTGGGAGTCCATACTTAACTGCATGCCTGACCCAGGAGGACCTGCCAAAGGCAGAGAGCCTTCTGGGTGATGCAGGGAGCCCAAATCAGGGCTTGTACCCAAAACAGGTAATGTGGGAAACGTGGATAAACATGAACAAACAAGGTGCACCTAATGATAAAGGCTGTAACTACACTGGGGAATTTTAGAAAAAATTGCAAAAAAAGGAACATCAGGAAAAGACCATGGCCTTCAGGCCAGGTCTCGGAGGCAGCGATAGAGAGGGTGACATTGAGTAAGTTAAAAGGGGTGACAGACACCCCTTGGTAGCTTAATTGGCCACTGAATTGTCCTCTCACAGAATCAAGGCTAGATAGAGTCCAGAAAACCACAAAGCAAAAGTTCCTAGGTCATGATGAGCCTCAGCGGTCACTGGCCTGGGTTCCAGGAGAAGTGTTAGGAGAGGATCATTTGCGGCCTCATGAGCATCGTTTAGGCCAAGCAGTCACCAAGGGTTTAATGCGGATAGAAGTTGTATATCAGTATAGTGGCACCAATCTGTAAAGTCCACCGGATCCAATTTAAGTTGAGAAAGGAAGTGGGGAAGATCATCTTTAGTACGCAAAGTAGCAGACTTGCCATCTCTTTCAGCTTGCAGATTGAAAGGGAACGCCCATCTGTATTTAATGCCTGCCTCTCGCATAACTTCCAAGAGGGGATGCAGAGCCCTGTGTTGCATCAGGGTGTGGCGAGACAGGTCCTGGTAGAAGAACAAGCAAGCACCATCAAAATCAAAGAAGGGACATTTTCGCATTTGTTGCATGATCTGCTCCTTTACTGTGAACTTATGCAGCTTACATATGATGTCTCTTGGGTTTACAGCATCTTGTGAAGGGGGTCTGAGAGCTCTGTGAGCTCTATCAATCGTCACAAAATCATTTGGGGGGATAACCCCAGGATCTCCCGGAAGATGCCCTGTAAGGTTGGTAGAATGTCCTTGGCTGCCGTTGCCTCAGGCAACCATCGGATACAGATATTAGCGCGATGGCTGTGGTTCTCATAATCATTCAGCTGGCAAATAAGGGCCTCAATTCTTTGATCTTGAGCAGAACATGTATCACTGAGCTGGGACCAATCTCAGCGAGATTATGGGGGAGACTGCAGGCTGTGGGGAAGCCAGAGCCATGGGAGCTGTGTTCTTCCCTCTGTCCTGGCTCGGTGCGATCTTGGGCAGCTCATCACTAAAGAAGGCATTTATGGATCCGCGTGTGGATTTTGCAGAGCTCCGTGGCTGTGATTGGGCTCGGCGGCGGTAAAAACATCCCGGCTGCGGCTTCGGGAGGGTAGTAATGTCCGTCGGCAAGGAGCTGCAGGGACATGCCCTCGGGAAAAAACATTTTAACCAGTTCCCGACCACCCACCACAGATATACTGTGGCAGGGCGACCGTTTTGCGCTGGATCACGTACCTAGTAGGTGACCCGACACTTCCGGGTCTGGGGCGCGCATTTTCTCCGCCGGTGACCCACTCCCGCTGTGATTAGACAGCAGTGGCGGCTGGTGCTCAATATTTTGGGGGGGCAGCAAACAAACCTGGCCCCCTCACTCACACTACTAAACTTTTGCAAGGAGGTTTTGTAATGTATTTCATGTACAGGGCACTATAATTTCATTCTGAGATTTCCAGGATAAATCACAGGGTGTAAGTAAAAATCCCTAATGTCAGGGCAACATTCTGAGAGCTCCCAGGTGTTCCAATATGTCATAAAACAAACTAAAGAAAAAAAACACACACATATACTCTGTCTAGAATAGAAAACAAGAAAGCTAGCATCTGGCATTACTCTGCTGTTCTTAAGTCAAACAAATACCCCTAGGTCTTTTCCCAATTACTCTGCAATAGTATTGAGCGGACCCGAACTGTAAAGTTCGGGTCCGTACCGAACTTTTGGGGTTTTGGGTCCCGGACCCGAACCCGAACAATTGACTGTATGTTCGGGTTCGGGTCCGGTGTTCGGCAATATGCATGTAAAGCATTATTTCCTGTGCTTAGAACTGTCCCTGCACAAAGTGTCATTTCTGAAGGAAAAAAAGTCATTTAAAACTCACTCGCGGCTATAATGAATTGTCGGCTCCCGGCAATACTTAGAAAAGTCATTGATAAAAAAAAAAGTGTGCGGGTCCCCCCAAATTTAATTACCAGGCCCTTATGGATATTAAGGGGAACCCTGCCGCAAATTTAAAAAAAAAATGCGTGCGGTTCCCCCAAATATCCATACCAGGCCCTTCAGGTCTGGTATGGATTCTAAGGGGAACTCCACCCCAAATAAAAAAAAAATGGCCTGGAGTCCCCCTAAAAATCCACACCAGACCCTTATCTGAGCACGCAACCTGGCAGCCCGCAGGAAAAGAGGGGGGATGAGAGAGCGCCCCCCCCTCCTGAACCGTACCAGGCCACGTGCCCTTAACATGGGGAGGATGTCCCCATGTTGAAGGGGACAAGGGCCTCATCCCCACAACCCTTGCCCGGTGGTTGTGGGGGTCTGCGGGCGGGGGGTTTATTATCGGAATCTGGAAGACCCCTTTAACAAAGGGGACCCCCAGATCCCAGCCCCCCCCTATGTGAATTGGTAAGGGATACATTTTACCCCTACCATTTCACGAAGAAAGTGTAAAAAATTTTAAAAAAAAACACACAGACACCTCGGAAAAGTCCTTTATTAAAAATAAAAAATAAAAAAATAAAAAAAACATTCCAGCGATGAAATCCAGTGTCCCGCGGCTATCCCAATGTCCAGCGCTGTCCAAACGAGACGTCGTTGGCTGAGCCTGAGTGGACCAGATGGGGAACTTCCTCCGCAGTGTATTAAATGAATAGACCCGCCCCTTCTAAAGTTCCCCATCAGGTCCGCTCAGTCAATGACGTAGGTGTAAGGCTAAGCGGACCAGATGCGGAACGTGAGAAGGGGCGGGTCTATTCATGTATTACACTGCAAGGCAGTTCCCCATCAGGTCCGCTCAGCCAATGACGTAGGCGGGTTCTGACATACGAGGGGGCGGACTCGATGGGGAACTTCCTCCACAGTGTAATAAATGAATAGACCCGCCCCTTCTCATGTTCCGCATCTGGTCCACTTAGCCTTACAGCTACGTCATTGGCTGAGCGGACCTGATTTTTTTTTTTTATCAATTACTTTTCTATGTACTGCCGGGAGCCGACAATTCATTCATAGTGAGTTTTAAATTACTTTTTTTCCTTCAGAAATTACACTTTGTGCAGGGACAGTTCTAAGCACGGGAAACAAGCGCGAATAGTCCTCAGAAGTTCGGGTCCCCATTGACTTCAATGGGGTTCGGGTTCGGGGTCAAGTTCGAGTCAAGTTCGGTCCCGAACTCAAACTTTTTTCCGAAGTTCGGCCGAAACCGTCGAACCCGAACATCCAGGTGTCCGCTCAACTCTACTCTGCAATACAGTTCTCTGCTTACATTTCTGGTCTGAAATTGGAATGCAGATCCAAATCAATAAAATACAGGCAGAATAATAAAAATCAGTTTTTGCTTTCTCAATTTCAACATGCTGACAAAATAGAAGCCAAAAAATTAACAGAGAACATATTCTGTATATAGATAGTGATGCACCCGCTCACTTCAAGGATTAACCTGGCCCCCTCACTAAACCCCCAGCCCAGATGGAAAGGCAGGGATCCATGGCCTTAACTTAGGAGATAACTCCTGACAATGAGGTGGTGCTGGATCCGGGGTCGGGCAGAGGCTGGAAAAGGCTGTTGCTGCCCCTCCACCCCTCCACCTGCTGCTCCTCGCTCCAGCTTGCCGAGGGAAGAGCCAGGCCCATTGCTTCTCCTAATGCCGCGTACACATGACCGTTTTTCATGACGAGGAACATGCCATTTTTTTATTTGGACGTGAAAAACGGCCGTGTGTAGGCTCCAGAGCATTTTTCTCAATGAGAAAAATGGGCATTAAAAAGTTAGAATCTGCTCTATTTTTTCTTGTCGTTTTTCACGTCATCGTTTTTCTCGTCATGAAAAACGGTTGTGTGTACGCTTTAACAACGGGAAAAAAAAAATGAGCATTCTCAGAAGCAAGTTATGAGATGGGAGCGCTTGTTCTGGTAAAACAAGCGTTCGTAATGGAGATAGCACATTCGTCATGCTGTAACGGACTAAAAAGCACAGAGACTGAAAAGCACCAATCGGCTAACACCAAACTTTTACTAACACGCGGTAACACGAAATCAGCAAAAGCAGCCCAAAGGGTGGCGCCATCTCAGTGGAACTTCCCCTTTATAGTGCCGTTGTACATGTTGTCATATGCGTTGTACGCCACTGCGCTTTGCTCAAACATTTTTTCACGACAGTGTGTATGCAAGGCAGGCTTGAGAAGAATCACGTCGAGAAAAACTTTATTTTTTCCATGACATTAAAAACAGTCGAGTGTACTCCCTGGCCAAGCGGGTCTCTGAACCCCCTTCCTGATTGGGAGGAGAAGCAATGGGCCTGGCCCTGTGCAAAGTTACCATATGGGTACATGCTATTTGAGGTAGATAGTAAAGTTAATCAATTACCTGTAATGGTTTTTAGAAAACTAAAATCTGCATGCACTGTTTAGTTCTGTTTATTTGTAGACCCTTCATAAACCAAGATAGGAGGATCCTGAAATGTGTCTCAGATGCAGGGGCTACTAGATAGAACTAGCCAATACTTCCCTAGGATTGAGTAAGCTTTCCTGGAATTAGAAGAAAATATAAGTGCAATGGGTAAACATGAAGTAAGTACATTTTAATTTACGATTGCCTGTTAGCTCTTTCGGTGGCCTCAGTTAGTATCTCCTGAGAGCGACTGTTTTGCCTTGTTGCAAATAAACTTGTAGCTTCTAGATTGAGAAGAATGAAGACCAGGGATGAGCCGAACACCCCCCTGTTCGGTTCGCACCAGAACCTGCGAACAGACAAAATGTTTGTGTAAACTTTAGAACCCTATTAAATACAATGGACTCGAACGTTCGAAATCTAAAGTGTTAATTATAAAGGCTGATATGCAAGTTATTGTCCTAAAAAGTGTTTGGGGACCCGGGTCCTGCCCCAGGGGACATGTATCAACGGCCGTTTTTTCGGGAGCAGTGATTTTAATAATGCTTAAAATGAAAAAATAAAAGTGAAATATTCCTTTAAATTTCGTACCTGGGGGGTGTGTATGATATGCATGTGAAGTGGCGCATGTTTCCCGTGCTTAGAACTGTCCCTGCACAAAGTGTAATTTTTGAAAGAAAAAAAGTCATTTAAAACTGACTTGCGGCTATTAATGAATTGTCAGCTCCCGGCAATACATTCAAAAGTCATTGATAAAAAAAAAAAGCGTGGGGGTTCCCCAGAATTCAATTACCAGGCCCTTCAGGTCTGGAATGGATATTAAGGGGAACCCTGCCGCAAATTTAAAAAAAAATTGACGTGGGGTTCCCCCACATATCCATTCCAGGCCCTTCAGATCTGGCATGGATTTTAAGGGGAACTCCACCCCAAATTTTAAAAAAGAAATGGCGTGGAGTCCCCCTAAAAATCCATACCAGACCCCTTATCCGAGCACGCAACCTGGCCGGCCGCAGGGGAAAAGGGGGGGACGAGAGAGCGCCCCCCCCCTCCTGAACCGTACCAGGTTTACGTAACTTTAGAAGGGGCGGGTCTATACATTTAAAATACTGAGAGGGAGTTCCCCATCAGGTCCGCTCAGGCACAACCAATGAAGGACAGCGCTGGACATCGGGATCGCCGCGGGACACTGGATTTCACCGCTGGAATGTTTTTTTGTTTTTTTTTTAAATAAAGGACTTTTTCAAGGTGTTTGTGTGTTTTTTTAAACATTTTTTTACGCTTTCTTCGTGAAATGGTAGGGGTACAATGTACCCCTTACCAATTCACATAGGGGGGGGGCGGGATCTGGGGGTCCCCTTTGTTAAAGGGGTCTTCCAGATTCCGATAAGCCCCCCGCCCGCAGACCCCCACAACCACCGGGCAAGGGTTGTGGGGATGAGGCCCTTGTCCCCATCAACATGGGGACATCCTCCCCATGTTGAGGGCATGTGGCCTGGTACGGTTCAGGAGGGAGGGGGGCCGCTCTCTCGTCCCCCCCTTTTCCCCTGCGGCCGGCCAGGTTGCGTGCTCGGATAAGGGGTCTGGTATGGATTTTTAGGGGGACTCCACGCCATTTTTTTAAAATTTGGGGTGGAGTTCCCCTTAAAATCCATGGCAGATCTGAAGGGCCTGGAATGGATATTTGGGGGAACCCCACGTCAAATTTTTTTTAAATTTGCGGCGGGGTTTCCCTTAATATCCATTCCAGACCTGAAGGGCCTGGTAATTGAATTCTGGGGAACCCCCACGCTTTTTTTTTTTTTTTATCAATGACTTTTGTATGTATTGCCGGGAGCCGACAATTCATTAATAGGCGCAAGTCAGTTTTAAAAGACTTTTTTTCTTTCAAAAATGACATTTTTTGCAGGGATAGTTCTAAGCACGGGAAACATGTGCCACTTCACATGCATATCATACACACCCCCCAGGTACGAAATTTAAAGGAATATTTCACTTTTATTTTTTCATTTTAAGCATTATTAAAATCACTGCTCCCGAAAAAACGGCCGTTTTTAAAACTTCTTTTTGCATTGATACATGTCCCCTGGGGCAGGACCCCGGTCCCCAAACACTTTTTAGGACAATAACTTGCATATAAGCCTTTATAATTAGCACTTTAGATTTCTCCCATAGATTTTTCGAATTTGCCGCGAACACCCCAATTTGTTCGCTGTTCGGCGAACGGGCGAACAGGCAATGTTCGAGTCGAACATGAGTTCGACTCGAACTCGAAGCTCATCCCTAATGAAGACCAAAGACCAAAATCCTCCAAAGGCAACACAAGAGAAAATACTAAAAGGATCAAGCAGCACTCACACTAATTGCTATTATAGTAGCAATAGTAATTACAGGATACTCAAGTACTCTCATATTCTGTTGGCAGTGGTAACAAATTAATCCACCAGGCTTGCAGTGTCAGTCTTATAAAGCTTGCTTGTATAAGTAAATAAATATTTCACATAGCATAGAGTAAATTGAGGGGAAAAAATTACAGGTGCTGGATATATTGGCAGCACCCCGGTAGCCCAAAATAAAAGTCGCTGTGCCACTGCAAAGATGAATGGGGCAAACAGAGTGCTGTTCGATCTGATGGGGACATCACCTCTTGTCTTATTCTGACATGTTTCAAATTAATTACTGCCAATCTTAAACACTCTAAATCCCACCATAATCCTGCATTAACTCTTCACTCTCCAACCACCAATGACAATAATAAAAACATGATTTATTGTGACACATTAAAAAAGAAAAATCAAGAAAAAAGGGGGAAGAAAAGAGAAAGCATACAAACACGAATGAAAATATTCTTCGGTTCTTAGTGGCCTTGAAAGATTGCTGCTTTCTGATGGCGATATTAAATGCCCTTTCTGTTTATCTGAACATGGTGTGCTTTTGATATTTTGGACTGGACTTATTCTTTGGCAGTGCCATCCTTTATTTCACCACAGCACCCTCCTTTGACTGCATATCATTGTTATATGGGGTGTATTGAGCTCTATGTATTTTGAAACAAATACAGTCTCACATAATATTTCCAGCTGAAATAGGCCTACTCTCTGACTACATATTTGACTCCTATTAAAAAGGATAAGGTTCTATTCAACAAATCTGTAAAATTTGTATAATTTTTGGCCTATTCAAGCATGCAGCCGGGGGGGGGGGGGGGGGGTGAGCGTACACTCTTCTTGAACCATATCAACCTCTATATACCAGTTCCTCATATATAAATGAGTACCCCTACCCATTTCCAAAGGTCTGACAAGTCCTTTATTAAGGAAAACCAACCTAGTACCCCTTTACTGGCCGCCCCAAAACCACATAATCATCAAAGAGGACGGTAGGGGAGGGGTAGTGTTTACTGCCCTCCACCACCTTCAGATATGTATGCTTATGAGAATGCTAATTATCAAAATAATCAGATGTCTAGGGTTAAACCCAATAATCAATCTGGTCCTAGGAGTGGTTATTATCAAAATACCACTCAATACAATGGTTGGAGGGATGAGTATTATCATCATGAGAAAATATTTTTTTATTAACTGTATTGCTATCACAAAGAATGAACAACATCCCTTCTCTTCTTTTTTTTGAGGCTGGGTTCAAATTAGTGTGAATTGGATGCGGGTTGCACATAGGAGAGTGTGACCAGCTCTAAATAGAGCCGGTTCAAACATCTCCGTGGCGGCTATGGAGCAAATTGCACAGGATCCCTGTGCGTCTTTGGCTCAGTTTCAGGTCTGAATTCAGGTAAAAATTCAGGCCCGATTCGTCCCTGAAACAGTTTTGCATGTGAATTAAAGGGGAAGTCCACTCTAAAACGAAAATCTCTGCATCTACAGATATGCACATTCTAACCATAACCTATCTAGCCCTGTAAAGAAAAAATGAGTATACATACTGTAATGACACCCTGAGTATGAAAGGGGTTAAAGTCGTTTAGGATATTCCATTCCCGAACACAAGGCAGCTACCAGACACTCCAACCAGCCGAATAAGACCCCGTACGAATAATTCTCCCCCAAATACAAGACGACGCTCTGTATGAGGTTCAAGCAGGACTGACAATCTTTATTGAAAAGACTGCAAGTTTTATACACAGTCAAAAGAGGAGGTGCATCATATTACTCTGGAAATACACCTGTGACCAGAAACCTAATTATCATGATTAGCACAAGCCACAATGAAAAGATCCTTAGAAGTTAGCCTGGACTCATTTACATTACAACATACAGACAGGTGGCTGGAGTTGACGACATCAGCACCTCCTAACCGTATGAATCAGTCAGTCTTTACATATATCCTGGAATGCCCATATTTGGAGTTCCTTCCTGTGCATAGACCTCACAGCACACAGGGGATACATGTTCATATTTATTGAGAGATATTGTTAATGAATATTACTGTCCCATTTTAAGTAGTCCGAGATATATTTTCTCAGTCACCCTATGCCCCTAATGGACATAGGGTGATTTAGACATAAGAGGTGAATGGGGAGCTGAAGCAAGGGTATCTCATACTTTCCAAGAGATTCTGGGTTCCACGGGCACTCCCGTTTCATCTCTCCCCTTTCGGCAGGAGACTAACACAGGAGGAGACCCCAGACGGGTTGACTCCGAAGTTAGTCCATAGTTCCATTCCCCCAATGCCGGTATACACACAGTACCCCAAACAAATTGCTCCAAACAGAGCATTACTCACCCAGCCAACCTCTGGCTCTCTCAGAGAACATACCCACCGCTGGGGAGAGGCCTGGACTGGCCCTTCTCCCTGGAGTTCTTTCAGCCACTGGAGAGAAGACAGGGTGACTGGGATCAGTCCGTCATGCTGTTGGGGATCTGGGCCAACTGCCCAGCATCCCTGGAGTATACAAGTGGAGACTGAAGTCCCATCCACTTGTGGTAGGTGAAAATCCCCCAGTGCTTGCAAAGCAAGGCTGACATCCTCCTGTTTCAGTGTCGCATCATTTTCTGGGGTTGTGTCAGTGAAGACCGAAGTCCCATCCACGACCACAGGAACTCCCTCTTCTGTTAGTTAAGAGAAGAGGCCAGCAGCACTCTGCTCTGTTGCCAGCTCTTCTGCTGGGTGGCTGTGAGTGGAGACCGCAGTCCCATCCCCCAATGTCAGCTCGAGCTGCAGTTGTGTGCAGAGGCCAGTAGCATCTTGCCCTGCTGCCAGTGATTCAGCTGGGAGTAAAAGCTTTACTACCTCAGCTTGTTGCTGGAGAGAGGGGCCAATTGCCCCGGCTCCCTGGAACTCCACAGTTGTTGCCGGTGCTGGGCAGAGGTTGGTAGCACTCTGCCCTGTTGCCAGCACTTCTGCTGGAAACCCCACACCATCTGCTCCGGCTAACTCTTGGGGAAGGAAAATGGCTGCTTCTCCTGCCTGCATCTCTGAAATCCACTGGGAAAGAGGAACCATCACCTTCTCACCTCGGGCCTCCAAAACTGCCACGGATGTAGAGCAGGGGTCTGTGGCTGGGGAGATGAGCCAACTGCCCCAGCTCCCGGGAATTCCACAGTTGTTGTCATTGCTGGGTAAAGTTTGGTAGCACTCTGCCCTGTTGCCAGCACTTCTGCTGGGGACTCCACATCATCCGCTTCAGCTTTGGGGAGGGCAATCTCCAGATTTTACACTGCTGATTCTCTGGCATGCTGCTGGACAGGTACATTCCTCCATCCAAGATCATCCCAAGCAGAAACAGGATCATCAAAGTCAGTCAGCACTTCAGCTTTGGGGATGGCAATCTCCAGATTTTCCACTGCCGATTCTTCAGCCAGGATTTCAGAGTTGTCAACTGGTATTTCCTGATAGTCCTAGGCAAAGGGAGCCCCACCCTGCTGCTGAGCAGAGTCTAGCAGCTGTCTGTAGGCGATCTCCAGCTCCCATTCCTGAACGACCAGAAACTCCAAATCTTCCTCTGACATTCAGTCTTCAGTCTTCGCTCTCTGTGCTCCATTATTTCCACCAAATGCCACTCCCGATCACTCCCAAAGTCAGGGTCCCTGGACATCCTCCAATACAACAATCCCAGGCCATCATAGTCAAAGCCTTCTGTGGGGCTGTCATCCGCTGACCACGGGCACTCTTGGGCTACATACCACTGGAGGGCTCTGTAGCTCTTATCCAACCGCATCTCTGCCCGGATCAGCCTGCTTAACTCAGCTGTACACTCCTGCTTCAGTTGTTCCCCCAATAACAGCATTCATACTTCATACTGCGACCAGTACCTTACATGGATGGAGGGGTGAACTTTTCCCTGGTGTTGCTGCTCGAGAGCTAGTGCTTTCTTTCAGAGTTAGCAGCGGATAGAATCAGACCATCCCAGCAGGACCTCCTCTGATACTGGTCCTCTATGCTGTATCTGCATCTCTTGCAACCTCCTTCTGAATTCCTCTTCCATGGCGGTTGGTATCTGTACCTCTCCTCTGCTTTCAGTTGGTGCTGCTGTGACTTCTGCTGCTGCAGCACCTCTTTGCTGTAGCCAATTTGCGTCCACAGCCACTATAACTAGGTCTATGATCTCCGCTGGAGGGTTAGGACCATAATGTGCCAGTCTTATTTTAATAGCCTAATCAAAACTTTCCTCTTCGGGTGTCCTGTCTGTTGCGCTGGGCCTTTCGGTTATGTTGGGTCTTTCGGCTCTATCCATTTAGACTAGTTCTGCGATAATGTCCCTCTTCTTATGGTTGTTGGCCGGTCGGCCCCCCAGGTTCTCCAGTAAGTCCTTGAGAGAAGAGAGCTTTAGCTGTTCATACTGTGCCATTGTCCTGTGTCCTCTGGCTGTGGGAATCATCCCGCTGCTTGCCACCAATGTAACGACACCCTGATTATGAGGGGGGTTAAAGTAATTTAGGATATTCCATTCCCGAACACAAGGCAGCTACCAGACACTCCAACCAGCCTAATAAGACCCCATACGAATAATTCTCCCCCAAATACAAGACGACGCTCTGTATGAGGTTCAAGCAGGACTGACAATCTTTATTGAAAAGACTGCAAGTTTTATACACAGTCAAAAGAGGAGGTGCATCATATTACTCTGGAAATACACCTGTGACCAGAAACCTAATTATCATGAGCTAATCCCTTTAAGCATCCAAAATGACTCAGAGACATGACCTTTGAGTTTCCTAGCCTGGATGTCTCCTAAACTACAATACACATTGTCACAGGACTCCTTGATACAATACAGGGTCAATTAGCACAAGCCACAATGAAAAGATCCTTAGAAGTTAGCCTGGACTCATTTACATTACAACAGACAGACAGGTGGCTGGAGTTGACGACATCAGCACCTCCTAACCGTATGAATCAGTCAGTCTTTACATATATCCTGGAATACCCATATTAGGAGTTACTTCCTGTGCATAGACCTCACAGCACACGGGGGATACATCTTCATATTTCTTAAGACCTATTGTTAATGAATATTACTGTCCTATTTTAAGTAGTCCGAGATAAATTTTCTCAGTCACCCTATGCCCCTAATGGACATAGGGTGACATAGGGTGATTTAAACATAAGAGTTGAATGGGGAGCTGAAGCTAGGGTATCTCAAACTTTTCAAGAGATTCTGAGTTCCACGGGCCCTCCCATTACACATACCTTTTCTGAAGTCAATCTGACCTGATCCTACACTGAACTGTCACTGAATTCCACCCAGTTAAACACTTGCTGGGTAAGACCACTTGAAGTGGCTACAAATTTTTTTGAGTCCTTTCTCAGACGATCTTGTAAACCTTATCAGGAAACATTGCACCAATAGATTGAGGACATTGCCAGGCAAGGCATAAATTATGTGTTTCAACTTTTCCTGCTGGGGGGGCAGCAGGTTGATGCTGTTGTCAATCACCCCCATACAATTGATGTTATTGTTGTGGCTCCTGTCCCTTAGGCATACCAGTGGTAGCAATTACCACTACCACTACTACTACATCTTTTACCCTGTGCTATTGCACAGCCTTTTGAATGCTTAAGAGGGACTCATGCATCAGAGGACAACTCAGCTAAAAGAGGGCTTTGAGGAGGAGTAGAAGAAGGAGGAGAAGTTGGAGGGGACAGCTCTAGAGCTCGTTCTTACACCCTAATTATTTACAGTTGGTAGTGTAATACCAAGGGGTGGCAGAACAACTTCCAGCAGTGTGCCCTGTCCTGCATCCTTCCTGGTTACCATACTTGCAGTGCCATGCATCTGTGGTCATGTGGTATGTGATGTCGACTAGGGATGAGCCGAACACCCCCCGGTTCGGTTAGCACCAGAAAATGCGAACAGAAAAAAAATTTGTTCGAACATGCGAACACCGTTAAAGTCTATGGGACACGAACATGAAAAATTGAAAGTGCTAATTTTAAAGGAGTTTGGGGACCCGGGTCCTGCCCCAGGGGACATGTATCAATGCAAAAAAAAGTTTTAAAAACGTCAGTTTTTTCGGGAGCAGTGATATTAATAAATTTCGTACCTGGGGGGTGTCTAAAATATGCCTGTAAAGCAGCGCATGTTTGCCGTTTTAAGAATTGTCCTTGCACAAAATGTCATTTCTGAAAAGTCATTTAAAACCACTAGCGGCTATAATGAATCCCCGGGTCCCCGGCAATACAGAGAAAAGTCATTGAAAAAAACAGCAGGGGTCCCCCCCAGTACATTACCAGGCCCTTTGGATCTGGTATGAATATTAAGGGGAACCCCTGCCGTTTTTTTGAATGACTTTTATCTGTATTGCCGGACTCGACAATTCATTAATAGATGCAGTAGTTTTAAATGACTTTTTTTCCTTCAAAAATTACATTTTGCGCAGGGAACCAAAATTAAAAAAAAAATGCGTAGGGGTCCGCCCAAAATTCCATATCAGGCCCTTCAGGTCTGTTATGGATATTAATGGGTACCCCACACCAAAATAAAAAAAAAAATGGCGTGGCGTCCCCCCCAAAAATCCATACCAGGCTCTTATCTGAGCACGCAACCTGGCAGGCTGCAGAAAAAGAGGGGGGGACGAGAGAGCGCCCCCCCTCCTGAACCATATCAGGCCACATGCCCTCAACATGGGGAGGATGTCCCCATGTTGATGGGGACAAGGGCCTCATCCCCACAACCCTTGCCAGGTGGTTGTGAGGGTCTGCGGGTGGGGGGCTTATTGAAATCTGGAAGCCACCTTTAACTAAGGGGACCCCCAAATCCTGCCCCCCCCCTATGTGAATTGGTAACGGGTTACATTGTACCCCTATCATTTCACCCAAAAAAGTGACAAAAATGGTAAAAAAACAAACACACAGCTTGGGACAAGTCCTTTAATAAAAAATTTTTAAAAAAAATTCCAGAGCTGTAATCCTTCTACGACCCACTGCCACGATCGCTACAGCCTCCATAGGAAGCGCCCGCCGAATGACGCATGACCCGTCTGACAGCTCTTAAATAACCAAGGGCGGGGCCGCTCGTGACACCATGGGTAAACCACCGGGAACCCCAGTTGTGTCAGAGGGGGCGGGGTCGCCCGTCCACGTCATGGGTGGCCCCGCCCTCGGTTATTTAAGAGCTGTCAGACGGGTCGCGCGTCATTCGGCAGGCACTTCCTATGGAGGCTGTATCGATCGTGGCAGCGGGTCGTAGAAGGATCACAGCGCTGGAATTTTTATTTTAGTTTTTTTTTAAACGGCCAATGTTTAGTAAGAATTTTTTCAATATTTATGTAGCAGTAATGAAATTGTGTAGTAAACCGTATTGGTTGGGGTTCATCTGATGTAGTGGACTAGGACACAGGCTTAGTTTTGTACTGTTTGAAGACATCATCCACAAGGATTATTATTGGTCCACCTAGGTTGATGACAACTTTGATAATGGATGAATGAATTCCCAGTAGTGGGTTTTATATAGTTAGTGACCTCTATACGTGAGTCACTGTGGTGTAGTTCCAAGTCCAGAAAGGCCAGTTTGTCAGGATAAACCACATGGGTGAAGGATAACCCCAGGTTGTTATGGTGTCAATGTGATACAAATTGTATCAAGCTGTCTATGGTGCCATCCCATATGATGACTAAGTCATCAATATAACGTCCATAAAAAAATAATGTTGGCTGAGAAGGGGTGTTTTGTGAGATGTACTATAGTTCCCAATACCCCATAGTAAGATTTCCATAGCTGGGGGCAAAATTTGCCCCATAGCTGTGCCTTGGGTTTGTAAATAATAGTTGTCCTCAAATTCAAAGTAATTGTGTTTTAAGCAGAATTGCGTGTGCTCTATTTCACACCAGTTGTTAACCTGTGCAAACCCCACTTTTTTACTCCTAAAAATGTTTTAATTCTTTCATCTTATTGTTTTGGGTCCGCTGACCATTGGAGTTCTACGGCCAGGGACGTCATGCTCATGAGAGTATACTTAATGGTGCTCTCCTCCAGAGAATAACAGGCCAGTAGAAGGAGCTGTGAGCTCCGAGCGCGTAGCCTCTCAGTTTACACAGACAGTCCTGATCCCTTCCTCCCACCCCATGCTGGTGGCATCATTTCCGCTTCCGGTTCAAGCTGGTCAGCGTGGAGCCGACCACTTCCTGGTTCTCTATGAAGCACATCTATTTAGTACAACAACCAACCTGACTCCTTCCCGGTGATCCAGATGGCATCAGAACTGCCGGGACTGCATACTTACGAAGAGCATGACTTTCACTCATAAGTGCTTTTAATCTTGTGCAATAAATGTCTGCATTTTAATACTACATTCAGAGTGGCGCCTCCTCCCTCTTGTTTCTCTTCTATGAGGAGGTGAGCTGCCATCTAGATAAAGGAAGGCCTGTAGACGTGGTGTATCTGGATTTTGCAAAAGCATTTGATACAGTTCCCCATAAACGTTTACTGTACAAAGTAAGGTCCGTTGGCATGGACCATAGGATGAGTACATGGATTGAAAACTGGCTACAGTCCATCCCCACTATACACACTCACCTCATACCACTGAAAGGCATGTTCCAATGCTGGAAAAAAATCTTCTTGCAAGGTTTATACATCCTGCAGAGAAGTTATTGCCCTGCTTAGCTTAGTATCGCCCGCAAATACAGAGATTGAGCTGTTTAATGGGGTGGGCAACTACATGGCAAATGAGGTTTAAAGTATAAAAATTTAAAATAATGCATTTGGGTGGCAAAAATATGAATTCAATCTACTCACTGGGAGGAACCTCTGGGGAAATCTAGGATGGAAAAGGACCTGGGGGTCCAAGTAGATGACAGGCTCAGCAATGACCAAGCTACTGCAAGCAAAGCAAACAGAATATTGGCATGCATTAAAAAGGGGATTAACTCCAGAGATAAAGCGATAATTCTCCTACTCTACAAAACTCGTGTCCGGCTGCACCTGGAGTATTATATCCAGTTCTGGGCACCAGTCCTCAGGAAGGATGTGCTGGAACTAGAGAGAGTCCAGAGAAGGGCAACAAAACGAATAAAGGGACTGGAGGACATTGGTTAGGAGGAAAGGTTACGAGCATTGAACTTTTTCTCTGGAGAAGAGACACTTGAGAGGGGAAATGTTTTCAATGTACAAATACCATACTGGTGACCCCACAATAGGGATAACACATTTCCGCAAAAGAGAATTTTATTAGACATGCTGCCATTCACTAAAATTAGAAGAAAAGCGGTTTAACCTTAAACTGCGTAGAGGGTTCTTTACTGTAATGCGGCGTACACACGATCGTTTTTCATGCCATTTTTTAACCCGACGTTTTTCACGTCGTTTTTTTTCATGTTTCCTCTCAAGCCTGTCTTGCGTACACACGATCATTTAAAAAAACGTTCAAGCAAAGCGCAGTGATGTACAACACGTACAACGGCACTATAAAGGGGAAGTTCTGTTCTAATGACGCCACCCTTTGGGACGCTTTTGCTAATTTCGTGTTACAGCGTGTTAGTAAAAGTTTGGTGAGAGACGATTCGTGCTTTTCAGTCTTCGTGCTTTGAAGATCATTTTGTGGAGTTCAGTTTGTGCCTGTGGGTTCGTATCTGTCTTGCAGTGCTTGTAGTCAGTTTGTATCTGTTTATTCAGTGCGTTCTTGTCTGCTCGTTCCTGTTTTTCAGCTTGTTCTTCATAGGCCTTGCTGTTCTTCCGTTCGTTCTTCTAGTTCGTTCTGAGCTGCCGACCGTTATCTAGCCATGTTGCGGCTACGTACTCGTCGTAGAGTTCGTGCTGTATTTGGTGCCGGGGTTCATGCTGTATCCCGACTGTGGTAATTGGCATGGCATAAGGACCCCCACTATAGTCAGATGGGGTCATATATTCTAGCTTGGACATAGGGGTTAAGGAAATTGACTAGTATTATATGTTTCTCAAGTATTATGAAATAGGTTAAGATCTTGTATTTTGTATGGAGCAGCAGTTTTGCAAAAGCATGCATAATTTGCAATGAGTGGCATAATTTGCAGACTGCGGATCTATTTTAGAACTGGCCCTTCCTATGAACCATCTGGCAGATATTGGTACAGGGAAGTGAGACCTTGTGAGACCTTGTGACTATGAGCTATGGCACTCGTGGTGACACTCATGTTTGATTCTTACTAATAACGAAACTGTCAGCCATTTTGAGAGGGTCAGGACGAGTGTCGGCCATCTTGAGAGTGGCAAAATGTCTACTGTATAATGATAAAATGTATACCCCCTGTATTAACCACAGCCCTTCCTCTCCCCTCCCTCTTTCATGATTGGATTATGATAATGACTATATAATGTTGCACCCCTGCAAAAGAATAAACAGATTTTCACTCTGAGTGCAAAACCTTGTCTGTTTCCTTACGCTTAAGAAGAAATCTCTCAGTACTGATCCCGTATCTTTTGGGTGTGGCAATTGGGTTATTTTAAGCTGGTCTGTGGGGATAGGAGGGACTACCTGTTCAAATTTCCCAACAGTAATGGAGGCACTCGCTGAGATTACGGATTCGGACTGGTAAACAAGGGAGGATCTGCATTGATTACTGCTGATGTGCTGCGGTTTTGATGGGAGACCTTATGTTGTTTTAAAAATTTTAGTTTAAAAGGGGAAAGCCCAGACCAGGCTGTTTTAAGAGGCTGTGGGGAGCCTGCTGTGGCTTGCCATGGGCAAGGCCATTTTGAAAAATAGCTACATGGTACAGAGATACCTAAAATAGACAGTTGCCACCGAGAACGGGGAAAAACTTTTCGCTAATCTTGCTACTTCTGTCTGTCGCATTCTGCTAAGCAGTATTTAAGACAATTTGTTGTGTGGGATGCAGTCCTCTTTCCACTGTGTTTTGTTGTTCAAGAAAAGGGACACATTAAATTAGAGTAAAGTAAATGTCCAGGTATTTGGTGAGTATTTATGCATATTCATTATAAGTTTGCTAAAGGTTTCTTTGAAGAGAAAATGGTATAGTATGTGAGTATGATATGATGTCTCCCCTTTGCCAGTATTTTGTTTATAGAAGTGTAATTATAAATGCTTGATTTTTGCTTGAAGAAATGTATAGATTGGTTTGGTAACATATGAGAGTAACAGGCAGTGGAAATCTAGAAGTTTGAAAACAAATGTGTTTAGGTGGCAGGTGGATGTTATGTAAGGTAATGGAGTGTTCGGACAATGCCCCATGGTGTGATGAGAATAGTAAGTGAGAGGTAAAGCTGTTTCAAATAAAATATTCTACCTGTAGAGGGTTAAGTAAGTGATGTTTAGAAGGTAAAGAGAGATTTGAGTTAAAGAGGGTGTGCATTTTTTACGGAGACTTTTTTAATGCATTTTTTGTTTTCACGGAGAAACTGACACTCAGGCCTCGTACACACGACCGATTTTCTCGTCGTAAAAAACACGTTGTTTTTTTCGACGAGATTCTTGTTAAGCTTGTCGATTTTCTCGTCAAGCTTTCTATGCGTACACACTGTCATTTCCCAATTTCCTCGTTGTTCTCTGCGCTCACGTCCAGCACGTACGACGGCACTATAAAGGGGCAGATCTTTTTTCTTGGCGCCACCCCTTGGGCTGCTTTTGCTGATCTCGTGTTACCGCGTGTGAAGTAAAAGTTTGGGAAGAGACGATTCGCGCTTTTCAGTCTTCGTACTTTTCAGATCGTTTTCTGCCGTTCAGCTTGTGCTTGTGGGTTCGTATCTTGACTTTCAGGGCGTCTAGGCAGGTCGTATCTGTTTTACAGTGCGTTCTTGCCTGTTCGTTTCTGAATTTCAGTTCGTTATTCATAGGCCTTGCTGTTCTAAAGTGCGTTCTGTTCTGTACGTTCTGATTAGACGACCGTTTCCTAGCCATGTCGCCTGGACGTTCTCGTCGTCGAGTTCGTGCTGTGCGTGCGCTTGGTGTTGGTCTGCTTGTTTTGGACCAAGACCAGTCCATGAATGGTGTGAGGAGGAGTTCATGGACCAAGAATTGGTTGCTCCAGCGGGACCAATTCTGCCACATGCCTCTGCTGCGGGAGATCGTCGAGAATAATCCTGAGGACTACAGGAATTTTCTGAGGATGTCTGACCCCGTTTTTCAGGAACTGTTGGCTTTGGTGTCCCCCTATATTACCAGGAAGGACACCGTTATGCGGGAAGCCATCAATGCTGAGCAGAGGCTCATCGCCACGTTGCGTTACCTGGCGACAGGGAGAAGTCTTCAGGACTTGAAGTTCACCACAGGCATCTCCCCCCAGGCTCTGGGCCTCATAATCCCAGACACCTGTTCTGCCATCATCCAAGTCCTGCAGGAGGACTATATTAGGGTAAGTTTTCTCCCTTAACATCACATTTTAGGTATTACATGTATGCTAATGTATTGTATTTCTTTCATCCTTCCCTAATTACCATGATTGTAATATGCTGAGAATGTCCCCTTTGTCCCCATGCATGTTGGAAGCTTTAGATTGCCCCTTTTTTCTCCTCCCTAAATATTTCCCCTCACTAACTTTTCCAGCAGGGGCGCCTGTTGCTCCAAATGTTGGGGGGGTTCAAACCCCAATTTAGGAAATAAACTGCCTCCTTTTTTGCTCTGTTGCCTAATAAACGCCCCCAGTTGTCCCCTCCAATGCAGCCATTTTGTTCGCTCAAATGCAGCCATTTAGTCCCCTCTAATGCAGCCAGTTTCCCCCCAGCCCTGTACTTACCTTCTTGTGGTCAGCGCCATCCTTCTTCTGTCCTTGATGTCTTCTCCTTCCCTTCATGTTGCATCAGCCAATCATGTTACCATTAAACAGACTTGGTGAACATGATTGGCAGAGCAGCCTGTCAGTGTTTACACAAGGAATGCCCCCCTCCTTGCGTCCCCGATTTTTCTTTGAGGAAGCCAATTACATCCCTCAGGTTGTAATTTGCAAGACTATTTTAATACCTGTTTCTGCTCTGCAATTTTAACCCCCTAAATGCCGCAATGATTCATATGTCGGTCGCTTTACAAGAGGCCATCCACCTGAATAGTGTGCGGCATAGACAATACATAGGTTCATGCAACGCATGAACCTATGTATTGTTCTTAGTGATGGGCACAGGAGAGAGGGGACAGTGCTCCAGCGCCCACTCTGGACGCACCACCACTGCAATGCTATCCTGTGGCCAAACACATCTCCCCCCCCCCAAAATAATTTAGTAATGGCCCATCAGAGGGGGTGATGAATATGATAAATGAGCCTTCCATTATACTTTTTTTACACACCTTAATAAACGTATAATTAGATTGATGTTGGTCTCTAATTTTTTGGGATAGAATTTCCTTGTAATGTATGCCTTTGTTTTTCTAATATTATTTCATCTTGTTTCACTCCACAGCTTCCTTCCACGCCACAGGAATGGCAGACTGTGGCATCGGAGTTTGCCACGCGGTGGGACTTCCCCAACTGCGGTGGTGCCATAGAAGGGAAGCACGTCCGCATCGTACCGCCACCCCGTTCTGGGTCCTACTACTACAACTACAAGGGGTTTCATAGCATTGTGCTGATGGCGGTGGTGTCAGCACGGTATGAATTCCTCTATGTTGATGTAGGGAAGAATGGCCGGATGTCCGATGGGGGATCCTTCATCCAGACGGAGTTTGCCCTCCGTCTCCAGAGTGACGACCTTGCATTGCCACCGGATGCAGGGAATATTGAAGGACTCCCCTTTGTTTTCTTGGCTGATGAAGCCTTCGGACTCGGACGGCAACTTATGAGGCCATTTCCACAGAGGACCCTGACCCCAGAGAAGAGTGTGTTCAATTACCGGCTGGCCAGGGCCCGAAGAGTCGTTGAAAATGCCTTTGGCATAATGGCCAGCCGGTTCCGCCTTTTTATGACTTCCATCCACTTGGCGGACTACAAAATAAACTATGTAGTGTTATGCTGCTGTGTGCTACACAACTTTCTGAGCCAAAAATCAAATTCCTATATGGCCTCAGTTTTGCCAGAGGCTGGACTTTCCCCTGCAAATCCCCTTCCGGGCCTGGAATCTGCCCGTCTTGGCTTGCCCCCCCAAAATGCCTGTGTGGTTCGGGACAAATACATGGAGTATTTCACGGGTAGGGGGGCAATTCCTATGCCAGCCTATGTCTAAGTATCCCAATAAAAATCTTGTTTAAACCTTTAATTATTTGTTCTTTCCTGTCTCCTAGTTTGTCTTTGTGCATTTGTAGTGGCAAGTGTATTTTACTTTAGTAAATAACAACCATTTCACTATGTTACCTTACAAAAGAACCAAATAAGCTTAGAGAGTATTATAAAAAGAAGCTACACATTGTGTGTGGTCAAATATTTTACTCTGTGCACATTCTCTTCATTTTTTTATTTATTTTTTTACTTTGGGGTTGGCCTGGCCACAACCCGGCAATTTTTGGATTATGAAAATACAAAAATATCACTTGCATTTCAAAAATTACAACATTGGATACCTCTGAGCAATCGGAGACATTCACTTACACAAACTATGTCTCTATGTGCCCGTCCTAATATGGGGTCCTGCCACCCCTTGCCCAGCCAAAAATTGAATATGCACACATTTTTTTTTTTTCATATAGGAAGTTTACAATCCTGATCCCTATTGTCAACATGTGCTATCTGCCATCAGGGGTGATCAATGGACGTGTTTTGGGGGTGCATCCCCTTCCTCAGTTCACCGACTTTTGATACGAGGAAGGGGTTGCACCCACAAAAGACGTACATGGATATCCCCTGATGGCAGATAGCACATGTTCACACACTGTGTGCATATTCAATTTTTGGCTGGTTTGTTACTCAAAAAATTAGAAAAAAATATAAAAACAAACATGTAAAAACAAATGTGTTTGGATGGCTTATTGAATTCTCCCCAAAACATCGAGAATGTCTTTAAATGTTTGTTCCATCACATGGATTCTTTGTTTAATTAGGTCCAGTTCCGTGCTACATTCCATCACTTGCTGGATGAGGCGGAGGGCACTGTCAGCAGAGAACCGTGTGCTATCCTTCACAACATTTACATCCCCTAAAAACCAAAAAATTTTTTTTATAAAACTCTGCAGGCCTACCTCGCTTACCTTAAGCTGTGGTGTCAGATACTGACCTGTTGTGGTGACCAGATCCACAACGTCATCCACCTCTCCTTCCTGCACTTCTCCTTCCTCCACCTCAACTTCCTGCACATCTTTCGGTTGTGGGTCTTTGGGAGTTTGGTGTTGTTTGGAAGTTGTGGGGGTGCATGTGCTCCCTGGAGTGTCCTCCTCCCAGTCTTCTCTCCCCTATGAGAATAAAACCAAAGGTCTATTTATCACACTGTAAATCTCCTTGTTAAACTAAAAACAGGATAAATTGTTTGGAAGTGGGGTACAAGTGTGTGTTTGTGCGGAATTTAAAGAAGAATGCATTATATATGACCCCAAATATGTTTAGTATTCACATTTGGATGTAATTTTTTGGACATGGAGGCACCACAACAAAACTCTGATGCACCTGTGTGGGACACCCAAAAAAGGCGGGTCTGTTGGCCCACACTATAGTACTCCAAAGTACAGATGTGGAAGCAGCTGCTGAGTGTCCTCTCCTTTACACTGATAAAAGTTTGCATTTCATTCTCTTTACAAACACATCATCTAGACTAAAAAATTATCCACAATACTTGATCAAAAATGGCAGATGTCTAATTAATTTTGTGGCTCTTAAATAAGCCAAAACCGCGGATAGTGGCCGAACGAAGTGTCGGTAACGTAACGAACGATTACTGTGCCCAACCTAGTTCAAAATATTACATTTTGGAAGGGAGTCCAATATGATAAAAAAAAAAAACATGTCAGTTTCTAAAAATATTAATAGCAGAAACGTCGTCATTTTACTTACTTTTAGCGAGCATCCTCTTTATGATCCTCAACTGGTCTGGCTCCCTCAGTTTGAGGTCTGACCACCTCTTTCTGAGCTGCTCATTTGAGCGTTTCACCCCGAACTTCGCCCTCAGACTCTTCACAACTTTAGTGAGGATTTTGGCCTTCCTTCTATTTGGTTTGCTATACGGCCCATGCTTGGCATCATAATCAGCCTTGACCAAGATGTCCACCATCTCCGCCATCTCCGCCAAAGACATATTCGATGCCTTGAATCTCCTCCTTGATCGTGACGTGTCCTCGGTCTCCGGGCTTGTCTCCTCGCTAGTTGCGGAATTATCAGACACCTGCTGTAACTCCGCCATATCTGTCTGCGCGCCGAAAGAGAAGGGGCGGGGAAAAGATGTAAGTTAGAACGTCATGGGCGGGCGACGTGTGCGGAGCGACGTGTTTGAATTTTGACGCATGCGTGGTGTGTATATAGCAAACACACATGTGACTATAGTACGTTCGGTGTGCGGAGAGAGGAGTTCAAGTGACGGACGTGCGAACGAAGGTATGTGATTTTGTGACTTGTAAAAATTGTTGGCCTATACTGTCTTGAGATTGTTGGAGGATATATATGGTGACTAGGATGTGAAGGAGGTTAGACTGTTTGCCTCACATTATTTAAATATAATTTATTTTACTTGCAGATACAATATGAATGTCTTTATTAGCGACAAAGAGTTCCTGGCGGAATTTATTGACCGGGTAAGGGAGCTGCCGGCTCTGTGGGAGACGAAAAACCCCATCCATAAAAAAAAAGGGGTGAGAAAAGCAGCGCTGGAGAAGCTGCTCCCATTTGTGCATACCAAGGTGCCCACAGCCACAGCAAAACAAGTGGACACTAAAATTGGGAGCTTGAGAGGTACCTACAGGACTGAACGCTCTAAGGTGCTGGCTTCTCAGAGGTCAGGAGCAGCAGCAGATGATGTTTATGTCCCGATTTTGTGGTACTACAACAGGATGTCCTTCCTGGATGACCACATTGAGACAAGGCCATCACTCTCCACTCTTCCCCCCAGACTTCCCTGCAGCCAACCTGAGCCTTCTCTGGAGCAAGAGGAGGCAGCCATCCTGGATGATCCTGATTTGTCCATCTGGAGCCAGGTATAGTATTAACTGAAAATGTATTGGGATAAAATTAATGTTTCCCAAATATGTCAGGATGAGAAACATACATTATTTTGTATTCCACAAGTGAAATCAGGATCTGTAGACATTATTCTGCACTTAATTGTGTGGTAAATAGTCAAGCTGATGTAGTGGTAAATTTAAAGCAAGGATTTATGCATTTACATTCTAATTGCTTCCATCAGGATTACAAAGTTTGATGCAAAGATTAAACCAACATATTAAACTATGTTCCTTTTTCATACACAGGATGAAATCAGCCAGGAGGAGGGTCTGGAAACTGTCAGGCAGGAGGAGGAAGGGCCCAGTGGCAGCCAGGAGGTGGCAGGGCCCAGTGGCAGCCAGGAGGTGGCAGGGCCCAGTGGCAGCCAGGAGGTGGCAGGGCCCAGTGGCAGCCAGGAGGTGGCAGGGCCCAGTGGCAGACAGGAGGTGGCAGGGCAAAGGAGAAGCACCAGATCCCAGGTGCCTCCCATCCGGCTTCACAAAAGAGGCAGGAGGGACAGGACCACCAGTGAGGCAGCAATGGCCCTTATTAAAGAGGCCCATGCCACCCTCAAGGAGCCCACATCCCCTGAAGAGGCCATTGCCGGCCTACTGGAGGCTAAGTTCAAGGTGATGAGCATGGAGCAACGCCTCCTATGCGAGCCCCTGCTCATCACCTTGCTCAACAAGGAGGTGATGGAGAAAATTACCCCCAATACCGCCATATGTGAGGTGGCCCAACTGACCCAACCTCAACCTCCACCTCCACCTTCCTCTTCTGCCCCACCCCCTTCTGCTACACCTCCACCTTCTGCCCCACCCCCTTCTGCTACACCTCCACCTTCTGCTACACCCCCTTCTGCTACACCTCCACCTTCTGCTACACCTCCACCTTCTGCCCCACCCCCTTCTGCTACACCTCCACCTTCTGCCCCACCCCCTTCTGCTACACCTCCACCTTCTTCTTCTGCCCCACCCCTTCTGCTACACCTCCACCTTCTTCTTCTGCCCCACCCCCTTCTGCTACACCTCCACCTCCTCCTCCTGACAGGAGTAACCCTCCAGTGGGCCAGCCTCCAGCCAAACGAAGAAGGAAGGCTGCAGGAAAGGCTGCAGGAAAGGCTTCAGGAAAGGCTTCAGGAAAGGCTGCAGGGAAGGTTGCCAGGAAGAAGAGGAAGTGATGGCCTTGCTTCATTGTGGTCGGACAGAAGGCAGCCTGTTGTAGTACCACACACTTGGGACATATATCTCACCTGCTGCTGTTCCTGACCTCTGGGAGGCCAGCATCAGATTGTGTTCAGAAATGTGGGCCTTCTCAAGCTCCCAATTTTAGTGTCCACACAGGGTTGCTGTGTGCTCTGGGGTCCCTGGGATGCACAAATGGCAGCAGCTTCTCCAGCGCTGCCTTCTCTTTATTTAATTTATAAACATGAATAAATGTGTTTTTTGTTTAAGTTCATACTTGACTATGTGTATTTTTAAATAAAAAAAATCAAGCTTTGGAGTAAGCAGATACATTTGACTGACAATAAAAGGCACAGATATCACCCCCCCAAAAGAATAACTAAATATGATTAGCACAAAAACATGGTGTGAAATTTAAATAATATAGATTCCAAAATTAAATGGGAGATCGCTATCAAAACATTGAGAAATTAGAATTAACATCATTTTGAAAAATCTAACCATTTAAATTATTCCTAAAAACTTGCACGATATAATACACATAAATCTTATAAAGAGCAGCATGAAAAAGGTTAAAAATAAGGCACAACTCTGTGTGAATATCAGCAGCAAAAGAAGGTCACTCGTTTTGATTAATGTAACATTCTAACGAAGATTTCAATGCAGAACATTTAAACGATGAAATATTTATGAGCGTGACGAATGTGCTCTCTCCATTATGAAGGCTTGTTTTACCAGAAGATGCGCTCCCGTCTCATAGTTGCTTGTGAGCATGCGCGCTTTTGGAAGAGTCGTAAAAGCATACACACAAACCATTTTCTCGTCACAAAACAGGCCGACGAGAAACACGACGAGGAAATCTGGAATCCTGACGAGAAAATAGAGAGCAGGTTCTCTATTTTCTCGTCGAGATTCTCGGCAAGTTTCTCGTCGTAAAACCATACACACGAACGTTTTTCTAGACAAAAAAACTCTCGCGGCACTTTTCTTGACTGTTTTGGACGAGAAAATCGGTCGTGTGTACGAGGCCAAAGAAAGGGAAAAAAAAGTGAAGGAAAGTATATTTGAAAAGGAGGAAGTTAGTTCGGCAGCAGGGATGAGCCGAACACCCCCCTGTTCGGTTCGCACCAGAACCTGCAAACAGACAAAATGTTTGTGTGAACTTTAGAACCCTATTAAATACAATGGACTCGAACGTTCGAAATCTAAAGTGTTAATTATAAAGGCTAATATGCAAGTTATTGTCCTAAAAAGTGTTTGGGGACCTGGGTCCTGCCCCAGGGGACATGTATTAATGCAAAAAAAAGTTTTAAAAACGGCCGTTTTTTCGGGAGCAGTGATTTTAATAATGTTTAAAATGAAAAAATAAAAGTGAAATATTCCTTTAAATTTCGTACCTGGGGGGTGTGTATGATATGCATGTAAAGTGGCGCATGTTTCCCGTGCTTAGAACTGTCCCTGCAAAAAATGTCATTTTTGAAAGAAAAAAAGGCATTTAAAACTCACTCGCGGCTATTAATGAATTGTCGGCTTTTATCAATACATTCAAAAGTCATTGATAAAAAAAAAAAAAAAAGCGTGGGGGTTCCCCAGAATTCAATTACCAGGCCCTTCAGGTCTGGAATGGATATTAATGGGAACCCCGCCGCAAATTTTAAAAAAAATTGACGTGGGGTTCCCCCAAATATCCATTCCAGGCCCTTGAGATCTGGCATGGATTTTAAGGGGAACTCCACCCCAAATTTTTTAAAAAATGGCGTGGAGTCCCCCTAAAAATCCATACCAGACCCCTTATCCGAGCACGCAACCTGGCTGGCCGCAGGGGAAAAGGGGGGACGAGAGAGCGGCCCCCCCTCCCTCCTGAACCGTACCAGGCCACATGCCCTCAACATGGGGAGGATGTCCCCATGTTGATGGGGACAAGGGCATCATCCCCACAACCCTTGCCCGGTGGTTGTGGGGGTCTGCGGGCGGGGGGCTTATCGGAATCTGGAAGACCCCTTTAACAAAGGGGACCCCCAGATCCCGCCCCCCCTATGTGAATTGGTAAGGGGTACATTGTACCCCTACCATTTCACGAAGAAAGCGTAATTTTTTTTAAAAAAAAACCACACAAACACCTTGAAAAAGTCCTTTATTTAAAAAAAAACAAAACATTCCAGCGGTGAAATCCAGTGTCCCGCGGCGATCCCGATGTCCAGCGCTGTCCGTCATTGGTTGTGCCTGAGCGGACCTGATGGGGAACTCCCTCTCAGTATTTTAAATGTATAGACCCGCCCCTTCTAAAGTTCCCCATCAGGTCCGCTCAGCGGACCAGATGCGGAACATGAGAAGGGGCGGGTCTATACATGTATTACCAAAGTGAGAGCAGTTCCCCATCAGGTCCGCCCCCTCGGTATGTCGGACCCGCCTACGTCATTGGCTTGAGCGGGGAACTTCCTTCACTATGTAAATTTAAATTACACAGTGAAGGAAGTTCCCCGCTCAAGCCAATGACGTAGGCGGGTCCGACATACTGAGGGGGCGGACCTGATGGGGAACTTCTCTCACTGTGGTAATACATGTATAGACCCGCCCCTTCTCATGTTCCGCATCTGGTCCGCTGAGCGGACCTGATGGGGAACTTTAGAAGGGGCGGGTCTATACATTTAAAACACTGAGAGGGAGTTCCCCATCAGGTCCGCTCAGGCACAACCAATGAAGGACAGCGCTGGACATCGGGATCGCCGTGGGACACTGGATTTCACCGCTGGAATGTTTTTTTTTTTTTTAAATAAAGGACTTTTTCAAGGTGTTTGTGTGTTTTTTATTAAACATTTTTTTACGCTTTCTTCGTGAAATGGTAGGGGTACAATATACCCCTTACCAGTTTACATAGGGGGGGGGCGGGATCTGGGGGTCCCCTTTGTTAAAGGGGTCTTCCAGATTCCGATAAGCCCCCTGCCCGCAGACCCCCACAACCACCGGGCAAGGGTTGTGGGGATGAGGCCCTTGTCCCCATCAACATGGGGACATCCTCCCCATGTTGAGGGCATGTGGCCTGGTACGTTCAGGAGGGAGGGGGGGCCGCTCTCTCGTCCCCCCCTTTTCCCCTGCGGCCGGCCAGGTTGCGTGCTCGGATAAGGGGTCTGGTATGGATTTTTAGGGGGACTCCACGCCATTTTTTTTAAAATTTGGGGTGGAGTTCCCCTTAAAATCCATGCCAGATCTGAAGGGCCTGGAATGGATATTTGGGGGAACCCCACATCAATTTTTTTTTTAATTTGAGGCGGGGTTCCCCTTAATATCCATTCCAGACCTGAAGGGCCTGGTAATTGAATTCTGGGGAACCCCCACACTTTTTTTTTTTTTTTATCAATGGCTTTTGTATGTATTGCCGGGAGCCGACAATTCATTAATAGCCGCGAGTGAGTTTTAAATGCCTTTTTTTCTTTCAAAAATGACATTTTATGCAGGGACAGTTCTAAGCACGGAAACATGCGCCACTTTACATGCATATCATACACACCCCCCAGGTACGAAATTTAAAGGAATATTTCACTTTTATTTTTTCATTTTAAGCATTATTAAAATCACTGCTCCCGAAAAAACGTCAGTTTTTAAAACTTCTTTTTGCATTGATACATGTCCCCTGGGGCAGGACCCGGGTCCCCAAACACTTTTTAGGACAATAACTTGCATATAAGGCTTTAGAATTAGCACTTTAGATTTCTCCCATAGATTTTTCGAATTTGCCGCGAACACCCCAATTTGTTCGCTGTTCGGCGAACGGGCGAACAGGCAATGTTCGAGTCGAACATGAGTTCGACTCGAACTCGAAGCTCATCCCTATTCGGCAGTAAGAAGTTTTTTTTATTTTTAATTTTTTTTATGTTTAAAGGGGAACCGTCTGCAGAGGCACGGCTTTACCAGGCGTGGACAATTAGACTTTTTGATCGATCGTTTTGATTAATTTGTGTTTTTTTCATGACTTGCTGTAGCGAGTGCAAAGATATTCTCGTTGTCATTTTATTGATTATGAGGTATCTTTGAGGAATTTTAAGGGACAGCCGAGATAGGAGGTTTTGAGCAGTTAGTGAAACGCAGAAAGTGTTTTTGTTTAAGAAACGGAAGGTAAAGTGTCATGGGCCAGGGTTTAAAGTTTGGATTATCAGTATGTTGTTAAATTAAGGATTTTTGTGTAAGCGTACCCTGTTTATTTGTTTTGTTGTTTGTTGATGTTTTTGAGGTTACAATAGGTCGGTAAATGTGGGGAGATTAGCATCCCACCTCCTGCAAGGAACGGCCCCTGGTGCTGGGGTCTCGTGAGATTTTGCAAGATTACGGTACCAGAGATTCACAGAGATACTGAGATGTCGGTTTATTGGGCGGTGATAAAATTGTCGCTGCTGGGTACTGTTGTGGAATTCCTAGGCTGTTTGCAGAGCACACAGCCTATAATTCCTGTGCTATCTAAGCACACATCAGATTTCATCTTTTTGCAATAATGCTATCTTTAAGTTAAATTTGCTAAGATCCACTCACCGTTCATTCCCATTCATCCCAAGAAGCAAGCCTCACACATAGGTCTTATCATCAGGCCATTCCAGCATAGACTGACTAGCCAACGCCTAATCATAGGCTTTTATTAAACTCAAAAGATCTCACACAGGAGGTGATTGGCTGCAGCAACCAATCCCCTCCCCCATGGGCGGGGACCTCACAGAATGTTCCTTCCTCACAGGAAAATGACCATACAAGGAAAATGGCAATACCTGGACATTCCTTCCAACAGGAGATGTCATACATGAATCCCACTCAAGAAATATAGTTTAAAGGATTCAATACAATAATACATACAATGAATACAATAACGCATGATGGCTAAAGTTACCGTTGATAGGAATTCTTATTCTGCGCTATTCCATAGAATAACGCATATTAAGATTATACTATTATTGAATGGGGGAGGGAGGCTATCTGCAGACGCACGCTACAAATCCCAATCAATGTTAATCAGACACAGCAGAGACAAGAGCGCGCATCCGCCTATAACCAATGATGTCGTTGCAGAGTGAGCATATCCCCTCCCTAACGATCGTCCGTACTAATGCACAGAGGGCCCCCGTCGGTGGACATATCCGCACCCTGCAAACATCACACTCCAACCTCAAGACGTTTTCCCCTATCAGACGGGATTCAACCAGCCTCAGACTACCCCAATCAGCTCTTTTAGAGCGGGTTGCGGAAGTACTAACACTGGGTGACACTATGACAATGCATATTAAATACATCTCCATAAAAATCTCCACAACAGTCCTCCCTTTTTTGTCATATGCACCCCATGTGTCCATCGATGAGAGTTGATCTGCTTCCTACACCTGTAAATGAATCAGTCCTTAGTCCATAAAAAGGAAAACACGGCTTGACATGTAGACTCTACTCTTCAGGGGCATGACTTATAAAGGAGGACACGACATGGTGAGCTGTAGTAATCGCCGATCCGTCTGTGATCCTCTGTGTCTTGTATGTGGGTCCGGCTTCGGGGCGTCTCATCAAGGAAACTCTGGTCACGCGTCAAATCAGGCAACAGGAGCACCTCGTCACGACATAGAAAGAATAGAAATAAAACGACATGAGTATATATATTCCCACTTCCTTTAACCATGATCCGCTTTAAAATAAAAATTAGATCCCCAAAGATTCCCAGACCCTTAAAATAGACTCCCAACCTTCACTTAGCTACAGCTCTGGCTTCAACAATTACATGAAGAACCCTATCCTTAACGGATGAGAATTGTTCAATCGTATCCCAAGCCCGAGCCCCCCCCCCCCCCACATGCAGGACACCATGCCCAGACCTGGTCGGGGTTGGTGAACAAATCCCTTCTAGCTGTCCCTGCCATTCTTAATTTCCTGCGCCATCAGATCCTCGCGATCGGCCGCAACCTAAAATGTTGGGACAGCTTCACCATCACGCATGAACCTCTTGCTTTGGGGGAATTACCTTTATAAGCTGCAGATCCACATAAACACCAAACTAAAGTTCAAACACACTTGTGGCCTACCTAGATACCCAAACCGACAAGAGGCAGAGCCATTAAAACTAACCAATTTTACCCTCTAAAAATGCATCGTTAGATTCCATTGACAAGTGTGTGTTTGGAGTCTTCACCAGTTTGTCAGAACTCCTCATACCCATAATAACATCATAAATGGCATGTACCGCTGTCATCGCTGGGGACTAAAACTTGGTGAAGACTCAGAACAGACCCAGCAATCGGTCCTGTTCGCTTTCTGAGCTAGTCAGGACATACACTTTAAATAATAACTTGGGATGCTTTTCATCGTTACCCTCGCTAAAATTTACTAAAACAACAAAAATATAAATAAACAAAGATACTCCTCATTCTTTGCTGTGGTTGAGCCGCTTCTTGCAGTGGCTGGCGTGGTCTCATCCCTCAAGCTTCTTTACAACGACCCAGTCACCTGGTTGGAAAGAATGTAAACTGATTATTAAGTCAGGGTCCAGGAGGGACTCGTGAACCCTGTGGTGGACATTTTGAAGTTCATGTCACAACGATCGCACCTCCCCCATCAGCCGAGAATATAAGTGACAGCTAATGAGGAGAGTACGACTATGGTTTTGATTGACCTCCAAACAACCCTCATATGACAATAACCCAGACATCGGGACTGTGGTCACTGCATAACCTGTGCGTGGCTTACAATACCTGGAGCCATTGACAAGGTTCTTAGCCTCTGGGATGGGAACCTACTTCACCAGACTGCTGCTTGCCGATTCAAATTCTATCAAAGAAAGACAGTCTTGGCACAAACTTGGTTAGAATTACAGAGGTTATTATTAGTTTAAAAAAAACTGTCACTCTTACATTTATCACTTCTCCCCCCTTTTCTTCCTCTTTACAGACTGAAGGAAGAAATGTGTGGTGCAGGAAAAAAGAAACAATGAAATAACCTATGATACTTTTACCTCCCTTAGACTCATATTTATCCATATGTACAGCTGTCTACATACACCTGTTCTCTATGTACAAACTCCTTGGACCTGAAAAATACTTATAAGCAAAATCATTACTCTATTCTTCATATTTAACCTGCAAAGAATGGAAAACAATAATGACATTCCTGTACATTGGTAAATTGTCAATGACATTCTTTCAAAACTGATTCAAACAAAACCCTCTGTAACCCTTACTTTTCCCGTTCCTACAAAAATACAACAGCCGCAACGCATCGAAGGATCGCCGTGGTAAGTTCGAACATATTCACGTTACTACATACAAACATTCCGATACAAACGTGGGGGAAATACTTCCCAGTTTCCAAAACCACAAATGAAAAAAACAAAAACAGCCAGAATTCTACCTTCACTCTTTCAGCAATAGGAAAAAATACAATGGGAATATGAGAGCAGCTCGAGAAGCTTGCATGGACCAGCCATACAAAGTTCAAACAAACGGGCATGAGCCACCGTTCCTCATCATTACAGATTTCTGAAGCCGCAGCTCAACTACATCCATTCCAGAGGGATACCCAAAATAGTATCCTTGGACCACCTATGTTAATCTTTTTGGGGTTCAAAGGCCTTTGCCCCAAAACTAGGCTTCGTGCACTGTGTGACCGTCTGACTATGGGAAGCCTCCATTCCTTCCCTTTGCACAGACCTCCTTGTGTCCATGGCGATTCGAATCGGCTTATCGTCTTAAACCTGCATCCAGGTTAAACCGTTGCACCCATTTCGGAGATCACCGCCCGGTGTCTTCTTATACGGTGAATTGCAGAACTACAACCACTATATGGTCAAGTCCTCCAACTAGAAACCCTAACCGAGGCGTCAACTTTATGGCTTGTTGTCCCAACACTTTTGGAACTACAGAACAACCACAGATCAACCCCCGAATTAGGCCTCTACCCCTCACAGTGCATGCATACACAAGCATTTTCCGCTATACACCCATACACTGCGTTGTCAGACTAAACCTCACAGAACACTTACGCCAGTTTACCACCTGCAGAACAATGTGGCTTCTCTCTGTATCTAGATGATAAAATAATGGTGATACCCCCTGTTTGCTCTCTACCCAAAACTGTATTACAGTACAAAACTTCACAAAACTGGAACAAAATATAAAAGACTTTTAAACGCCAAAATGCTTTCCATTTTCCTTCCAAGCACAAATCTCATTCAGACAACCCCAAGCTCCTCCCACCAACTTTCTGCTGATATATAAATGCTGAAAAGAAACTTCTGGTTATGCTCAGCTACTTAAAAAAAAAAAAAATGGTTTATTTACATATCAATTGTTCAGGAAGAGGGAGGGGGAGGGGAGGCCTTGGGCCTTATCGCCTTGTCTATCAAGACTTCAAAAAAAATCCATGGCTACACATCATATATATTTCAACCATTTAAAACCTTGTCAAGGAAATGATGGAGTAAACCCCCTTTGCAAATGGGAGGGAATCCCCCCTGACCCACATTCCCTGGAAGTCAAACCATAAGTTGGGACTCAAAATACAAACTCCTGCCAAAAGATGGCTATACAGTACAAGTTCCAAAAAATGAATTGCTCTCTGGAAAACTCCCAAATATTTAAACATAAAAACACATCATTGTACAAAAACTCTGTTAGTGTTACAATCTATCAAAATTCAGTGTAAAGTGAAGTTTTTCTTAAAACCAAAATCCAATGCAAAAAAAAACGCTGCGCATATACTGCAAAGTCAGCTGACCCTGCAATAGCTTACATTCACTTAAATGAAAACAGAGAAACCTTCCTCCTAACACCATCTGCATGGAGATTGCATGTTGTCCCTGTCTCTGCGTTGGCCTCCTCCCACACTCCAACTGCTGGTAGGTCAGCCAGATCCCATCCATAAATAGGCCCCAGCATGTGCGTGTGTCCGCAAGCACGTTGTGGCCCTTCGGGGTAAGACCGCACTATTTCAAGATACCACTCAACTCACCTCAAAAGGTGATGCTTAGAAAAGCAATTTAAACCAGAGACAAAACCATCCTCTCAGTATGTCACTCCGGCGTCCCACCACTCTCTCCAGCAGTGCACAGGTCAAACTGTAAACGCATAAAACAGAAGAAAACTGCGCCAATCAACAAATGCCAATACAGCATATTCAGGAGTCGTGTTTGCTAAACTGGAACTTCCTATCTCAAACTGTAAATGTCTCAAAATGGCCGACAAGCCAGGATAACAAAATGGTGGATGACCACCACCCCCACCTCATGGACAACAACAAAAATGGCGCCATGCAATTTTTCCCGCCAAAACCAGCATCTCTTTAAAAGAAAATCAAAAATGTTTTTCTCCACAAAGACAGACTACACAGTTGAGGTTTTTCTAAATTATCATCAAAATCCACTGAAAAAGGTGTCAGCTACACTCTACAAGGACCACATGTACACTTACAAACTTAGCCTCCCTTTTGCCAACTAAACAGCACATTCAATAAATGTTAGTTACATGACAATATTAAAAACATATTCATTTCTCTAAGTTCATATACTCTGAGATATTCACCACTTTTCTCTACCTAAAGTTCACACACACAGTGGCCTCAGCTTCCATAACAAGCCATTGCACAGACATACTATGTCTGCCTTCTAGCAATGCCTGGCCACTTGGATATGCGCGGGAACTTTCAACTCAAAACCCAAACACTTTCGTTAAAATATTTTTACACTTATGGGGACATGTGTCTTTGTCCCCTATAAAGGCAAAAATCACAATTTATCCATTTCTATTTTTCATAGAAATCACAAACACTACACACATACAGTACAATGTTGCTTGTAACATCAGATCATCATCCCTCAGGGCCCTTCCACTACAAAACTCCTGCATGCTATTTACAGAAAGTCACCAACTTTCACCCTTGTAACTGAGATGCTGGCTGCCCCTCCCCCACTTAACCTCATGGTTCACAAACAATCGTCCACTTTACAAACTGCTCAGTACATCGCACAAACAGCCATCTCTTACACAATTTCAATCGCACTCATGGGTACACATGTCCTACATCACACAAACAATCTAATCACACACAGGCACACACAATCAAATTCACAAGCATACAATCGGATTCGCAGACATACACACGCACACACACTGCAAACTTAAAGCATTATTTAAAAAAGACAACATTTTTTTGTTTGTTTCAAAGTACAGCCTCTTCACGCATCAATCACATCGCAGGTCCACTCTCCTCCTCTGCTGATCTGATGCTCAAGGAGGCCGCAATTGGTCCCAACCGTGAGTCGCCATTCTGTTGTAGAAATTCCTAGGCTGTTTGCAGAGCACACAGCCTATAATTCCTGTGCTATCTAAGCACACATCAGATTTCATCTTTTTGCAATAATGCTATCTTTAAGTTAAATTTGCTAAGATCCACTCACCGTTCATTCCCATTCATCCCAAGAAGCAAGCCTCACACATAGGTCTTATCATCAGGCCATTCCAGCATAGACTGACTAGCCGATGCCTAATCATAGGCTTTTATTAAACTCAAAAGATCTCACACAGGAGGTGATTGGCTGCAGCAACCAATCCCCTCCCCCATGGGCGGGGACCTCACAGGATGTTCCTTCCTCACAGGAAAATGACCATACAAGGAAAATGGCAATACCTGGACATTCCTTCCAACAGGAGATGTCATACATGAATCCCACTCAAGAAATATAGTTTAAAGGATTCAATACAATAATACATACAATGAATACAATAATGTATGATGGCTAAAGTTACCGTTGATAGGAATTCTTATTCTGCGCTATTCCATAGAATAACGCATATTAAGATTATACTATTATTGAAAGGGGGAGGGAGGCTATCTGCAGACGCACGCTACGAATCCCAATCAATGTTGATCAGACACAGCAGAGACAAGAGCGCGCATCCGCCTATAACCAATGATGTCGTTGCAGAGTGAGCATACCCCCTCCCTAACGATCGTCCGTGCTAATGCACAGAGGGCCCCCGTCGGTGGACATATCCGCACCCTGCAAACATCACACTCCAACCTCAAGACGTTTTCCCCTATCAGACGGGATTCAACCAGCCTCAGACTACCCCAATCAGCTCTTTTAGAGCGGGTTGCGGAAGTACTAACACTGGGTGACACTATGACAATACATATTAAATACATCTCTATAAAAATCTCCACAACAGTACGCTGAAGGGGGGGATGACGTGATGACTGGTGTGGGGGGTTGAGGGTTCTCAGTGTGTGGGGGTCATCGGTGGGAGAACGTGTTCAAACGCTTCTGCCTCGATTGTCTCTGTTTTGTACACTGTGATTGGTGGCGATCCTTGGGGTCGCTGCTGTGGCGTAGTTTCATAAACGGACACCTAGGTAAGGGAAAGTTGTCGTTAATAGAGAGAAATGTTTAAATTTTATGTGTATGTCAATGTTTGTCTTGTCTTGGAATTCCAATTTAGAGTATAAGTTGTTTTTTCTTCTGAATACAGATGGATTGTTGGTTGGTTAATATGTGTCCTATGATCCTGCCAAGGAGGATTTTAAAAAGGTGGGCAGGTGAGGGGGACAGAGTAGGGTACTCATCTGTGTGTGGTGCTTTAGGAGGAAGGACTCGCAGATTTGGACAAGGACAAGGTACTCCTATCCAAAGTATTGTTTAGCACAATACACAGAGGTACATGTCCGCTTGCTGTTTTGCTTCGGGTGGAAGAGGGGATAAAACCACCAACCAGGTTTTCACCAACGTTTTTGCGCAGAGCATATATTTGTATTCCATATTCAGCAAGTAAGAGAGATTTGCTTGACTGGAGATTTTAAGGAGGATTTTAATTGAGAAAAGTTATCTATATAGATTTAAAATATGTTATATATGTTGTTTGTAAAATGTTGCAACTATTTGTTAGTCTATTCATAAAATGTGTTGGGCACATAGGCCCATGTCCACTGCATAAGTTAAATGGGAACATTAAAGGGGGAGTGTGACACGTCACAGGTAAATTACATGTATGCGCTGGTACCAAATGTGTTTTTTTTTGGGGGGAAATCTGATCAGATACAAATTTTTAAGAGGAGCATTTTCAATGTATACATGGGGTGTTTTTGATTGTTTCAGTTGGGCTCTGTTTTCCACTGTTGCAGTCCCAGGGTCGTGCGATTTGCAGGGCAATTTTGCGGTGCGATTTCGTGCGACTAGTGAAAACTGTGTGGGGATGGGTCGCACTGAGGTCGGAACAGAGTGGTGCAAGAGCCTTTTTCCGGGATCACTGCGAGTTGGGTCACACCGGTTAGAACGGGGAGCCTTGAGGTCTGGTTTTAGGGACTGGTTTAGTTGTGTAAGGTGTTTGTTCTTGTATTATCGAAATTAAAAGGTTTTAACGGTATTCAAGATGAAAGTATGGAAAATGATGAATGGCATTACCAGTTGAATGTGGAGTGAGAGGATGGTTGTATTATGTTTAATAAACGCACAGGGTATTATTTTGATTAGTAGAGTATTTTAAGTGTGTGTTTAGAATGTACACAACGGGTTGTCTCATATTGTGTTCAGGCCCATGTTATATGTTTTTCCCTAAAAAGTTTGGGGTTAAATTAAAAATTGATAATGGGGATTTTGGTAACAGAAGGGTGAAATTTGGGAAAAATGTTTGAAGAGTTACTGAAATAAAGTAACCAAGATCTGAATACATTGCTGCATATATTGAGTCCATGAGGTACTGAAATGTGATGGGAAAGTTTGTTTGAATAACAGTCTGAATGACCATTGATGTAATGTTGTTTATCAATAAATGTTGTTTGTTGCTGATGATCAGATATATTTTCAAAGGTGGGAGGCCTTTGGGTTTGGGTAAAATGTTCTATTCAGAGTTTCTCTGGTCCATTTGAGTCCCGGGGATAGAAGAAACTAAAGGTGTTTAAGTTTTGTTGAAGTTCTGCTATAAATACTGGATTAAAAAAAGGTGTTTAGTTAAATATGTTGAATCTATATAACAAAGACCTTTGCTGAGAAACATTTTTTATTCCTACATGTTTTACTTATGTTTGAGTCAATGAAGAATATTATTCTTAATACTCCCAACAGTTAAGGCCCGAATTGATCATGTCGGATGAGGAGTATCCGCCCCAGCCAGCCAGCATTCACCCACAGCCCCATGCACCTGAAGAAATCCCCACCCTATTCATCCCCTGCCCTATTCATACCCTGTCCCATACCCTATCCGGATGAAGAGATGACTACAGCTTTTACATGGAAATCTTCTTTGTTCATCTTTGTCGTTCAAGCACCATGGGAGGTGCTCAGATGACTACAGGCAGACTCCTGTTGGAAAGTGTTCCTGGTAAAGACACCTTGAGGGCTAGCCAGATGACGCACGCCCAAGGTCTACAAAATTCCAGTGAGCATCACAAGAGAGATCCAGATGTGCCAGCCCGAAGACCCAAGTCTAGCCCAATGCATCAGTTCCAGTTTGTCTGTGGATATCTGTCCTTACAAAGAGGCAGTGTCTGGGGTGGAGAATTCATGTCTGTACATATGAATGATCACAGAACCGAACCAAAGGTTTTGGGAAAGGTTGAGGAGAATGAGAATTATAATGTGGACATTTCCTTTGCATTTTCTTTTCCCGCCTTCCTACAATTTAATGGACATTCGGAAGACATACAAGAGACTTTCTTTTTTTTTAATGTATTTTATTGGGACTATTTTTTGTTTTTGGCCTAAAGGCTGTCATGCCCCTCCCACTTGCTTTTATGGACTGTCACGCCCCTGTCACGCCCAATCCCATTCCCCCTTTGTATTTCATGGACAATTGCTATGCAGCTGAGATTATGTTTGTTTTCTGTTTTTACATTTCTACATGCTCAATGTGGTGATAAATGTTTAGTGTGGTGGTCCGGGTGAGGGTCGGGGGCATAGTGGGATTGTTGTGGTGTGCCCAGGCCTCTGACCCCATACTAAGAGGGCGAGGCTACTGTCACAGCTTGCTCTCTGAAGGTACCCAGCGGGTCCTTGGTGGACGGCCACTAGCCTTGGGCAACAGCACATACATTTGTTGTGGAAGGACATGCCATCCATGGATTCCGAGTGATCCTAAGGGATGGTCTTACTTGGCCTCACTGGTTCCGATAATTAAAATTCTCGGGGACAGTGAGGGATGTCACTTGCTCAGGGCTGGTGTTCGTCCTAGGTGCCCCCTCATGCACCATTCTGCTGGGTCATTGTTTTTGGAAAAGGACATGGCCTGGGCATGGTTCCCCTCAGGAACTGGAGGGGTTATTGATATGATGGAGAGGCTAAGTGATTGCTTGGGAACCCCCTGGGTAATGTGGGATGGTTTGGTTTCAAATGGTATTTTTCTGGATCAGGGATACTGCTATGTGTATTGAAATGATTTTGCTTCTGGCATTAACTCTATACGCCTGCTTCAAGTTTATTATGTGTATGATTTCCCAAGGCACTCTGGCTCCCTATCCTGATCCAGCTGCAGCAAATAGAATGTATTTCAGTTTTTACCATGATGCCCAGGAGTATGTCCCAATGCGGATATATCAGTCACCGCCGTGATTGTCGTGACTGAAAGAGGTGATTGTGGTAATTAGCATGGCATAAGGACCCCCACTATAGTGAGATGGGGTCATATATTCTAGCTTGGACATAGGGGTTAAGGAAATTGTTTAGTATTATATGTTTCTCAAGTATTATGAAATAGGTTAAGATCTTGTATTTTGTATGGAGCAGCAGTTTTGCAAAAGCATGCATAATTTGCAATGAGTGGCATAATTTGCAGACTGCGGATCTATTTTAGAACTGGCCCTTCCTATGAACCATCTGGTAGATATTGGTACAGGGAAGTGAGACCTTGTGAGACCTTGTGAGACCTTGTGACTATGAGCTATGGCACTCGTGGTGACACACATGTTTGATTCTTACTAATAACGAAACTGTCAGCCATTTTGAGAGGGTCAGGACGAGTGTCGGCCATCTTGAGAGTGGAAAAATGTCTACTGTATAATGATAAAATGTATACCCCCTGTATTAACCACACCCCTTCCTCTCCCCTCCCTTTTTCATGATTGGATTATAATAATGACTATATAATGTTCACCCCTGCAAAAGAATAAACAGATTTTCACTCTGAGTGCAAAACCTTGTCTGTTTCCTTGCGCTTAAGAAGAAATCTCTCAGTACTGATCCCGTATCTTTTGGGTGTGGCAATTGGGTTATTTTAAGCTGGTCTGTGGGGGTAGGAGGGACTACCTGTTCAAATTTCCCAACACCGACTCCAGGCCATGAACCAAGAATTGGTTGCTCCAGCGGCACCAGTTCTGTCATATGCCTTTGTTGCGGGAGATCAGGGAGAATAATCCTGAGGACTACAGGAATTTTCTCAGGATGTCTGACCCCGTATTTCAGCATCTGTTGGCTTTGGTGTCCCCCTACATTACCAGGCAGGACACCGTTATGCGTGAAGCCATCAGTGCTGAGCAGAGGCTCATTGCCACGTTGCGATACCTGGCGACTGGGAGAAGCCTGCAGGACCTAAAGTTCTCCACAGGCATATCCCCCCAGGCTCTGGGTATCATTATACCAGAGACGTCTTCTGCCATCCTTCAAGTTTTGCAGGAGGACTATATTAAGGTAAGTGTTCTTATTTAAAACCTCACATTGTATGTATTTCTTTGTTAATCTTTTTTTTGGGGTTTATTAGCAGTCCCTAATTCCCATGATTCCTAGCTGCAGGGAATGTCCCCTTTCTCCACATGGTTATTTATTTTTGGGAATGTTTTTATTAGGCCTACATTTAAATTTGCCTTACCTAACCTCTCCAGCATGCTATCCTGGGTCCATACCCACCTTGCCTAGTCATTTCCATGTATTTTAATCTATGCTCCATCGTAGTGCTTTACCCTAAACGCACCCTAAAGATTGCCTAAGAATGTTACATTTTTAAAAAATTCATACAGAGTGCTACAGCCTTCATTTGTGATCTCCCCAACTCATCTTCAACCCCCCCCCCCAGTTTTTATTTTGGGTTTGTTTTTGGTTTGTTGTTGCTTACTAATAATGTTTTAATTTTTCGGTTTCTCCCAATGTTGACCATGAATGGTTTTCTTAAATCTGCTTTCAATGTTTCTGTCTCAAAGTATTAATTTATTTTTAATTTAATTCCACAGTTCCCTTCTACGCCACATGAATGGCAGAATGTGGCATCTGAGTTTGCCCAACGACGGAACTTTCCGAACTGTGGAGGGGCCATCGACGGCAAACATGTTCGGGTCGTCCCTCCACCCCATTTGGGATCCTTTTATTATAATTATAAGGGGTTCCACAGCATCGTCATGATGGCAGTGGTGTCGGCCACCTACGAATTCCTCTATGTGGACGTTGGCAAGAATGGCAGGATGTCTGATGGAGGAGTCTTTGCACAGACGGAGTTTGGGGAACGGCTCCTTTTGGATCAGCTGGCCTTGCCACCAGCGGAGCAGAATGTGGAGGGACTCCCATTTGTCTTTGTGGCGGATGAGGCGTTTGGCCTGGGTCCCCATTTGATGAGGCCATTCCCGCAACGCACCCTCACCCCTGAGAGGAGGGTGTTCAACTATCGGCTGGCCAGAGCAAGAAGGGTGGTGGAAAATGCCTTTGGCATCATGGCCAGCCGATTCCGCCTGTTCCTCACCTCCATCCACCTTGCCCCTTACAAATGGAACTATGTTATAATGGCTTGTTGTGTGCTCCATAATTTTCTCAGGGTGCATTCAACCAATTATATGACTTTGACTGGGCCTGAGGCCTCATTATTGGAAGCTGAAAATTTAGTGGCACTGGAAGCTGGCTGTCCAGGCTTGGCCCCCCAAACCGGACGTGAGGGCCGTCAACAATATGTCGATTATTTTGTGGGTATGGGGGCAATTGATATGCCTGATGAATTTTAACATTATTATTTGTAAAAATAAAACCTTTTTTTGAGAAAATATTGTTTTGGTGTTTTCATTTAATATTCTTTTAGGTTTCTCATAGGTTTACCTAGTGCACTTGTATTGCCATGTGTATTTTGCATTCTTAATTAGCCTTCATTGTCAGTGTAAACACAAAACATTGATTAGTTCATTTTGCACAACATTTACATAATGAAGCCACAAATTCTTGTTAAGAAAATACCTTTTTTTATTTTTTTGGAGGAAACTTCCTTTTAAATGTAGATGTCCTAAAAATATTTTTGGGGTTAAAACGCATGAACAGCCATGCATAAAAAATAAAAATATAAAAATATTGTGAAAATGTACTATTCATTAAAGCTTAAAAGAAAAACAAACCTGCCAAAACACAGCAAGTTCAACGTTATTTTGTGTTCAAACATTATACACGCCCAAGCACAGCCATGATATTTTGTAGCTTTTCCTCAACCCGCTTGGTATTTTGCCTGATCTCTATCAAGTCTCCCTTTATTTTTTCAAGGTCACGACAGCAGACCATGAGGTATTGGATCAGGATCTGGGCACTGTGATGTGTAAACTTTTCGGGGTCTCCGGCCAGAACTGCACCTAAATAAAAAAAAAATCATGTAGTATAGAATATGTAGGCCTACATCTATTAACCTGCATCTGTCTGGTTTGACATTGACATGTGGTTCTGGGGGTATTGTTGAAGGTGTTGGATTTTTAGGCTCATCTGATGTAGCATTTAGAAGCCCTATGGAGATTGCAATAAAAGGTATAGTTTCATTAGTAACTAATAATTTTTTGGCCACAAAAAAGCATGAAAAATAGATTTGTAAAGATTATTTGGAAGTGTGGTCCATTTTTAAATGTACCCCCAGTGACAACCGGAACACATGATTGGATACATAGCCAAAACCAGAGCATATACTTTTTGAAACAAAGTTTGACACATTGTAACACCCCAAAGTATATACACAGGATCACCTGTGTGTGACACCCTAAAAATTTAGGGGTTTTGTCCCACACTTGTACTACTGCGTTCAGATGTTTAAGCAGCTGCTGAGCATTCTCTCCCTTAACATGACAATGCATACCCTTTTTTTAAAAAAAAAAATTTCATTTGGATTATAAAAATAAAGCAAATTGTTTACCAAATTTGCTCCCCCAAAAAAAATAAAAAAATTTGGGTGTTCACACTGGATGATCCAAAAACATCGTTTTAGGAACTGTACGGAGAAAGAGGTTTACTACGTCCGTTTACTGTGCGGACGAACATGAAAGTTGGTATCTTTCACTGTACTATATTAAAGTCAAATATACACGAGTTAATACAAGTAATAATCTTTAGCAGGGAAAATGAATAAAAAGTACTTACTTTTTCGTAAAACTTTCTTGATTCTTTTGTATTGGTCGGGCTCCCGCAACTTCAGATCAGACCATCGTTTTTTGAGCTGTTCCTTCGTTCTGCACACCCCGAATTTTTGGTGAAGAGTTTTGACCACTTTGCCCATAATTTTTGTCTTGACAAGCTAAGGCCTTTTATACGGCCCATGCTTGGCATCATAATCCTCCCTCCTCAAAATGGCGACCATCTCCACCATTTCCTCGAATTACATGTTGGATGCCTTATATCTCCTGGATCGGGATTTGGGCTCCTCTGGAATTTCCTCCTCTGTAGAGGTAATCTTAGCCACCTGTGTCTCCGCCATGTTGTTAAGCACTACGACGAGTGAGAAGGGACGGGGAAAGTACAATATCGAATGTCAGGGGAGGGGAAAGCGTGCGGAGTTTCACGCATGCGCAGTGTATATCAAGTGAAGATCCATGTGTCGAAAATACGTTCATTTGGCGGGAGAGGGAGTTAGCAACGAACGTGTTGACCAAGGTACATAACACTTTAAGGATTTGGGTTTCATCAGAGGAGGAGATTTGGGGCTTGAAAATCTGTCGAAAATGCTGATTTGATGAATGTTGCCTGAAACCTATGTATTTTCTTGTTTCTTGATTTTACAGAGAGAATGAATAGTTTCAAAAACCCTGAGTTTATGGGGGAGTTCATTGATAAATGGAAAGAACTCCCTATCCTTTGGCAGACAAAAAGTGGTGGAAATAAAAATAAAGTGGCCAGGACAGCAGCACTGGAGAGCCTGCTTGCATTTGTGCAAACACAGATACCCACAACAACTCTCCAAGATGTGAAAACCAAAATTGCTACCATCAGGGGGTCATACAGGACCCAGAGGAATATGGTCCTGAAGTCCCAGAGGTCAGGTGCTGCAGCAGATAAGGTTTATAAACCCAGTCTGTGGTACTACAGCAAGTTATCTTTCCTGGATGACCAGCTGGAAGTGCGGGAATCTCTGTCCACCCTTCCCCTCAGAGGTCCATCCAGCCTTCCTTGTAGCCAGCCCTCCAGCCTTCCTTGCAGCCAGCCCTCCAGGCTTCCTTGCAGCCAGCCCTCCAGCCTTCCTAGCAACCCTGCTCTGGCTTCCTCTGAGGATCAAGATGAGGTCCTTGAGGAGGCAGATTTAGATATATGGAGCCAGGTAAAGTATTGATATCTACATTTTTATGTTACAAAAGTCATGATTTTAAATTGATGTTAGTATTGTTAGGTATTTAGTGTTATAAAAAATTATGATTTAAAGAGCAAGATGCAGTAGTGGTCAAATTTGATGTGGACAAGGCAACAATATCAGGAGGCGGAATCTATGCAAATTTAATAACTTTTGACATTCAATTAAAAAATGTCTGGAGGTGAACAATGTGTGTGATTGATGGTGGCAAAAATTAAAGAATGTCCCTTTCTTTTTTTACAGCCAGAGCAGAGCCAGGAAGAGGGTGATGTTGGGGACCAGGAGGAGGCAGGGCCCAGTGGCACACAGGAGGAGGCTGGGCCCAGCACAAGAGCCCAGATGCCTCCCCTGATAATGAAACAACGAGGGCCAAGGAGAGCTAGGCAGGTGGAGGAGGAAACAAGAGCCTTCCTAAAAGAGGCTACTGTGGCCCTCAGAGAGGCACCCTCTGCTGAGAAGGGCTTTGCCGCAGTCCTGGCCCATAAGTTAGGCCAAATGGACTTGCGGCAAAAGCTATATAGTGAGAATCTTCTGCTGAAGGTCATTAACAAGGGGTTGCTCGGTGAACTGACCAAGTTCACCGACACCACTGAGGTTGTCCCTACTCCTCCACCTCCTCCTCCTCCTCCTACTACTCCTCCTGCCACCTCCTCTCCTCCTGATTCCCAGCCTCCGAGGAAGCAAGCAACAAAGGCTGCAGGGAAGGCTGCAGAGAAGGCTGGAGAGAAGGCTACAAGGAAGAGGAAAAAATAATGCCTGCTGTAGTACCACAGACTGGGGACATATATGACTTATCTGCTGCTGTTCCTGACCTCTGGGAGTTCAAGCCAAGATTAGGGATGAGCTTCGAGTTCGAGTCGAACTCATGTTCGACTCGAACATTGCCTGTTCGCCGAACAGCGAACAAATTGGGGTGTTCGTGGCAAATTCGAAAAGTCTATGGGAGAAATCTAAAGTGCTAATTATAAAGCCTAATATGCAAGTTATTGTCCTAAAAAGTGTTTGGGGACCCGGGTCCTGCCCCAGGGGACATGTATCAATGCAAAATGTTTTTTTAAAAACGGCCGTTTTTTCGGGAGCAGTGATTTTAATAATGCTTAAAGTGAAACAATAAAAGTGAAATATTCCTTTAAATTTCGTACCTGGGGGTGTGTATGATATGCATGTAAAGTGGCGCATGTTTCCCGTGCTTAGAACTGTCCCTGCACAAAGTGTCATTTTTGAAGGAAAAAAAGTCATTTAAAACTCACTCGCAGTTATAATGAATTGTCGGCTCCCGGCAATACATACAAAAGTCATTGATAAAAAAAAAAGAAAAGAGTGGGGGTTCCCCCAAATTCAATTACCAGGCCCTTTAGGTCTGGTATGGATATTAAGGGGAACCCCGCCGCAAATTAAAAAAAAAATGGCGTGGGGTCCCCCCGAAATATCCATACCAGGCCCTTGAGATCTGGCATGGATTTTAAGGGGAACTCCACCCCAAATAAAAAAAAATGGCGTGGAGTCCCCCCAAAAATCCATACCAGACCCTTATCCGAGCACGTAACCTGGCCGGCCGAGGGGAAGAGGGGGGGACGAGAGAGCGCCCCCCCCCCTCCCTCCTGAACCGTACCAGGCCACATGCCCTCAACATGGGGAGGATGTCCCAATGTTGATGGGGACAAGGGCCTCATCCCCACAACCCTTGCCCGGTGGTTGTGGGGGTCTGCGGGCGGGGGGCTTATCGGAATCTGGAAGACCCTTTAACAAAGGGGACCCCCAGATCCCGGCCCCCCTATGTGAATTGGTAAGGGGTACATTGTACCCCTACCATTTCACGAAGAAAGCGTAAAAAAATGTAAAAAAAAACCACACAAACACCTTGAAAAAGTCCTTTATAAAAAAAAAAAAACATTCCAGCGATGAAATCCAGTGTCCCGCGGCGATCCCGATGTCCAGCGCCGTCCGTCATTGGTTTTGCCTGAGCGGACCTGATGGGGAACTTCCTCCTCAGTGTTTAAAATGTATAGACCCGCCCCTTCTAAAGTTCCCCATCACGTCCGCTCAGCAGACCAGATGCGGAACATGAGAAGGGGCGGGTCTGTACATGTATTACCAAAGTGAGAGAAGTTCCCCATCAGGTCTGCCCCCTCGGTATGTCGGACCCCGCCTACGTCATTGGCCTGAGCGGGGAACTTCCTTCACTGTGTAAATTTAAATTCCACAGTGAAGGAAGTTCCCCGCTCAAGCCAATGACGTAGGCGGGTCTGACATACCGAGGGGGCAGACCTGATGGGGAACTTCTCTCACTTTGATAATACATGTATAGACCCGCCCCTTCTCATGTTCCGCATCTGGTCCACTGAGCGGACCTGATGGGGAACTTTAGAAGGGGCGGGTCTATACATATAAAACACTGAGGAGGAAGTTCCCCATCAGGTCCGCTCAGGCAAAACCAATGACAGACAGCGCTGGACATCGGATCGCCGTGGGACACTGGATTTCATCGCTGGAATGTTTTTTTTTTTTTAATAAAGGACTTTTTCAAGGTGTTTGTGTGTTTTTTTTACATTTTTTTATGCTTTCTTCGTGAAATGGTAGGGGTACAATGTACCCCTTACCAATTCACATAGGGGGGGGCGGGATCTGGGTGTCCCCTTTGTTAAAGGGGTCTTCCAGATTCCGATAAGCCCCCCGCCCGCAGACCCCCACAACCACTGGGCAAGGGTTGTGGGGATGAGGCCCTTGTCCCCATCAACATGGGGACATCCTCCCCATGTTGAGGGCATGTGGCCTGGTACGGTTCAGGAGGGAGGGGGGGCGCTCTCGTCCCCCCCTCTTCCCCTGCGGCCGGCCAGGTTACGTGCTCGGATAAGGGTCTGGTATGGATTTTTGGGGGGACTCCACGCCATTTTTTTTTAAATTTGGTGTGGAGTTCCCCTTAAAATCCATGGCAGATCTCAAGGGCCTGGTATGGATATTTAGGTGGAACCCCACGCCATTTTTTTTAAATTTGCGGCGGGGTTCCCCTTAATATTCATTCCAGACCTAAAGGGCCTGGTAATTGAATTTGGGGGAACCCCCACGCTTTTTTTTTTTTTATCAATGACTTTTCTATGTATTGATAAAAGCCGACAATTCATTAATAGCCGCGAGTGAGTTTTAAATGACTTTTTTTCCTTCAAAAATGACACTTTGTGCAGGGACAGTTCTAAGCACGGGAAACATGCGCCACTTTATATGCATATCATACACACCCCCCAGGTACGAAATTTAAAGAAATATTTCACTTTTATTTTTTCATTTTAAGCATTATTAAAATCACCGCTCCCGTAAAAACGTCTATTTTTAAACCTTTTTTTGCATTGATACATGTCCCCTGGGGCAGGACCCGGGTCCCCAAACACTTTTTAGGACAATAAATTGCATATCAGCCTTTATAATTAGCACTTTAGATTTCGAACGTTCGAGTCCATTGTATTTAATAGGGTTCTAAATTTTGCGCAAACATTCTGTCTGTTCGCAGGTTCTGGTGCAAACCGAACAGGGGGGTGTTCGGCTCATCCCTGGCCAAGATTGGGCTCCTTTTTTTTTTAAATTAAATAGTTTGGTTTTGACATCTTGGATGGTTGTTGTGGGGTCCAAAGGATGCACAAATGCAAGCAGGCTCTCCAGTGCTGCCTTCACCTTTAATTTGTAATGTACCTAAATAAAGGATTCTTTTTTTTTGGCTTCAAATACTTGACTACTGTATGTGATTTGTATTTCAAAAGAGACTTTGCTAGGGAGTAGGCAGGGACATTTCAAATAATATTATTGTTATTAACAAGGGACACAAACATCCTTGAGGCAAAATTAGACAAATTTTGAAGGTTGGTGTGGTAACTTTACACACCAATAATTTAAGCAAAATCCAAAAATAAAATAAATAAATAAAAGAAGCCTACATATATCATAGAAGCCCAAAAAAATTAATAAAGCTAACTTAATTACTAAAATAAAATAAAAACACAAAAAATATAAATAAAAATAATTGTGATCTTTACATTTATTTATGAATTTATGAGGGAGATGTGGCTTCAAAATAATATTTTACAATCATTAGATCAATTAGGAATTACTTAAGAAACAAGTTTGGCATAACTCTCAATGTCATTAGCAAAAGAAGGTAATTATTTAAGCATTATCAAAAGAAGAACGGAATGCGCAGCATTAAAACGATGCTATTAATTCCACCGTGACGAATGTGCCATCTCCATTTCCAACGCTAGTTTTACCAAAACGTTCGCTCCCGTCTCATACTTGATTCTGAGCATGCGCGGTTTTTTTCTCCTCGTGAAAGCATACACACTATCGTTTTTCACGTCGTTAAAAAAAACGACATGAAAAACGATGTGAAAAAATAGAGCATGTTCGAAATTTTTAATGGCCGTTTTTCACGTCGTTAAAAATGCTCTGGAGCATACACACGATCGGTTTTAATGCCCATTTTTAAAAATGGCATTTTTAACGGCATGAAAAACGATCGTGTGTATGGGGCATTAGAGTGGTAAACATGTGGAATTCTCTTACATAGGCAGTGGTTTCAGCAGGGAGCATCGATAATTAAAAAAAATATATTAGATAAGAACCTGAACGACCACAACATACAGGGATATACAATGTAATACTGACATAAAATCACACACATAGGTTGGACTTGATGGACTTTTTTTTTTCAACCTCGCCTACTATGTAACTACTGTAGGTAGGTCCACATATTACATAGATTTGGTAAATCTAAAGTTGGTAGTACAATGATTATAAAGGTTAAGACTGTATCATGTTTGGTGTGCCTAATGCCCTGTACACACGATCGGGATTTCCGATGAAACAAGTCCGATGGACTTGTTTCATCGGAAATTCCGATCGTGTGTGGGCCCCATCTGGAAAAAAAAACTGATAGGAAATTCCGATCGTCTGTGTGGAACTCCATCGGAGAAAAATCCACGCATGCTCAGACTAAATTAGGAGACGGGAGCGCTCGTTCTGGTAAAACTAGCGTTCGTAATGGAGATAGCACATTCGTCATGCTGCAAATTAATGCATCGTTAAATGTAGGTTATTCTTTTCTTCTTTCTAATGCTGGAACAATTTTTATTTTTCGCTGCGGATATTCACACAGAGTTCTGACAAACGTATTTCTATGTTTCATGTGATCTCATGAATCTTCATATTTTATTTTACAGCCAGGTCTCCAAAATATCTTAATATTTATTTTAAGCGCCAATCGGTTAACACCAAACTTTTACTAACACGCGGTAACACAAAATCAGCAAAAGCAGCCCAAAGGGTGGCGCCGTTGGATTTGAACTTCCCCTTTATAGTGACGTTGTACGTGTTGTACGTCACCGCGTTTTGGACGATCGGAATATGGTCTGATGGTGTGTATGCAAGACAGCTTTGAACGGAATTCCGACAAAAAATTCCATCGGATTTTAGCCCATCAGAATTCCGATCGTGTGTACAGGGCATAAGAGATTCTAGAAGACTATCTTGTCCATGTACTCCAGGGTGAGTGGTTCACCATCTTTCTTCTACTTTCTCTATTTTGCCAAAATTGACCTCACCTGTCTTATGTATTCTCATTTCCACCACCCTCCTTTATTCGAAGAACATATACAATACCCAATTTATATTGGAAATTAGTAAATTAGTCAATATGCATTAAAACGATGCTATTAATTCCACCGTGACGAATGTGCCATCTCCATTTCCAACGCTAGTTTTACCAAAACGTTCGCTCCCGTCTCATACTTGATTCTGAGCATGCGCGGTTTTTTTCTCCTCGTGAAAGCATACACACTATCGTTTTTCACGTCGTTAAAAAAAACGACATGAAAAACGATGTGAAAAAATAGAGCATGTTCGAAATTTTTAATGGCCGTTTTTCACGTCGTTAAAAATGCTCTGGAGCATACACACGATCGGTTTTAATGCCCATTTTTAAAAATGGCATTTTTAACGGCATGAAAAACGATCGTGTGTATGGGGCATTAGAGTGGTAAACATGTGGAATTCTCTTACATAGGCAGTGGTTTCAGCAGGGAGCATCGATAATTAAAAAAAATATATTAGATAAGAACCTGAACGACCACAACATACAGGGATATACAATGTAATACTGACATAAAATCACACACATAGGTTGGACTTGATGGACTTTTTTTTTTCAACCTCGCCTACTATGTAACTACTGTAGGTAGGTCCACATATTACATAGATTTGGTAAATCTAAAGTTGGTAGTACAATGATTATAAAGGTTAAGACTGTATCATGTTTGGTGTGCCTAATGCCCTGTACACACGATCGGGATTTCCGATGAAACAAGTCCGATGGACTTGTTTCATCGGAAATTCCGATCGTGTGTGGGCCCCATCTGGAAAAAAAAACTGATAGGAAATTCCGATCGTCTGTGTGGAACTCCATCGGAGAAAAATCCACGCATGCTCAGACTAAATTAGGAGACGGGAGCGCTCGTTCTGGTAAAACTAGCGTTCGTAATGGAGATAGCACATTCGTCATGCTGCAAATTAATGCATCGTTAAATGTAGGTTATTCTTTTCTTCTTTCTAATGCTGGAACAATTTTTATTTTTCGCTGCGGATATTCACACAGAGTTCTGACAAACGTATTTCTATGTTTCATGTGATCTCATGAATCTTCATATTTTATTTTACAGCCAGGTCTCCAAAATATCTTAATATTTATTTTAAGCGCCAATCGGTTAACACCAAACTTTTACTAACACGCGGTAACACAAAATCAGCAAAAGCAGCCCAAAGGGTGGCGCCGTTGGATTTGAACTTCCCCTTTATAGTGACGTTGTACGTGTTGTACGTCACCGCGTTTTGGACGATCGGAATATGGTCTGATGGTGTGTATGCAAGACAGCTTTGAACGGAATTCCGACAAAAAATTCCATCGGATTTTAGCCCATCAGAATTCCGATCGTGTGTACAGGGCATAAGAGATTCTAGAAGACTATCTTGTCCATGTACTCCAGGGTGAGTGGTTCACCATCTTTCTTCTACTTTCTCTATTTTGCCAAAATTGACCTCACCTGTCTTATGTATTCTCATTTCCACCACCCTCCTTTATTCGAAGAACATATACAATACCCAATTTATATTGGAAATTAGTAAATTAGTCAATATGCTGCTCACAAACTAAACACCCCATTTTTCTCCTATATGAAAACAACTATTTTCTATCTCTCAAATCCAATTGAATCAAATGTATTGTAATACATGTTTGCCAAATGCATTGTGACTTGTTATATATTATATTTATTGATCTTTGTTTGGCTTGTTAAATAAATTGAGCATGTATATATACATATATACACTATATTACCAAAAGTATTGGATTGCCTACCTTTACACACACATTAACTTTAATGGCATCCCAGTCTTAGGCCTCGTACACACGGCCGAGATTCTCGTCGAAAAAAACATGTCGTTTTTTTCGACGAGATTCTTGGACAAGAAAATTGTCCCGGCCGAGTGTACACACGCTCGATTCAAAGAACCCGCGGTTCTTTGAATGGAGCGTACGCGGTGACGTCATCGACTATGACGAGCATGCGCTCGTCACATTCGATGCCGTCGCCGCCATCTTGGTATACCCTACGTATGCCTAGGAAGCTACCGCGCATGCGTCGAATTCATTTCGAACATGCGCGGGCTTCCGGGAGGACAGGTAAGTGTACACACACTCACTTTTCTCGTCGAGAAACATGCCGACGAGAATCTCGACGAGAAAATAGAGAGCAGGATCTCTATTTTCTCGTCGAGATACTTGTCGCTTTTCTTGACGAGTAACCATACACACGAACGAGTTTCTCGGCAAAAAATCTCTGCCAGCAAGTTCCTTGCTGGTTTTTGCCGAGAAACTCGTTCGTGTGTACAAGGCTTGAGTCTGTAGGTTTGAATTTTGAGTTGGCCCACCCTTTGCAGCTGTAAGCTTCAAATCTTCTGGGAAGGCTGCCCACAAGGTTTAGGAGCGTGTCTATGGGAATGTTAGACCATTCTTCTAGAAGCGTACTTGTGAGGTCAGGGACTGAGGACGAGAAGGCCTGGCATGCAATCTCTGATCTAATTCATCCCAAAGGTGTTCTATCGGGTTGAGGTCAGTACTCTGTGCAGGCCAGTCAAGTTCCTCCACCCCAAACTCGCTCATCCATGTCTTTATGGACCTTGCTTTGTGCACTGGTGCGCAGTCATGTGTAAACAGGAAAGAGTCATCCCCAAACTGTTCCCACAAAGTTGGTAAATTGAAATTGTCCAAAATTACTTGGTATGCTGACGCCTCAAAAGTATCCTTCACTGTAACTAAGGGGACAAGTCCAACCCCTGAAAAACAATCCCACACCATAATCCCCCGGCCACCAAATGATTTGGACCAGTGCACAAGGCAAGGTCCATAAAGACATGGATGAGCGAGTTTGCAGGAACATGACTGGCCTGCACAGAGTCCTGACCTCAACCTGACAGAACACCTTCGGGATGAATTAGAGCAGAGACTTCGAGCTAGGCTATCTCTTCCACATCAGTGCCTGACCTCACAAATGCACTTCTGGAACAATGGTCAAACATTCCCATAGACACACTCCTAAACCTTATGGACAGCCTTCCCAGAAGAGTTAAAGCTGTTATAGCTGCAAAGGGTGGACCAACTCGATATTGAACCCTACAGACTAATGCTGGAATGTCAGTTCATGTGCGTGTAAAGGCAGGTGTCCCAATACGTAATATAAATATATATATATATATATATATATATATATATATATATATATATATTGTGACAGCAGGAAGGTAAAGTCACCTGGTTGCATCCAGGGGGGTAGATATATTTCGCCCAGATTCAGGCTTTACGCCGACTTATACAACTAGGTGGAGAGTTGTATAAGCCCAGCTGAGGGCTAGTGGGCTCATGGATGACTCATACCTCTAGGGAGAGTGTGGGGCGTCGTACAGACAGGGAGTTGATGAGACCAGCTGAAGCTTGTCAGCTCATTTAGGCCTCTATAAGAACTCCCAACTTCATTAGATGTTTGCTCATGCCTGGACCCAGACCTGTGTGGACTGTCTAGGGAGAGTGAACCCCTGTGCGGTGAGACAAAGCCTGTGTGGCTATTTGCTTGGACATTTAAAACCAGGGACTTAGGGACTAGGACAGCACTAGGCTGATCCCAGTTGTTAGTTAGGAAACCTGTATGTTTAGTCAGAGGTCAAGTTGACCAGGATTTATTTTGTTTATGTTTCTTTTTTCTTTGCTGTGTTTTGTCACTGTAAATAGAAAATAAACCGCACCTTTCTGATTTTGAAAACCACAACCTCCGTTTGCTGGGCCTGTTTTTGTGTGGGGAGCCCATCTCGGGGGTCACACACACCCGCTGCCGAGCTAACCCCCTCACAGTTGGTGGAGAACCAGTGGCAGTTTTTTTTTAAGCCAGCATGGAGGAGATACTGAAGCAGCTGGCTCTAGCAAATGCCAATCAACAGCAGACAAATGCAGGTTTGCAAAAGAGCCTTGCAGCTCATCAACAGAGCCTTGCAGCCCAGCAGCAGACAAACGCAACTTTGCAACAGAGTCTGGAGGCTCAGCAACAAGCCCAGCAGCAATCTGAGGCCCGCTTCATAGACCTGTTGCAGAAGCAAGAGCAGAGACTACAACAACAGATGGAAGCAGTAATGCAGCAACGTCCGCAGACCAGTGAGGAAAGCCGTCCCACTAATACCGCGTCCTTTGGGGTGAGTCGTTTATTGACAAAAATGACTGGAGAGGATGATCCAGAGGTATTTTTGACCACATTTGAAAGGACCGCTGAAAGAGAAAAGTGGCCTGAGGAGCAGTGGGCTGGACTGGTGGCTCCTCTGTTAACTGGTGAATCGCAGAAGGCTTACTATGACCTAGAGCCTAACCAAGCAAAAGACTATGTGATGCTAAAAGCTGAAATATTGGCAAGGCTGGGTGTCACCCAGGCTGTCCGGGCTCAGCGTGTGCATAACTGGACTTTCCAGCTTGGAAAACCCCCCAGGTCTCAAATGTATGATCTCATTCACCTGAGCAGAAAGTGGCTACAGCCAGAGACTTTGTCCGCACCAAAGATTGTGGAACGTGTTGTAATGGATCGGTTTTTGAGAGCTCTTCCTACTGCCATCCAAAAGTGGGTAAGCCATGGAGACCCAGAGACGGCCGATGGTCTTGTGGATCGTGTGGAGAAATACTTGGCTACAGAGAACCTGACGGCCTCTTCCAGAGACACTCGGACTTTCCACCCTAAGATCAGACCATCCCCAGGGGCGGATAAGAGGATTCCAAGGGGTGAGGGTGGAGAGAGTGAGAGGGTGGGAGCTCTACCCCAAGTTTGGCGAGAACAGCCTGGGAAAACAGCGGCTCAAGAGGCCGCAAGAAGGATCGTTTGCTACCGCTGCCGGCAAGCGGGACATATTGCAGCCAATTGCCCGGTTGTGGAGGAACCCATGCAGTGTGACTTTCTGACGGGCAGACGTCAGTCGCTGTGTGCGACAGTCGCATGCACTGCCATTCGAGGAACTGAGAAACATTTATGCAAAATGTGTGTTAATGGTAGAAATGTTGTGGTATTGCTGGATTCAGGTAGCCTTGTGACCCTGATAAAGGCTGAGTTAGTTAAAACAGAGGTCTCTGGGAATAGCAAGGTAGCTGTTATTTGTGTGCATGGGGACACCCGAGAGTATCCAGTGACTACAGTGTGTTTCGAGACCCCCAAAGGTACCCTCTCTCATCCAGTGGGCTTAGTATCTCAGTTACCGCATGACGCCATTGTGGGAAGGGATTTTCCGAAGTTCTGGGAACTGTGGGATGATCCTGAGCCCCCCACTGGTGCCCCTATGTACCAGGAATGTGATAGCCAGAACTCCCCTGAGAGTGGTGAGGACTCTCCGGAATTTCCCTTATCAGTATTGGCAGGGGAGACTCAAGAAACTGGAGAGGAGCCCACCTCCTCAGACGAAAACCTACCGTCTGTGGAGTTTTCTGATCTTGAGGTTCACAGGGAAAACTTTGCCACAGAACAGTTGAAAGACCCCGCCCTAATAAAGGCACGGGAAAACGTAGTGAAAATAGATGGCGAGTTAGTGAACCCAGATAATACCTGCACTTACCCATACTTCAGCGTAGAGAAGGACCTACTGTATCGGGTGGCAAAAAGGGCAGAAGAAACCGTTGAGCAGCTTGTGGTGCCCAAACCTTACAGGAAGTTGGTGTTGGAGTTGGCCCATGGGCACATTCTTGGAGGTCATCTGGGGACAGAGAAAACCCGAGAGAGGGTATTACAGAGATTCTATTGGCCGGGGGTGATGAAGGACATAGAAAATTATTGTTCCTCCTGCCCTGTGTGTCAGAGGTCGGCCCCGATGCCACATTTCCGTAGCCCGCTGGTCCCTCTACCCATCATTGAGGTCCCGTTTGAGAGGATCGCCATGGATTTGGTAGGTCCTATCATCAAGTCCGCTAGGGGGCACCAGTACATATTAGTTATAATGGACTATGCCACCCGTTATCCAGAAGCGATCCCTCTCCGAAATACCTCGGCCAAAACCATAGCCAAAGAGCTATCTCTTGTGTTTAGCCGGGTGGGTATTTGTAAAGAACTGCTTACGGACCAAGGTACACCCTTTATGTCCCGGGTTATGAAGGAGCTGTGTAAATTGTTCAAAGTGACGCAATTACGTACATCTGTATATCACCCCCAAACCGATGGGCTGGTTGAAAGATTCAACAAAACCCTAAAACAAATGTTGAAGAAAGTGGTGGATAGAGATGGAAAGGATTGGGACTGTCTACTTCCGTATCTGATGTTTGCTATTAGGGAGGTGCCCCAATCCTCTACGGGATTCTCCCCCTTTGAGTTACTGTATGGGAGACACCCAAGAGGGCTGTTGGATATTGCCAAGGAAACTTGGGAAAGTGAGAGTTCTCCCCACAGGAGTGTGATTGAGCATGTCGCCCTGATGCAAGACCGAATTGCACAGGTAATGCCCATCGTGAAGGAACATTTGGCCCAAGCGCAGTTAGCACAGCAGAGAGTGTACAACCGTGGAGCCAAGACCCGTACCTTTTCCCCGGGGGATAGGATTCTGGTACTTGTCCCTACGGTTGAAAGTAAATTCCTTGCCAAATGGCAAGGCCCCTACGAGATAATGGAAAAAGTGAGCGAAGTGAATTACAAGGTCAGACAACCAGGAAGGCGAAAGCCCGAACAGATCTATCACGTTAATCTGTTGAAAGCCTGGAGGGATAGAGAGTCCCTAGTCACAGACACTTGGTCACCAGCTCAAACTGGTTGCGTGATTCCTGAGGTTGGAATAGCAGCCACCTTGTCACAACCCCAACAACAGGAGGTTAAGGAGTTTGTGCTTCGCAACAAGGAGGTATTCTCTGAGCTGCCGGGACAAACATCTGGGGTAGAGCATGACATCATTACCCCGCCCGGTGAAAGGGTGAAGTTAAAACCCTATCGGATCCCAGAGGCCCGACGGGAGGCAATACGGGAGGAAGTACAGAAAATGCTGAACTTAGGGGTGATAGAGGAGTCCCAAAGTGATTGGTCTAGTCCCATTGTGTTGGTGCCTAAACCGGATGGGAGCTGGCGATTTTGTAACGATTTTCGTCAGTTGAACAAAGTTACAAAATTTGACACCTACCCCATGCCACGTATAGATGAGTTGATCGACCGGCTGGGAACAGCCCGATACATGACGACTCTTGACCTCACAAAAGGGTATTGGCAAATCCCCCTGGCCAAGTCGGCCAAAGAGAAAACCGCATTTGTAACCCCAGACGGGGCGTTCCAATATAAAAGAATGCCGTTCGGGTTACAGAATGCGCCGGCCACATTCCAGCGGAAAATGGACCAGATGCTGAGGCCCCATCGGAAGTATGCTGCGGCTTACCTGGATGACATAATTGTCCATAGCACAGATTGGGCCTCACATCTGCCAAAAGTGCAAGCAGTCCTGGACTCTGTTCGGGAAGCGGGGTTTACGGCTAACCCCAAGAAGTGTACCATTGGGCAGGAGGAGGCCAAATATCTTGGGTACACCATTGGGAGGGGAGTAATAAAACCCCAACTCAACAAAGTCGAGGCCATCCAGAGTTGGCCACGTCCCAACAGCAAGAAGCAGGTACGAGCCTTTCTGGGAATCGCTGGGTATTATCGGCGATTCATTCCCCACTTTGCTTCTAAGGCTGTGCCCCTAACCAACCTGACGAAGGGGAAAGGGTCGGTCATGATTAAATGGACCCCCGAGGCTGAGGCAGCATTCCAATTCTTGAAACAAGCCTTATGTAGCCAGCCAGTGTTGTACTCACCCGACTTCTCTAAAGACTTTGTCGTAAAAAGTGATGCGTCAGATGTGGGGTTAGGAGCAGTATTGTCCCAGGTCTGGAACGGGGAAGAGCACCCAGTCATTTACCTCAGCAGGAAGTTGAAGTCCCATGAGGTAAATTACGCCACCGTTGAAAAGGAGTGTTTAGCGGTGAAGTGGGCTCTAGATTCCCTTCGGTACTACCTGCTAGGTAGGCACTTTGACTTGGTTACGGATCACGCTCCGTTAAAGTGGATGGCTCAAAACAAGGAAACAAATAGAAGAGTGAATAGGTGGTTCCTGGCCCTCCAGGAATTCAACTTCACAGTAAAGCATCGCCCTGGAGTTCAAATGGGGAATGTGGATGCTTTGTCTCGAGTACATGAATGCCTGATTGCTGGTGTTCCAACCCCGAGGTTAAAACAAGAGGGGGGGGTATGTGACAGCAGGAAGGTAAAGTCACCTGGTTGCATCCAGGGGGGTAGATATATTTCGCCCAGATTCAGGCTTTACGCCGACTTATACAACTAGGTGGAGAGTTGTATAAGCCCAGCTGAGGGCTAGTGGGCTCATGGATGACTCATACCTCTAGGGAGAGTGTGGGGCGTCGTACAGACAGGGAGTTGATGAGACCAGCTGAAGCTTGTCAGCTCATTTAGGCCTCTATAAGAACTCCCAGCTTCATTAGATGTTTGCTCATGCCTGGACCCAGACCTGTGTGGACTGTCTAGGGAGAGTGAACCCCTGTGCGGTGAGACAAAGCCTGTGTGGCTATTTGCTTGGACATTTAAAACCAGGGACTTAGGGACTAGGACAGCACTAGGCTGATCCCAGTTGTTAGTTAGGAAACCTGTATGTTTAGTCAGAGGTCAAGTTGACCAGGATTTATTTTGTTTATGTTTCTTTTTTCTTTGCTGTGTTTTGTCACTGTAAATAGAAAATAAACCGCACCTTTCTGATTTTGAAAACCACAACCTCCGTTTGCTGGGCCTGTTTTTGTGTGGGGAGCCCATCTCGGGGGTCACACACACCCGCTGCCGAGCTAACCCCCTCACAATATATATATATATATATATATATACTGTATATAACTTATATAAACTTCTAATAACCACTATACCCATTTATTTATTTTTTTACAAATACATTAACCAATACTGTAATTGCTGTATTTATTTTCCATTTTAAGCACACAGCTAATTTTAATATTACCTTACTACCCTGGAGTCTGATAGAGTTTTTGATCCCAGTGCCCACTGAAGTAATTACTTCGAGTGGCACAGATAGTTACTTCAAGTGATGCTTAATGTAACCTCTGTGAGTAAAGAGGTTAATGAATCAAGCTCCGAGACTTCTAGCAGCAAGGATTTTAATGGCACATTGCACAGAAATTCTCACTTATATTGTAGGACTTAATGAAGCGATTCTGTGCAGGTCTTTTTGGCAATAAAACAATATTTCACAAGTAAATGTGACTGTAAAACATATTATAAATAGTTCTTTGCTCTAGGGTGAGCTTTGAACTGTTAATGAGTTTTTTTCAGTGAAGGGCAGCGTGATAGTGTAATTTCAGCCAAAAGTTTTCAAACCCCCCAAAAAAAACGAAATCACACATAAATAAAAGTATAATGCCGCGTACACACGGCCGTTTTTCTCGTCGAAAAAAACAACATTTTTCCCATTCGACGAGAAAAACGATAGTCTGTGGGCTTTCTGTCGTTTTTTCGACGAGAAAAACGGCATTAAAAACGACGAGAAAAATTAGAACATGTTCTAATTTTTCTCGACGTTTTTTTCGACATGTTTTCCGCGGCAGTGTTTCCCATAGGGAAACACTGCCGCGGAGCCCACAGGCTGTCGTTTTTCTCGTCAAGAGAAAAAATGACGTGAAAAACGACCGTGTGTGGGGAACAAGCTGTTCCCCCGTTTTAAATGACATTATTCACGGCGGTTTTTTAACCGCCGTGAATAATGATCGTGTGTACGCGGCATCACTATCACTGTATATTTACCAGTATTAACAGGTGAGTCAATTTTGTTGTTATTTCTGTATGGAAACTCAACCCACCTTATTATGTTTATGTGTATTTACAACAATGCAAAGATTTAGGTTAAAACAGTATTAAACCCAAAAGCAAACATTAATTATATACTGCAACATATCAATTTTTAGATGTGATGGATGTTTCCTTTTTTAGGCTTTCTTTCTTCCATCTGGTAATTCAGACAGCAAGTCTGTTTTTCACAACACAAACCCTCCAGAAGAATGTATCAGTTTATACGAATGTGATAAACCACCTAACATTACCAGGGGTATATAAAATGTTCAGCTTCTATTTATTCTTCTAAAGCTTTATCCCAAAAGGAAAAAAACTGTTTGCTGTAACTGCTTATAAAGTGTTACCTGGCATTTGGCTTCAATTTATTAATCTGCTAATCAGGGGCGGATCCAAGGGGGGGCAACGGGGCAATTGAGACCCCCGAGAAATTAGTTTTACTTGCGGAACTTGCGGGCACCTGAGAGTCTGAGCGGGCGGTAGTTGCGGAACTTGCGGGTGCCTGAGAGTCTGAGCGGGCGGCTCTGCGTGCGAGTGACAGAGCGGGTGGCTCCACAGGCGGGTGACAGCGTGGGCTGCTGGGTGCCTCGGCGTGTGGGCGGTCGGCTCGGCGTCGAGTGAGAGTCAGAGAGTGGTCGGCTCTGTGGGTGAGCGGGCGGCTGGCCAATCAACAAGCCGGGGGAGCAGAGAGATGACATCATCTCTCAACCGCTGTGCATCCCTGCAGTAACTTCCGCCCTCACTGTGCAGGCAGCATCAAAAACGCAGGCAGCATCAAAAACGCATGGAGGTTATATGGTTTTCAATGGCATAGTTCCCACCAGTGCTTACCGTTCCAGTGCGTTCCAGTTCCAGAAAAAAAATATAACATGCTGCATTTTTCCTGCACTGGACTGTACTGGATCGCTGTAAAACGCATCAAAAACGCACCGGAACGCACCTAAATGCGCCAAAAACGCACTGAAACACACTTGTCCTTATCTAAGGTTAATAAAAAAGAGCGGTGAAAAAAAGCACTGGACTGCATTAAAAACATACCAAAAACGCACTGGAATGCATCAAAAACGTGTCAAAAGCGCGCATGCAAAAACGCACCTGGAACGCATCCGGATTGCGTTTCTATGGTGTGAACTGGCCCTAAATGATAATGTAATAGGAACTTAGTGAAAACTCAGCAAGTGATCGTGATGTATTCAGTCTCCACTCTCCATTTAAAAAATTTCCCTTGGCATGCGCGGCTCTCTAAGATGGCGGACGCGTGACTTCTGAGCTCCGCTCCCGTCCTGTGATCCGCAGCCTCCGTACAGCTTCTTCAGCCACTAATAGACCCGGAGGTGACACACCACGACCCCTCGATTCCCCCCTGGCACTTCATGGGCAAAATAAATCGGAGATCAGCGATCCCATTATCGAGCCACACAGCCGCCGCGGTCTTCCTCCACCATGGAGCGCTTCCTGACTAGGCCTCAATCCCCGGTCTCGATTTCTCAGGGGGATACGGAGGATTACGTCAGCACCCTGATGACGGGGGATGGATCTCAGCAGGCCACGCTGCCCCCTCTCCTCAACCAGCCCTGACTCCGGAGATGATGAACCTCAAACTCCAGGCTTTGGCCCAGCAGGTAACCAGAGACATTGCTCAGGAGATGGGGAGAATTTCCAGAGAATTCAGGGAGAAAATAGATGCACTCGGGGAGCGCGCAGGTACCCTGGAGACTAAACTTGATGAAACTTTGCACTATGTACAGGCTCTTGAAGAGGAGAATGCCCTCCTTAAAAACTCAGTATCCCAACTGCAGCTCCAGCAGGAGGACCTTGAGAATAGGGAACAACGCCAGAACCTTAGAATTCGTGGAGTCCCTGAAACGGTGGCTGACAACAACATTAGGCATTATCTTTTGGGCCTTTTGAACACTCTTGCACCTGAAATTGTGGACATTGACTGGCGCGTAGATTGAGCGCATAGGTCTCTGGCCCCTAAACCCCCTGTGGGGGCCAGACCCTGTGACATAGTAGTATGTTTTCACTTTTATGAGAGCAAAGAGACCCTGACCAGGGCCACACGTAATAGGACAGGTATTCACTATAAAGGAGACAAAATCCAACTGTTCAGTGACCTCTCTCCAATCACACTGGCCAAGCGCCGTTCTCTAAGACCCATCACCTCTCACCTCCAGCTGCACAAGGTCCCATACTATTGGGGCTTTCCTTTCCGCCTCAACGTTACCCTGGGCCTCCTCCCGCTCCCTGCGGAGGAGGATCAGGTCTCGCCTGCTACACCACATCCCTTGACGGTTCCTTCCAGGATCTGGACCCCAGAGAGAGGCAGAGGATCAAAGGCCTACTTTACTCCTCAGTGTTCTCAACGTCCTAGGCCACCCACCTGATTGGATGCAAGCCACCCTCCTGCCTCTACCCTTTTTTTGTCCCATTTGGGATCTCGTCCATTAGTCGATCCCCTTCAGGGGGCCACTGTGTATCTCACATCGCCTACCCATGAAGGCGACCTGCAAAGTTTCAGCTAAGTTGCTGCTCTGTTTTCGACCTGTTCTTCTTTTGTTTTTTTTTATTATCCTTGATGCCTTTTTTTTTTCTCTCTGAAAAATCATTGCTGTTCTCCTAAGACTGTTATCCACTGGGTTATCTCGAGGAAAGTTTGATCAGGTAACATTGTAGGCGGATCACCATTAGAGATGGCCTTGCTGTTCGCCCCGCGGTCGGTTCACAGCGAACTTTGCGCGTTCGCTATTTGTTATGTCCCTTAGACACGGGGTCTCTCAGAGTGTTGCTAGCAATGCTGCCGTTATCTGCTCAGCAAGTTACACACAGGCCAGATGAACTTCTTAACCATGGAAGGGTTTATTACTCACTCAGAACATGATGACTTTGTTATATAGAGTCCTAATACAACAGGATTCTGTCATTACCAGATGTAATCCCTTCTGTGCATCATGCTGTTGCTTCCCAGTTCCACACACCACTCTCACTACTTCCTGGTACAGCCCCTTCCCCAGCATGCATCAGGAGAAAAAGGTGAAGGGTCACACAGTGCTCCAGCACAAACATCACATCTCCTCTTTTTCCCATAGTGCCGTCCACCTCAAGCGCAGTGCCGTCCACCTCAAGCACAGTGCCGTCCACCCCAAGCGCAGTGCCGTCCACCCTAAGCGCAGTGCCACTGCAACAAAGGCCAGGCACCAGTAGGGTGTCATCTCAGCCCCAAAGGGATAGGGGCCATGCCAGCCTTCCCTATGGCCTTCAAAACCCCCTGTGGCTTCCCCCTAATTCCGGAGCAGCAAATATCCCCCCTTTCACCGCCCAGCCAGGTGTCCAGGTGAACACCGATGGTTTTTCCATGCTCGATTTTTTTCATTTAGTATTCACCGAAGACTTACTATCCTCCATTGTGGCCCAGTGCAACCTCTACGCACAGCAGTACATCGTAAGCAACCCTGGGTCTAGTTACGCCCGTCCCTTTGAGTGGAGAGAACTTACCGTAGAGGAATTCAAAATTTTCCTAGGCCTAACTTTTACTATGGGACTCTCAAAAAAAAAACAACTGTACTCCTACTGGTCTATCAAACCCATCCACCACATGCCACTCTTCTCATCCATTATGCCAAGATTCCGATACCTAATGATTATGCGGTTCCTCCACTATAATGACAACACCCAGTGCCCTCCCCGAAATGACCAAGCTTTTGACAAACTATATAAAATTCGGCCACTCCTAAATTTTTTCTCTGAAAATTTTTCCCAGTTATATATCCCTGAACAGAATATCTCCGTGGATGAGTCCCTTATAAAATTCTCAGGCAGGCTGTGCATTAAACAGTTTATCCCCAGCAAAAGGGCCCGATATGGGGTTAAAATGTACAAGCTATGTGACCGAGCTACAGGGTACATCTACGCCTTCCTGGTGTACGAAGGGAAGGACTCCCAACTGCATCCCCCTGAATGCCCAGAGTACATCGGAGTCAGCGGAAAAGTGGTCTGGGAGCTTATCTATCTACTCCTTGGAAAGGGATACCACCTTTATGTGGATAATTTTTATACCAGCTTGCCCCTGTTCCGCAATCTTTACCAGAGGGACACCCCAGCATGTGGCACAGTAAGACCCAATAGAAAAGGCTTCCCACAAAAACTCGTCAATGAAAAGCTACGACGAGGGGAGACGGCATCATTGAGGAACCAGGAGATATTGGCTGTCAGGTGGAGGGACAAACGAAACGTCCACATGCTCACTTCAATCCACAACGACACCTACGTTGAAGTCCCCAAAAGAAACGGCACAATCCAGAAACCAGCTTGTGTCTACGATTATAATTTGTTTATGGGGGGAGCGGACTTCAACGATCAGATGATTGAACCCTATCTTCCCACAAGAAAATCCCGCCACTGGTATAAGAAAGTGTCCATTTATTTTTTTAGTTTGGCCATGTATAACACTTATGTTATTTACAAAAAATCAACAGAGAACCCCGTATCCTATCTACTCTACCAAGAAGAAGTTATCTCCGCCCTTTTGTACCCTGAAAGCCCACCAGAAAATATTCGCTCTGATTCCGTGAGCAGACTCCACGAGCGCCACTTCCCTGAGAAAGCCGTCCCCCGTGAAACAGGCTACAGACGTCAGAAGAGATGTCGGGTGTGCTCCAGAGGAGGAATTAGAAGAGACACTGTGTATTATTGTCCCGATTGTCCCTCCCAACCAGGCCTCTGTATAAGCGAATGTTTCCGCCGTTACCATACGTTTCTACACTATTAGGGAAGTATGGTAAATGCAATTCTCATTTCCTGTCATTTTCTTCCACACCCCTTATGCCACTGCACTGAACTGTACATACCTCTGCCTTCTCCGGAACCGACCGTGGACTCTTATACGACCACGCTTTTGCCTAACGCTAAACATACCTCTGCTTTCTCCAGAACTGACCCTGGCCTGTTATACGACCACTCTTCTGCCTAACGCTAAACTGTACCTACCTCTGCTTTCTCCGGAACTGACCCTGGCCTGTTATACGACCACTCTTCTGCCTAATGCTTAACTGTACCTACCTCTGCCTGCTCTGGAACTGACCCTGGACTGTTTGACCACGTTTTTTGCCTGCCTCTTGGATTGATCTTTTACCCTGCTATGCTAGTGGGAACACAGGGGTCTCACATATGTGAGGGGCTCCAGAATTGTTTTTCTGGATGAAGAAAACTATTTTTTCGTTTTCTCATTCCCGGATTAGGGTCTGGAGACTCGGAGGCTTCAAAGAGATTTGGGTGGGAGAAGCCTCTACCCCTGTCCCCATTCTTTCCTGGCCTGCTACTTGGACCATGTTCCTGGACCAATATTATGGCACTGCTGGCAATGTCTCTACTTGCACTGACCCTGGACTGTATATGGACAGTATTCCTGCCTGTAGTGACTATGGACAATATTCCTGTCTGCTGCCTGGACAATTCCATTCACTGTCGCTGACCACGTCCCTGCCTGCTGCCTGGATCAGGGCTCTCCTCCTGTGGACAATTGCACTACTAAAACCACAGGTAATCTTTTTTTTTACCGTTTACTCAGCAGAATGTATTTTAGGGTGCAATTCTTGGTATGTACATGCTGTGTTAGAAATATGAAGGGCCTTCAAAAATGTGATAGATTGTAAGGAAATTGGATGTGTAATTTATGTCCCTAGAACACCTGATGGTGCTTCTTGGATGTTGGGCCTCTATGTGGCCAGGCTGTTAAAAAATCTCACACATGTGGTATCGCCATACTCAGGAGGAGTAGCAGAATATATTTTGGGGTGTCATTTTTGCTATGTACATGCTATGTGTTGAAAATATCTTATAAATGGACAACTTTGTGTAAAAAAAATGCGTTTTCATTTTTTTCCCACATTTTCGAAAAACTTCTGGAAAAAAATTAACCTTTCAAAAGACTCATTATGCCTCATAGATTATACGTTGGGGTGTTAGCTTTCCAAAATGGGGTCACTTTGTGGGCGTTTCCATTGTCCTGGTGCTCCAGGGCCTTCAAAAGTGTAATAGGTGGTTGAGAGATTAGATGTGTAATTTATGCTCCTAGAACGCCTGAAGTTGCTACTTCAGTGTTGGATCTCTGTATGTGGCTAGGCTGTATAAAAGTCTCACACATGTGGTATCGCCATACTCAGGAGGAGCAGCAGAATATATTTTGGGGTGTCATTTTTGCTGTGTACATGATATGTGTTGGAAATATCCTATAAATGGACAACTTTGTGTAAAAAAATTGCGTTTTCATTTTTTTCCACATTTTCCAAAAACATCTGGAAAAAAATGAACAGTTCAAAAGACTCATAATGCCTCATAGATTATACATTGGGGTGTTAGCTTTCCAAAATGGGGTCACTTTGTGGGCGTTTCCATTGTCCTGGTGCTCCAGGACCTTCAAAAGTGTAATAGGTGGTTGAGAGATTAGATGTGTAATTTATGCTCCTAGAACGCCTGAAGTTGCTACTTCAGTTTTGGGCCTCTGTATGTGGGCAGGCTGTATAAAAGTCTCACACATGTGGTATTGCCATACTCGGGGGGAGCAGCAGAATATATTTTGGGGTGTCATTTGTGGAATGTACATGCCATGTGAGAGAAATAACCTGTTATAATGACAATTTGGTGTGAAAAAAATAAATAATAATAATAATCTTAATTTTGCAAAGAATTGTGGGAAAAAAATGACAACTTCAAAAAACTAACTATGCCTCTTACTAACTACCTTGGAATGTCTACTTTCCAAAAAGGGGTCATTTGGGGGGTATTTGTACTTTACTGGCTTGTTAGGGTCTCAAGAAATGAGATAGGCTGTCAGTACATCAGGTGTGATCAAATTGATCAATTTTTAGTAATTAGCACCATAGCTTGTAGACCCTATAACTTTCACCCAGACTAAATAATATCCACTAATTTGGGTCATTTTTACCAAATATATGTAGCAGTATACATTTTTGGCCAAATTTATGAGGAAAAATTACTTATTTGCAAAATTTTATAATAGAAATGAAGAAAAATGCATTTTTTTACAAAATTTTCGGTCTTTTTTCATTTATAGCGAAAAAAATAAAAACCGCAGAGGTGATCAAATACCACCAAATAAAAGCTCTATTTGTGTGAAAAAAAGGACGGAAATTTCATATGGGTACAGTATTGCATGACACTGAGTAATTGTCAAATGTGAGAGCACCAAAAGCTGAAAATTGGTCTGGTTATTAAGGGGATTTAAGTGCCCAGTTGTCAAGTGGTTAAGGACTGGTATAGGTGTACTAATACGTATGCATTATATAGGGGTGTAATACACGTCTAAAAATACTTTCAAATATAGAAAGCATAGTATAGTGCATTTCTACTGTGCAGCATTATGACTGCTGAGCGGTTCTGCAGCTCTTTTGTCAGTGTAGGGAGAGGTTGCTGTGTGTCGCAGGGACAGACTGTAGCTACACAAATTGCTAACTAATATTGGTCCACAAAAGTCCTTTTAAGGACTGGTATAGGTGTACTATTTGGTGTGCAGTATATAGGGGTGTAATACACATCTAAAATACTTTCAAATATAGAAAGCATAGTATAGTGCATTTCTACTGTGCAGTAGACTTGTGCACAACGGAAAAATTTGTTCCGTTTCGGTTCGTTTCTTTCCGGTCCTGTTGATTCGTAATCATTCGTAATTTTGCTAGACGGGATTTTTCGTGTTCGGACTCATTCGTATTTTTGCAAGCGACATTTTTCGTTGAATTTTTTGTTGCTTTATAATTCGTACTTTCGGTAGAGTACGTTGTTTTTCGTTGATTCTGGACACAACTCCTACTTTCGTAACTTTTTTTGGGTTCGTTGATTCGTAATTTTCCGTGTCTCTCTCACAACGACGCTGCCTATTATGCCTAATGTGCTTTGAATGGATTTGTACTTTTCTAAATACATAGCGGTTATTTGTAACGATTCGAAATCTCGTATTTTACTTTCGTTTTTTACATGCGGCTATAGGCTCCGCCCCTGTACACCATTTTGAGAGGGTTCAGCACGGTGAGGGAGAAGCAGAGAGCAGAGCAGAGTGAGTGTTATTGTGCTTCGAATGGATTCGAAATCTCGTATTTTACTTTCGTTTTTTCATGCGGCTATAGCCTCCGCCCCCTGTACACCATTTTGAGAGGGAGTTCAGCATGGTGAGGGAGAAGCAGAGAGCAGAGTGAGTGTTATTGTGCTTCGAATGGATTCGTACATTCGTAACTTTTTTCATAACGAATTATGCCGAAGACCTTCGGGCATTCGCTATTTTGCGGTATAATTTATTTCGGATTCGGTTTTATTCGTAATTGCTCTGTTCGGAAATTTGAATGCTTCCGAATGTCCGAAAGTTGCTAAATTCGGACGAATTTCGATTCGTTACGAAACGAATTGCACAAGCCTACTGTGCAGCATTGTGACTGCTGAGCGGTTCTGCAGCTGTCGTTTGTCAGTGTAGGGAGAGGTTGCTGTGTGTCGCAGGGACAGACTGTATCTACACAAATCGCTAACGATTATAGGTCCACAAAAGTCCTTTTAAGGACCGGTATAGGTGTACTATTAGGTGTGCATTATATAAGGGTGTAATACACGTATAAAATACTTTGAAATATAGAAAGCATATTATAGTGCATTTCTACTGTGCAGCATTGTGACTGCTGAGCGGTTCTGCAGCTGTCTTTTGTCAGTGTAGGGAGAGGTTGCTGTGTGTCGCAGGGACAGACTGTAGCGACACAAATCGCTAACGAATATAGGTCCACAAAAGTCCTTTTAAGGACTGGAATAGGTGTACTATTAGGTGTGCATTATATAGGGGTGTAATACACGTATAAAATACTTTTGAATATAGAAAGCATATTATAGTGCATTTCTACTGTGCAGCATTGTGACTGCTGAGCGGTTCTGCAGCTGTCTTCTGTCAGTGTAGGGAGAGATTGCTGTGTGTCACAGGGACAGACTGTAGCAACACAAATCGCTAACGAATATAGGTCCACAAAAGTCCTTTTAAGGACTGGTATAGGTGTACTAATAGGTGTGCATTATATAGGGGTGTAATACATGTCTAAAATACTTTGAAATATAGAAAGCATAGTATAGTGCTTTTCTACTGTGCAGCATTGTGACTGCTTAGCTGTTCTGCAGCTCTTTTGTCAGTGTAGGGAGAGGTTGCTGTGTGTCGCAGGGACAGACTGTAGCTACACAAATCGCTAACAAATATAGGTCCACAAAAGTCCTTTTAAGGACTGGTATAGATGTACTATTAGGTGGACTGCTGAGCGGTTCTGCAGCGATACTACAACTACAAAGAGTGACAAACGCAATTAGAAAAAAGTATTATAACTGGTGTGATAGACCAGTGGCCCCCCCAAAACGACAGATTGAAACAGGTTTTATATACCTTCTTCCACATATACTGAACTTCTCTAGGGACTTTTGTCACAGGGTCATTTAAAAAATGACAGGCAGAGGAAGAGGCAGGCCCTCCTGCAGGGGTGGTAGGGGTAGGGCAGGAGCACCATGCTTGAGCCAAAGTGGGAAGTTGCAGAAGGTGCATTCGATTACGTCAAAGGATGCACCAGACTTGGTTGAGTGGCTCACTCAGCCTTACTCTTCTGCACCCTCCTCATCCTCTCTATCTGCACCCTCTTCACTCTCTGCTGTGTGCACCCCCAAAGACACTACCACCAACACCACCACTACCATATACCCTCCGCTTGAGTCACAGGAATTATTTTCCGATCCATCACAAGACATTTCCAATGCGCAGGAATTCTTGGCATTGGATCAGGAAGAGGAGGTAGCAACAACCGCCACTCAGCAGTCTGACAACAGTACCCAGATAAGCCCAAGGAGGTTGGTCCCTGCTGTTGCTGCCTACCCCGAGATCTCTAATTATAGTGGTGGGGAAGGTGACGTCGATGATGATGTGTCTAGGGACGTCGCGTGGGTGCCCACAAGAGAGGAAGAGGAGGGGAGTTCAGAGGGAGAGATGGACCAGCAGATAGGGAGGAGAAGCATGCGGAACTTACATTGCACAGGAGGGACAAACCAGACTGCTAATATATCAGGAGCGAGCCATCAACCATGTACGGTCACATCTGGCACTCCCAGGACGCTGGCACATGGCTCCGCAGTGTGGGCTTTTTTTAACGTGTCCGCTGCTGACAATAGTCTTGCCATCTGCAGCCTTTGCAGTCAACGCATAAGTCGCGGTAAGCCCAACACTCACCTAGGGACGACCGCCTTAAGAAGGCACACAAACTCCCATCACCAAGCCCAGTGGGAGCAACGCCATCAGAACCCACAAAGCCACACTCCAGGCTCTCACCGTAAAGCCTCTTCTACTTCTCCTCTCTCCTCACAATTGTCCTCCACTCCACCTTCCATCATGCCGTCCTGACGTTTTTCTGGAAAAAGGCAGGCTTCCGTGGACCAAATGTTCGAGCGTAAAAAATTATAACGCCGGATAACCCTCTTGCCCAACGGTTGACCACTGGCTTGTCAGAACTAATAGCCCGCCAACTACTACCATACTCGGAGGCCTTTCGAAAATTTGTGGCCATTGGAACACCACAATGGAAGGTCCCAGGAAGGAAATATTTCTCACAGAAGGGCATCCCAGAGCTATATATATGTTCAGCGGCAAGTGAATGTATCTCTGGCACACAGTGTCGGTGCCAATATACATCTGACCACAGACACGTGGTCTAGCAAACACGGGCAGGGAAGGTATATAACTTTTACTGCCCACTGGGTGAACCTTCTGACAGCCGTCAAGCATGAAACCCATGGCACCCGTGTAGATTTGGTTTTACCGCCACGGATTGCATGAAGGCCTGCCTCTTCTTCTCCTCCTCCTACTCCATCCTCTCTCTCCTCCTCGGCTGACTCCTCCTTTTCCGCTGCTACCGACTCTTCCGCTGCGCCGCCCAAGATCCCCAGAACCTATTCGACATGCTAGGTGAGATGTTGCCATGCTGTGCTGCGTCTGTTGTGCCTGGAAGCCAAGAGCCACACTGGCCCTGCACTCCTTTCAGCTTTGCGTTCACAGGCAGATCAGTGGCTAACACCGCTCAATTTGACAGTTGGTAAAGTGGTGTGCGACAACGGTGCCAATCTGCTGAGCGCGTTGAAACAGTGCAAAATTACACATGTGCCATGCATGGCACACGTCTTAAACTTGGTCGTGCAGCGATTCGTTGTCAAATACCCTGGGGTCCAGGACGTCTTGTGGCAAGCAAGGAAAATCTCGACCCATTTCAGAAGATCTTACACGGCCATGGCTCGCCTTGCTGACATTCAGCGGCGACACAATCTGCCGGACAGTCGTCTTATTTGTGACTGACCTACGCGATGGAACTCAACCTTGTATATGCTTTATAGGCTGCTCCAGCAGAAACGTGCAGTTAACGACTACCTGTACGAACTCTGCGGCAGAACAGGTTCTGGGGAGCTTGTTTTTTTTTCACCGCGCCAGTGGCTGCTCATGGCGCGACACATGCAGACTTCTGCGGCCATTTGATGAGCTCACCAAACTGGTCATTTGCAGCCATGGAACCATCAGTGACATCGTACCTTACACCTTCTTTATGGAGCGTGCATTGCGTTGTGTCATTGATCAAGCCATCGAGGAGCAGGAGCAGGAAGATGAGGAAGTCGCAATGCTGGATGAATTCCCAGGGGGGGCTACTCTATCTGAGACAAGTCAACAACAGGAGTTTGAAGAGGAGTCAGAGAAGGATGGTGCCGGGGCGGATGAGGAGGAGCAAGAAGAGCATGCTTTAAACCTTTCTGGGATCCCTGTTGTTGTCCGTGGATGGGGGGAGGAGAACGAGAATGACTTTATCCTGGATGATGAGCAGGAGCCAGGCCACCACACCGCTTCCAGTTTAGTGAAAATGGGGGCCTTCATGCTCCAGTGTTTTAAGAGGGACCCCCGTATAAAAAGCATAAAGGGCAAGGACCAGTACTGGGTGGCAACGTACTTAGACCCTCGGTACAAACAAAAAATGCCAGAAATGTTACCACCATCACAGAGGGCTGTAAGAATGGAGCACTTCCAGGCCTTGCTTAGAGAAATGCTGCATTCTGCTTTTGCGTGCACTGGCAGAGGAATTTCCACTCCCAGAGAAACAGTTGCGGGTACCAATCCAACAGCGCCTGCAAGAAGAGGGCGGTTTGAAGATGTGTTGGTCACTTCTGATATGAGATCATTCTTTCATCGACAGGTGTCATCCGGATCCAGCATCAGGGAATGCCTAGACCAACAGGTGTCCGACAACATCGGGTTAACGGCCCATGTGGACGCTCTGAGAAGTGATGAACCCCTGGACTACTGGGTGTGCAGGCTTGACCTCTGGCCAGAGCGTGCACAATTTGCAATGGAACTGTTGGCTTGCCCCTCGTCCAGTGTCCTGTCCAAAAGGACGTTCAGCGCAGCAGGGGGGATCGTGACCGATAAGCACACTCGCCTAGCTTACAACAGTGTTGACTACCTCACATTTATAAAAATTAACGAGGCATGGATCTCTGAGGAATTCAACACATGTGACCAGTAGACCATGTATATGCAGAACTGTATAAACGATTTATATAATGTAGCACACAAACCTTTTTTCTACCTTTGGCTCACTTGTAGAAAAAAAGCCCACCGTACTATATGCCCGTGCCCTTCTGTTTGAAGAGGTTGAGCAGTGTCATATTTTTGGGTCCCGCAGCGAGTTGCTTCCTTCCACTGGTTCTCCCCTCTAGAGTTTAGAGGCAAGTCTTTACCTTTACCTTTACCTGATTCAGGCACACTCTTGGCTTCATCGCCACTCGGTCCCGAGTGGGTACAGCTCACCCGAATAGTGACCCAATGGCACTAGCAGCCGGCATTTAGCTCGAACAGTGACTTAGTCCCCTCCAAGGACAAAGTCAAGGAGATCCCTCCTTAGGTAGCAAAGGCAGTCTGCGGAGCAAGGAATCCTTCCCTCTGACAGGTCACCAGGCCTCTCCCGAGACAGCAATCTTTATCACTCGCCTCCTGTTATTGGACCGATCCTCCCCTAGCTTCCTCTTAGTCAGAGTGGTCACCCTCAACTGGGCTCCCTGGGTTTCCTTTCTGCCTTTGTAGACCCAGTTAAAGGTACTGGGCCTACCTGGAACTCCGTAGCCTCGGACTGAAGGTTCCCGAGACCCCACAGTCAATGCTCGTATCCCCCCTCGAGGGGATACACTCCTCCGGGTACAGGTCCCCGGGTATTCGCGCCCAGAACAATGGTTTCTGCCCCTTTTGTACCCTCTTCCGGCATGCACAGTGGGTAGACCACGCCCACTGCATGGCTGCCGAGAGAGGACACCCAATAGCCACTCCATCACCTGTGGTTCAACCCCAGGTACAAGTGTCAGCACCACCTATACACCTAAGAGGAACTGCACGCCAGGTGAAACAGCAGCAAGGCAGAGTCCAAACAATTAGAAGACCCAAGCCAACTATTGCTCAGGTCACCCCTAAATTTGGGATACCCGCCACAATAACTTATAAATAAAAAAAAAATTATTTATGGCAACTTTTCCAATAGCAGGATCATCTCCTGCACCCCCTTCATAGCCTGGCATTGCCTCTCCTCCATGGCCTTCATGCGCTCCTGAATCGATGAAATTTTGCAGATAAAAAAAGAATGCTTGTCGTTGTCGATCGCAGATTCCCTTAATACTTCTGGTATGTCAGTGTTCATGTTGTGGGACTATGTGTGCACAGCTAGTAAGTATTTTGTGGCTGCAAATATGACCTGGAGGTTTTTAATGTTCGCCTGCCATTAAAATGAATGGGACCCGCCGCGAACCGGCAGTTCGCGAACATTTGTGCGCGTTCGCGCGATCGCGTTCGCGAACCGTCCCGTTAGATGTTCGTCCAACACTAATCACCATGACGAGTGGTCGCTGGTCCCTCACCATGTTGGAGACTGCTATGCTTCCCTACTGGTCCTTAGGCTGCGGCCGAGGATTCCTGAGTAGTCCATGTTGCTCAGGCCTTTTTTTTATGTTGTTTTTTCTTTTTCTTTTTACTTTTTTCTTATATACATGCCTATCTTTTTTTGTTTGATGGGATGTTTGCGCAATGAGTGGTGTTTTGTTTTTCATCTACACATGTCCTCATTGGCATACTGATTGGAGTTGCCTTGGCTCAACCCTGTGCATTCCCTCAAGCAAACTGATCTATAGAGAGAGGATTGGCTGACGATTTCTTTTAAGGACGAATTGTCTGGTGTTTGAGTTCCATTGTTTTCTGGGTCGGGGTACCCTACATGTGCATAACCTATGCACTGACGGTAAGAGTCAGTGTGTTTGAGTGCTGGTGGTGGCTTCCTTGCATCTTTTTCATCTGATGTCTCCTCTTCTCTGGAATTTTGGTCTGGATCTTTACCACAATCATCTTATCTTGGAGTCATAGATATTGAACTTTTTTTTAGCGCTACATCTTAATTTTTCATCCCTTTATGATAATTGGAGGTGACTTCAATGCTGTTGTCTCGCCTGCTCGGGATAGGAAGTCCCTATTCAATGCCAAGTCCACCCCCATTTCACAATCTCTAGCCACCTCCTTTAGGAAACTGATTCAAAGCCACCGCCTGTTTGATACGCGGCGGATTAAACACCCCACAGGTAGGCAGTACTCGTTCTATCCCCCCCCCCCCCACAAGATGTTTTCCAGATTGGACTACTTTCTGGTATCAGCCCCTTTGCTTTCCCACATGGTGTCCTCTGACCTGGGCCCTATTACCTGGTCGGATCATGCCCCTCTGTCCCTGGATCTCTGCCTTTCTGTGGCATTCCCCAAGAGATGCCACTGGAGGCTCAATGAATCCCTACTTAAACACCCTGAAACTAAGGATAAACTCCACCTCACTTTAACTGAATATTTTCAACTAAATACAGGTTCTGTGTCCAGCCCGTCTGTCCTTTGGGAGGCCCACAAGGCATATTTTAGAGGTCAGTGCATCTCTGTGGGATCTCAGAGAAAGAGGGACTCTGCCCTCCTGAGGTCCTCTCTACTATCTGAACTAGCAGCAGCTGAATGCTCCCTGCTCCGCGCCTCCACGATGGACCGGCTGGGCACGGTAACCTCCCTACATAACCGAATAAAGTCACTAGATCAGTCAAAAATAAATAATTTTTTTCTCTGGGCCAAACAAAAATTCAATGAATTTTCAAATAAGCCGCATAGGATGTTGGTCTCCAGGCTTAACTCTAGGCCTTCTCTTTCCTTCCCGGAGCACTTAAAATGCGCAGATGGGACCCCCCCCCCCACCCTTTGCCCGCAGACAATGACCCAAGTCTTTGGCGAATTTTATGATAAACTTTATAATTGACCCCTGACCAACACCCTCCCTTTGATCAGAAGGCTTTTGAGACATTTATGGCGGATCTCCGTCTCCCCAAGCTCACAGAGACTGATGTACAGACATTGAATACCCCCATCACTGAAGAGGAGCTAAATAACACTGTTAAATTCCTCCCATCCCATAAATCTCCTGGCCAGGATGGCCTTCCTTACTCTTACTATAAGACCTTCCTCCCAATTCTCTCAACACATTTGGTATCCCTTTTTAATTCCCTCTTACAGGGTCAACACCCCCACCAGCAATTTCTACATTCTTTTATTACAATAATAAAAAAATAAGCTGCGCAAAAGTGGGTGAAACCCAACTACTATACCATAAACCAATGTAGCAAATGTGTTGAGAAATGGGATGTAACCCCACAGTGAAAAATGTCAGTATATAAATAAACCATACACAATTTTTTTTAACTAGGAATGCAGGTTACAACTTGGTGAGAGATGAACAACTGCTTGAACACTTCTGTTTCAAAAGTCACTTCAATTGTTTAAAAAGAAGGACCATGTGGACCTTCCAGCTATACAAAATAATGAAATGTCCCAATAAATGTACAGTTCCAAATTGGCTTTCAAAACGATGTAGATTCCTTCCACCAAAATGCCTCAGTGACAAAAACAAGCACCCAAGAAAGGAGGGAAGATAGATAGGGATCCTCCACCAGTGAGGCTCTGCCGCTTACCAGATAGCAGGGTCTCTTTTTAGGGAGACCAAACGCACTTGAGGCTATTTCCCCTGCCCTGTGTCTTTGCACTTGATGTTAAGATGCCGTTTGGAAATTTCCAGCCAGAGAGTCCACCGTAACATATGTATACGTTTCCCATGAAAATAAAAGAGATGCCTTCATAGCGTAACTCGATAAAAACATTTATTATAAAAGGTAATCACATTACACTTACAGTTAAGCTGATGGATATAGGCAGTTTGTGTTAGAATTCGAGCCGGCCGGCTCTCGATCACAGCCCGTGACTTCCGGGTCTGGCACAGAACGCGATGACGTCAGCACGCCGCTTCTCCCTACGCCGTTTCGTCAAAATTCACGTCTTCCAGGGGCACGGGCGGCATGCTGACTCAACGCCATATATACACAACAGTAGGTGACGCCCAGCTCTGATCTCCTGGCGTCCAACAGCTAAGATCGCCATTTTAGAATATGGCAATTAACCTCAGTGCGCGGAATAACGAGAGAGCAGCCCTAAGGCGACCCCACACTAACCTCTTCCCAGTCAGCATAATGAGTGCTTGTGCGGAAATAAAATAAAACAAGATAAAAAGAGATACAACAACTGGAAAATCGGATGTATCTCATAATAACACTGTCCATGGGTTTACACCTGGGACACCTGTGGCCAAAGCCGGTACTACAAGTGTCTCAATGACTGTTTAACTAAATGGAATAGAGCCGTGTATGATGGACAATACTCATGCTTGTGTCCCATGTCCTGTTGGATTTGAAAAAAGGAGTCTATACCCACTAACCTGTTTATTTAGTACATACTGAAAGGGCAACAAGTTTGCGGCTCCTTTATGATCAAGATGACATCTATACTATTATATGATTAACTATAAAGCGCACCTTAAGTGCTGTATGAATAAGAAAAAGATAAAGAAAAAATGATGTTTACACAAAAAAGAGAAAATCTATACATCTAATGGCCAGCCCTGCTAATTAAAACCTTTTTGTATCTATTGGGTGATATCATCAGATGAAGCAATTTAAAAATTGAGGAATCACTCCCCCCCCATTCTACCCCACATATTGGCTGTAAATGGGCCACACATATGCAGATGAGGCCCAAAATCAGCCATCTTCTTCTCATGGATACTCATATTGAATCCACCATCGGTGTATCGACAGTGCGTCCGATAAATAGAGTTAATCCAATGGAAACAGAGAGCAAACAGAAAAACAAAAAAACAAAAAAGCAACAAAAAAAAATAAATGGAAAAAAATGGAAAAGGAGGGGAATGGCATTACGTCTAATATGATAAACTAAATGGACCATCCCTCCTCCCTTAACTGTGTATCCCTGGTTATGACTACCAGGAGCTCAGAGCCAGTTTACATTCAAAATAGTTTTTCCATTATCTATAAACGCGTTAACGTTCGTATCAATGTTGAGGCCATATGGTGTATAACAGCGCACCCTATGTATCCATGCCATCTCCAGCCTTGAAATTTCTCTCACCAGAGAGCCTCCCCTCCAGTGTGCGCTATATTTATCTATTCCTAGAAAAAGAGTGTTGGCTGGATTTCGGTTGTGATTTATAGTATAATGCTTTGAAACCGAATGAAATCGAAACCCACTTTTAATTTTGGTGACATGTTCCCCCAAGCGAACATGCATGGATCGCTTGGTCCTACCAATATATTGAAGCCCGCATGGACATTGTAGTAAATACACTATGCCAGTTGAGCTGCACTTAATAAAGGGTTCAATTTGATGTACATTGGATGTACTGGTTGCCACAAAGGATTCAGTTTTTCAAAGTTTGGTTTTATTTAGTTTGCAAATCTGCCATCTTCGGCACTGATGATACCCTGAGATATTCTAAAAAAATTACACCTTTTTAGAGGGAGGATTTACAACATTAGGAGCAATCCTATCTCTCTCTCTTTATCTTTCCCTAAATAACCTGGGGGAAAGCGGGTAGGAAGGTTTTGATAATCCTGTCATTCCCCAATAAATGTCAGTGTCTCTGGAGTATTTTCTTAATCAGGTAATGTTGAGTTGAAAAGGTAGTGATGAATGGAATGACTGGTCTCTCCCTGATTTTCTTTGGACCATTGTCTAACAGTGTTGCTCTATTAATTGTAGCTACCTCTTCCAGGGTTTTCCCCAAGGTTTCTGGATCATCGCCCTTTTCTTCTAATCTCATTTTTAAGACACCAGCCTGAATTCTATAGTCTCTTATGTCTGTACAATTACGTCTCATTCTGATGAATTGGCTTTTTGGCACGGATTTAAGCCAGGGGTCATGATGGAAATTCCCCATTGGTATGAAGGCATTATGGTCTGTTTTCTTGAAAAAAGGAAGTAGTTTTGAAATTACCATCAGCTTTTGATATTATAAGGTCTAGAAATTTGACCTTGTCTAGACTAGCCTCGTGGACAAATCGAATCCCCCAGTTGTTTTCATTGATGGTGGAAAAGAATTCCTCCAATTGAGAATTGGTTCCATCCCATAGGAGGAGGACGTCATCTATATACCTGGCCCAAAAGGTCAGGTATGGACTAAGGTCCTTAGAGATGGCGTCCTCCTTCCACTTGGCCATAAATAAATTGGCCAAGCTGGGGGCATATTTTGCCCCCATGGCTACACCACGTTGTTGACGGTAATATTGGTGATCGAACCAAAAATAATTATGGTTTGCTGCATATTCCAGCAGATTCATAATGAAAGACTGTTGTTTCTTAGGGATAGTTGAAAAAATATCTAAATAATATTTAACTGCTGCTATTCCCAAATTGTGAGGAATAATAGTGTACAGTGATGTAACGTCTGCTGTCACCATCACTGTATGTTCACTAGGTGTTAATTCAGACAGGACATTAATTACATGCCTGGTATCCTTCAAATATGATGGTACTTGCTGTACCAATGGTTGAAGGAAATGGTCTATATACTTGCCCACCCGGGAAGTGATGGAATCAATCCCACTGATGATTGGACGTCCCGGGGGGCAAGTCAGACTTTTATGTATTTTAGGTAGACAGTATAGCACTGGAACCCGAGGGGCTTTGGGAATCAAAAATAAACTTTCTTTCTCATTGAGGATCTCAGATCTCACTCCTTTTTCCACAAGTGACTTCAAAGTATGTTTATATTTGACTAGAGGATTACTCAACAGTTGGACATAAGTATCCCTATCTCCAACTATATTGTGCAATTCTTGCAGGTAATCCTTCCGGTCAAGGACCACAACCCCCCCCCCCCTTTATCCGCTGGGCGGATAACTAGATTTTTGTTGTTACAGAGTGAGTCTAAACCCTCTTCCAGATGTTTGTCCATTTTAGACTGAGTACTCTTAATAGACTCCAGATCTCTTAACATAACATCCCTAAAAACCTTTAGTGAGGGAGCCAGAACTCCAGGGGGATTAAACGTTGATGCATTGCTGAGTCCTGAATGTTGATACTTATGTTGGACAATACTGGTCTGCCTGACCGGAATAGATGCGAAATGGCGTTTGATGTTAATGGTACGCACATATTTGTGGATATCCATAAATGTTTGAAATTTGTTCAGTTTATTTGGGGGGCAAACTTAAGGCCTTTGTTTAATAGAGCCGTTTCAGATTTGGTTAAGGTTTGAGAGCTTAGATTGAATATGCCATCTCCTTTTACATCTTTTTCTTTTTCAGATTGTGCCCTCTGCTTCCTCTCTGCTTTCTACTGGCCTTTTTATCCCCTGATTGAACCTGGGAAAACCCCAATGCTGGAACTCTTGGCTTCTATCACTAGATTTATTAGAGTACTCTCTAGATGGACCTGGCCTTTGATTGTCATAGTCTCTACTGTCATACTCGTAATCTCCATATTGGGCTGGACCTTCTTTATCTCTCAAGGGAAAAAAACGATTATGTGTGTCTACGCCATATTCATAATCGTGATCTTCCTGTTCCCTATTTAAATAGGATCGATTCCCCAGACTTTGACCCTAATCGAACTGCGAATTTGATCCATAGTTACTATATGGTGTTCTATCTAGGCCTCTCATATTATGAGGAGAGTCCCTGTTGTAATTATGATATTGTCCCTGATTAAACCCCTGTGAGAAGTTCCGATCATAATATCCTCCTTGTCTCTGTGGAGGTAGATGATTCCACCCATGATTCCTCATGTGTTGTCCTCCTCTAGGGGGTCCTGAAGTTCGCTGAGATGACTGATAAGACACACGTCTCCCCTTCTTTTCAGATTTATTGATTTTGGGAGGTTTTTTAGGGGTCCTCTGTGTTTCATTCACAATAGGTAGATGCTGTACCTCCACCTGTGTAGCTGGTGGCACCTCTTCTCCCTGATTGATTGCCTCCATTCTGGAGTCAGATTTGGCCAGTTGTTCGGCCGCCAGTTTTTTCTGCCATTCAAAGACGCTATTCGCTTGATAGTCACCATAATCCCTATTATATTTTTTTCTCTTTTACATTTTTTGTTCCTTTTCTTTGTTCCCACTAGACACGCTGGGGACAATACCAGGCGTACCATTGACCTCATTGACATGCTTAACAGAGTCCAACGCCCTGCTCTGATCCTTAGCCTTGACGCCCAAAAGGCGTTTGATAGACTTAGCTGGCCCTACATGTTCACTACTCTTACTAAATTTGGTCTGTGGGGCCCTTTTCTTACAGCTTTACGTTCCCTCTACTCTAATCCCTCATCTCAGGTCCAAATGGCATCCTTCACATCCAGATAATTCCCCATGTCAAATGGTACCAGGCAGGGATGTCCCCTTTCTCCCTTCCTGTTCATCCTCTGCCTGGAGCCATTGACAGAGGCCATAAGATCACACCCAGACATCCGCGGGGTCCCCATGCGTCAAAGGGAATATAAATTGTCCCTGTTCGCGGATGATGTGCTTTTGACCCTCACCAATCTCCATATCTCACTTCCATCCCTGCAAGCTCTATTATCCCAATTTAGTTCCCTATTGGGATACAAAATGAATGCGTCAAAAACAGAAGCCCTGCCCCTACACCTTCCTCCTGCAGATCTCCTCTCGCTTAGGAATTCTGCAGGAGCTGGTGCACCTCATCCCTCAAATATTTAGGGGTTCAACCTACTTTGGCAAATTCCACTCTTTAGTCTGTGCCCCTGTTAAAATCTGTCAAAGCCATGCTAACTAATTGGAACCCCCTTCTGATATCTTGGATAGGCAGGATCAATGTGTTGAAGATGTCTGTGATGCCAAAATTATTGTATTTTTTTTAAACACTACCTGTCCCTATCCCCATGGCTCAATTGAACCTCCTTAAAAGGTGGTTTCTTAATTTTATATGGAAAGACAGGCCACATAGAGTGGCCAGCTCGGTCATCTTTTCCCCCAGAGGTCAGGGAGGTATGGGAGCTCTGGATATCAACAAGTATTACCTGCCTGCCCACCTTCGTGCGGTGGTATCCTGGTCTAGTTTGAGGCCCCCGAATCGCTGGACAGAGATTGAGATGGGCTCTCTTTTTCTGACACACCCATACTCCCTTGTATGGTCTCCTGCATTATTCTCGGATCCCAAGCTCCATGACCTCTGTCTGGGTCCTATGCAGTTCTCACTCAGGATTTGGAGATCCTGCCGCACCAAATTTTCTCTAACATCCGCCTGTCCTCCCCTTTCTAACATATTCTTTAATCCCCTACTCCCTGACAGTCTTTCACACTCTCGGATGTTTCCATGGGCTAAAGCCTCGTACACACGGTCGAGAATCCCGTCGTAAAAAAAAACGTTGCTTTTCTCAACGAGATTCTTGTCAAGCTTCACGGGATTCTTGTCAAGCTTTCCTTGCATACACACTGTCAATTAAAAATCTTGTCATTGTAAAGCGTTGTAGTGTAAAGGGGAAGTTCGATTCCAATGGCGCCACCCCTTGGGCTTCTTTTGCTGATCTCGTGTTACCGCGTGTTAGTAAAAGTTTGGGGAGAGACGATTTGCGCTTTTCAGTCTTCGTGCTTTCAGTTCGTTACAGCGCGACAAATTACGAACGCTAGTTTTACCATAAGGAGCGCTCCCGTCTCATACTTGATTCTGAGCATGCGTGTTTTTTTAAGACTCGGAAAAGCATACACATGACCGGTTTTCTCGTCGGGAAACAGGCCGACGAGAATCCCGACGAGAAAAACGAGAATCCTGACGAGAAAATAGAGAGCAGATTCTCTATTTTTCTCGTTGAGATTCCCGGCACTTTTCTCGACAAGAAACCATACACACGAACGGTTTTCTCGGCAAGAAAGCTTTCCCAGCAGTTTTCTTGTCGTTTCTTGCCGAGAAAACCGGTCGTGTGTACGAGGCTTGAGGCAGGCTTGTTCCAACTCCGACACCTTGTCCACCCTGTATCCCACAAACTCCATCCCTTTCAAGAACTTCAATCCACAAGCCAAATCCCAAACCATCTGTTATTCTCATATCTCCAAATTACCCACTATTTAGCTACACTATCACCCTCAATCACTCTATCCAAACCTATGCATTTTGAAGTTATTTGCTCTCAGGGACCTTACCAAACACGATTAATTTCAACCATATACCAACTCCTGCAAGAAAATCTCCCACTTTCCACGGTACCTCACTCATACATGAGTAAATGGTCGCATCTCACACAACAACAAATTTCACCCCCCCCCCCCAATGCGCTAAAATATGGACCTCAACTTCCAAAATATCCCGATGTGTGGCTCACAGAGAGACAGCATTTACGGTATTATTATTTTGGTATAGGACTCCCGAGATTATACACCGCTATCATCCTCCCCTCTCTCCTCTTTGTTAGAGATGTGGTAAGCTCAGAGGCACTCATTATCATATTTTTTGGCAATGTGATTTGATTGTTCCCTTCTGGTCCATGGTTGTGTCTTTACTTCAAAAGATTTTAGATACTCTCATCCCGCTTGATCCGGTACACCTCCTTCTGGGCCTCCCAATCCCTGGATTGGGAAAATCTTCAAATAAATTAGCCTCCTTTGTCTTATTAGCAGCGAAGAGAGCTATTCCTGCATGTTGGTTATCCACCTCTCCCCCAACTCAGGCCCAGCTTATACAAGCCATTAATGATATCCGCAGAATGGAGCATACAACAGCTATGATAGAGGATGCTATTGATAGATTTGATAAGATATGGGACTCATGGGATCGCTGTACACATGGTTCTTCCCATTGATAGTACTACTAAACATCCTACACTTGTTTTGACTTAACATGTGCAGGTTTCCCTTCCCTGGGTTCTCCTGCGGTTTTGATATGGTTTTACAAGCCCCTCTTAGCCATCCCCCACCCTCTTTTTATCTCAATAGTATCTCTTTATCCCCACCTTCTGATACCTGCCCAATTCCCTTTTTTTTCTTTTCTTTTGGTGATGGACGTAGCCTCTCACTGTATGGTAGCTTTCCCTGCTTGATGATCAACTTTTTCTGATTCTCATTGGTTTGAATTCTATATTATTTTTATTTTCGTTTATTTTGTGTTTCAATACCATTGTTATGTATTCTTCCAATGCTCACTCTTTCTCTATTTGATACTTCAAATTACTGTTTGATATGTATTTTTTTGAAACATTTTCAATAAAAATACAATTTAAAATAAAAAATAAAAATGTTCCCTTCATCAATATCACATTTGTATCTAGATAAGTGACAGTTATTTTACATAATGATATAAGTATATCTCGTATAAAAAAAATGCTGTATGTATACAGTGCATATATTTATTTGCAACATCTTTCTAAAGGCACATATACACACTGGGTGGACCTGTACACTTTTTTAGACAAAAGGCTGTGTGAGTGGGATCACAGGACCAGGGCTGAAGGTTTGTATCCATATGGGCTGCACTTGGGAGCGCAGGCAAGTACTTAAAGGACAACTGTACAGTACAGTTAAATTTTGATTTAAATAATTCTATTATTTTCCCATTCATAGAAAGGCTCAAACATTTTTACTTTCATGCATTCTATGCATGAAGGTAAAAAACCTTCTGTGTGCAGCAGCTCCCCCTGCCCCCCCCCCCAATACTTACCTAAGCCCCATCTCAATCCAGTGATGCCCATGAGAGCATCAGCTCACCAGGGACTCTCCCCCCTCCAATGGCTCCCACTTCTGTCATTCACAGCCAGTGAGCTAATGAAAAAAAAGCAAGGGCGGGCCGAACCGTGGCTCTGTGTCTGAATGGACATGGAGCTGCGGCTTGGGAGTGAGTCTGCTTGGGTGCCGCCAAAGCAAGATGTTTGCTCTGGGGGCATTTGGCAGGAGGGAGGAGCCAGGAGTTACGGCAGGGGGACTCAAGAAGAGGAGGTCAGGGATGCTCTGTGCAAAACCACTGCACAGAGCAGGTAAGTATGACATGTCTGTTATTTAAAAAAAAAAATATATTTTAATTATTATTCTGTGATTTTAAAGTGGTATGGCATTCTTGGTCAGTATACATGAAAGGGGTTGTAAAGGTTAGTTTTTTATTTTCTAAATAGGTTCCTTTAAGCTAGTGCATTGTTGGTTCACTTACCTCAGGGGTGCCCAACCTTTTGAAGAGCGAGGGCCACTTAAGTGACCTGGTAAGCGGTCGCAGGCCACCCCGTACAGAGCGGACACGGACAAAGCCCACTATACTCTTATTACATTTTTTTGCAGATTGGACAAGTCAGTTTAAGTCTGCCACTCCTTAGAGGTGAATGGAGGGTCGAATTGGGTCAGACTGACCGTGTGAAAGGGGCCCAAGGCTGCTTTCACGCTGATGCGCTGCGGTTTTTCCTGCAGTGTGGGTGCAACGCAGTGTACCTTTTGGCTTTTCTGCACTTTGCAACAGACTACTAATATAGTCTGCAGGTTTGGTGCACTTTCAGAAAGCTCACCAAACTCACAGGTAATAACAGAAGTCTATGGCTCAGTGCAGGTAACCCGCAGGTGCACTGCTTTGCACCTGCAGATTAGGGATGAGCCGAACACCCCCCCGGTTCGGTTTGCACCAGAACCTGCGGACGGACCGAAAGTTTGCGCGAACGTTAGAACCCTATTAAATAAATGGACGCGAACGTTCGAAATCTAAAGTGCTAATTATAACGACTAATATGCATGTTATTGTCCTAAAAAGGGTTTGGGGACCCGGGTTCTGCCCCAGGGGAGATGTATCAATGCAAAACGAAGTTTTAAAAACGGCTGTTTTTCGGGAGCAGTAATTTTAATGATGCATAAAAGTGAAAAAAAAAAAGTGAAATATTCCTTTAAATATCGTACCTGGGGGGTGTCTAAATTATGCCTGTGAAGTGGCATGTGTTTCCCGTGTTTAGAACTGTCCCTGCACAAAATGACATTTCTAAAGGAAAAAAAGCCATTTAAAACTGCTTGCGGCTTTAATGTCATGTCTTGTCCTGGCAATATGGATGAAAATCTTTGAGAAAAATGGCATGGCTACCCCATCACCCCCCCCCCCCCACACCCCAGCCCATTACCAGCCCCTTTGGGTCTTGTATGGATATTAAGGGGAACCCCGCACCCAAAATAAAAAAAGGCCCTATACACTCTGAACAGCAGTATACAGGCGGTGCAAACAAGACAGGGAACTGTAGGTTTGTTCTTAAGTAGAATCTGTTTGTAATTTTGAACAGGTACATTGTTTAAGTGTAGCTCCAGCCAAAAAAATCTATTTTTAAGCTTTTTGGAAAACATAGGGAAGGGTTATCACCCCTGTAACATTTGTTATTCTGTCTGTGCACCTGTTCAGAACATTTCACCTCACTTTCCGTCCCAATGACAAATGTTTTTGAAAAGTGGGGTTTTTATTGAAACAAGGATTGGTGATAAAGCATCAGTAGAGAGGAGACACCCTTTTCCCATATTAATTTCCCTCCCTAGGGGTAGATTTACTCTCACTTCCTGTTGTCTCCTTCCGTTTGCAAGTAGGAGTTGTTTGTAAGTTGGATGTTTGAAAGTAGGGGCCTGCCGTATATACTCTGCTGAAATTTGCCCCTTACATGTTGGTGTTGCCACAACACTGTGAGCCCTCACAGTTACTCTTGGTGGGCGCTGGAACGCCCTGCAGCGAACTATTATATCAGGAATTGTAATTACATGCCATTGTTGAACAGTGGTAGGAAAAATTGGGCCTTTGGTGGTTGTGCTGGTGCTACAACACTGTCAGCCCTCACAGTTACTCTTGGTGGGCGCATGAATGGGCCCTACTGTAAATTATTAGATCAAGAATTATAATTGCATGCCCCTGTTGAAGAGGGGCAGAAAAATTGGGCCTTTGGTGGTGGTGCTGGTGCTACAACACTGTCAGCCCTCACAGTTACTCTTGGTGGGCGCATGAATGGGCCCTACTGTAAATTATTAGATCAAGAATTGTAATTGCATGCCCCTGTTGAAGAGGGGCAGCAAAATTGGGCCTTTGGTGGTGGTGCTGGTGCTACAACACTGTCAGCCCTCACAGTTACTCTTGGTGGGCACATGAATGGGCCCTACTGTAAATTATTAGATCAAGAATTATAATTGCATGCCCCTGTTGAAGAGGGGCAGAAAAATTGAGCCTTTGGTGGTGGTGCTGGTGCTACAACACTGTCAGCCCTCACAGTTACTCTTGGTGGGCGCATGAATGGGCCCTACTGTAAATTATTAGATCAAGAATTGTAATTGCATGCCCCTGTTGAAGAGGGGCAGAAAAATTGAGCCTTTGGTGGTGGTGCTGTTGCTACAACACTGTCAGCCCTCACAGTTACTCTTGGTGGGCGCATGAATGGGCCCTGCTGTGATTTATTAGATCAAGAATTGTAATTACATGCACCTGTTGAACAGGGGCAGAAAAATTGGGACTTAGGCACTGGTGCCACAACACTGCAACCCCTCACAGATACTGTACTTGGAGCACAGCAATGAGCCCTGTTGCAAAGTATTGCATCAAAAATTTTAATTACACGCCCCTGTTAAACAGGGGATGAAAAATTGGGCCTTAGGCATTGGTGCTGGTGCCACGACACTGCAACCTCTCCCAGAAACTCTAGTTGGAGTGCAGGAATGAGCCCTACTGCAAATTATTGCATAAAAAATTGTAATTACATGCCCCTGTTTAACAGGGGCTGAAAAATTGGGCCTTAGGCACTGGTGCCACAACACTGCAACCCCTCACAGATACTGTACTTGGAGCAAAGCAATGAGCCCTGTTGCAAAGTATTGCATCAAAAATTGTAATTACACGCCCCTGTTAACCACTTAAGCCCCGGACCATTTCGGGCCATTAGGACCAAGCCTGTTTTTGGGATTCGGCACTGCGCTGCTTTAACTGTAAATTGTGCGGACATGCAATGTTGTACCCAAATGAAATTTGCGTCCTTTTCTTCCCACAAATAGAGCTTTCTTTTAATGGTATTTTATTGCCTCTGCGATTTTTATTTTTTGCGATATAAATGGAAAAAGAACGAAAATTTTGAAAAAAAAAGATATTTTCTACTTTTTGTTATAAGAAAAATCGAATAAACTCAATTTTAGTCATACATTTAGGCCAAAATGTATTCAGCCACATGTCTTTAGTAAAAAAAATGTCAATAAGCGTATATTTATTGGTTTGCGCAAAAGTTATAGCGTTTACAAACTAGGGTACATTTTCTGAAATTTACACAGCTTTAAATTTATGACTGCCTATCTCATTTCTTGAGGTGCTAAAATGGCAGGGCAGTACAAAACCCCCCCAAATGACCCCATTTTGGAAAGTAGACACCCCAGGGAAATTGCTGAGAGGCATGTTGAGCCCATTGAATATTTTTTTTTTTGTCCCAAGTGATTGAATAATGACAAAAAAAAAAAAATTACAAAAAGTTGTCACTAAATGATATATTGCTCACACATGCCATGGTTATATGTGGAATTGCACCCCAAAATACATTCTGCTGCTTCTCCTGAGTACGGGGATACCACATGTGTGGGACTTTTTAGGAGCCTAGCCACGTACGGGACCCCGGAAACCAAGCACCGCCTTCAGGATTTCTAAGGGCGCAAATTTTTGATTTCACTCCTCACTACCTATCACAGTTTCGAAGGCCATAAAATGCCAAAATAGCACAAAACCCCCCCAAATGACCCCATTTTGGAAAGTAGACACCCCAAGCTATTTACTGAGAGGCATGTTCAGTCCATGGAATATTTTATATTTTGCCACAAGTTGCGGGAATATGACAAACTTTTTTTTTTTTGCACAAAGTTGTCACTAAATGATATATTGCTCACACATGCCATGGGCATATGTGAAATTACACCCCAAAATACATTCTGCTGCCTCTCCTGAGTACGGGGATACCACATGTGTGGGACTTATTGGGAGCCTAGCCGCGTACGGGACCCCAAAAACCAAGTACCGCCTTCAAGGTTTCTAAGGGCATAAATTTTTGATTTCACTCCTCACTACCTATCACAGTTTTGAAGGCCATAAAATGCCAAGATGGCACAAAACCCCCCCAAATGACCCCATTTTGGAAAGTAGACACCCCAAGCTATTTGCTGAGAGGCATGTTGACCCCATTGAATATTTTTTTTTTTTTGTCCCAAATGATTGAATAATGACAAAAAGAAAAAAAAAATGTACAAAAAGTTGTCACTAAATGATATATTGCTCACACATGCCATGGTTATATGTGGAATTGCACCCCAAAATACATTCTGCTGCTTTTCCTGAGTACGGGGATACCACATGTGTGGGACTTTTTGGGAGCCTAGCCGCGTACAGGGCCCCAAAAACCAAGCACTGCGAACGCTGCAGTTATGTGTGTTGTGTTTGGTAAGTGACAGTGATCGATCGATACTGCACTTGGGTGGGCTGGGCTGGGCTGGGCTGGGCGGAGGGGCTAAACGCAGGCGCTAGCAGGTATCTGGGCTGATCCCGCTAACACTGCGTTTTTGGGAACCCTAAACCGCTGGGGATGCTAGTATAGATCTGATCAGATCTGATCAGATACTATACCACTAAGGGGGGTGTATGCTTTGCGCGTGGGTGTTAGCGTTACTGTCACTAACCTAACACTGCCTGGGGCGACGCAGACCCTCTCTGGCGCTAAAACCTAATTGATCTCACCCGCCGGGCGATCAGGGGGGTTAAACCTTTATTGGGTTATATACGGCGGGTGCCCTGATGCTATAAAAAGCAAACTAATCAACCAGCGTCACCCGTAACCTTTATATGGTGATCACTGGTGAAAGGGTTAACTAGGGGCAATCAGGGGGTTAAAATCTTTATTAGGTTAAATATGGGGGTACCTGACACTATATAAAAACCTGACGGGTAACCTAAATAACTAAATAACTTACTGGCTAACCAGTGACACCAGTGACGCTTATACGGCGATCACTGGTGAAAGGGTTAACTCTAGGGGCAATCAGGGGGTTAAAATAATATATGGGGGTACCTGACACTAATAAAAACCTGCGGCGAACCTAAAAAAAAATAACTGCCTATCTAAAACACCAGCGACACGAATACAGCGATCGGAAAAACAATCGCTTAGTGACGCTGAAGTTAGGGGGTGAAAGGGTTACCTGGGGGGTGATCAAGGGGTTAAACCTTTATTAGGGGGGGTTAGGGGGCTACCCTGGACCTAAAGGGGCCTAATCCTAACTGCCCTGCAACTTTTTACAATCACAGATGACACTAAATGCAGTGATCAGTAAAATAAATGATCACTGCAATCAGTGACACTGTGATTGGGGGCTTTGGGGTGACCTGGGGGGTGATCTGGGGGTGACTGGGGGGTGATTTGTGTGCCTATGTGTACCTACGTGTCAGTGGACTGTTAGTGCACTAACCTGCTTCCTCTCTGCTCGGCACCGGGAACGGAAAGACCGCGGCGAGGGAGATGACATCACTTCCTCCAGCCTTGTTTACATCACATGGCGGAGGAAGCATTTTCATTGGCCGGGAGCGATCGCGAGGGGGGGGTGGAATCGAGCGCCCCCCCCTCATGCCTGATCGCTCCCGAACACTTAACGGCCGCTCACTGCAGTGAAGGGGGGTCCGGATGGACCCCCCAACTGCACAAAGGCGATCACGTAGATCTACGTGATTCTGCCTGTCCGTGCCATTCTGCCGACGTAAATCGGCGGTGGGCGGTCGTTAAGTGGTTAAACAGGGGCTGAAAAATTGGGCCTTAGGCATTGGTGCTGGTGCCACGACACTGCAACCTCTCCCAGATACTCTAGTTGGAGTGCAGGAATGAGCCCTACTGCAAATTATTGCATAAAAAATTGTAATTACATGCCCCTGTTTAACAGGGGCTGAAAAATTGGGCCTTAGCCACTGGTGGCGGCACCCAGAAACAAAAATGTTCTTCCAAGCTATCATCATGAATCGGATCATTGAGGAGGAGGAGGATAGTCAGTCAACATAACAGGACAGTCACTCAGCATCAGCATAGGCAGTCTTGAAGGGATGTGACATTTCAAAATAAATTATTCTGTTACATCAGCTTCAGGTGCTTGGTAGCTGGTGGTGATCCAAGACTGGTTCATCTTTATGAAGGTCAGTCGATCAACCGAGTCGGTGGACAGGCGCACCCTGTGATCCGTGACAAAGCCTCCAGCAGCACTGAATGTGCGTTCCGAAAGAACGCTGAATGCAGGACAGGCCAGTAGCTCAATTGCATACTGTGCAAGCTCTGACCAGTGATCCATCCTCAAGACCCAGTAAGCCAGAGGATTTTCGGTGGGAAAGGTGTCCAAGTCTGACCTTGCCCCTAGGTATTCCTGCACCATGTATATCAGACGCTGGCGATGGTTGCTGGAACCGATCATACCTTAGGGCTGCGGACTAAAAAATTGTCTGAACGCATCGGTCAGACGGCCACCTTCCCCACCGCTCCTTCTTTGACTGACCGAAGCCTCAGCAACTCGTTGTCCAGGACCAGGAGTTTGTAACCTCCCAGTCTCTGGGAACGCGTTGCACAGACCTTTCTGCAAGGCCTCCCGGAGGTGTCTCATCCTCTGCTCCCTCTGCGATGGTAAGATGACCCCGCCCCCCTCTGACACCATGGGGAAAGTCCCCGTGAAATCCATGTGCGTCAGAGGGGGCGGGGTCACCGGCTGGCAGCGGACCCAGAGGAGAACTGATGAACTGAAGCGTCACACAACGGTAACCTCGAATTCAAGCGGATCGGTCGGAGAAAGAAGAGGGGAACAAGAAGCCGGAGCAAGATGCGGACGAGAACACCGAAGGAAGAAGGAAGATGAAGATGAAGAACAAGATGGAGGAAGAAGCCCGAATGGAGAAAAGAAGAAGATGGAAGATGAAGGTGGAAGAAGAAGGAAGAAGATGGAAGAAAGGAGAAGACATTAATAAAGGAATTGTCAAAAACCGGCTATTGTCATTTTTAACATTTTTACACTTTCTTTGTGAAATGGTAGGGGTACATTTGTACCCCATTACCACTTCACACAGGGGGGGCGGGATCTGGGGGTCCCCTTTGTTAAAGGGGGTTTCCAGATTCCGATAAGCCCCCCCGCCCACAGACCCCCACAACCACCGGCAAGAGTTGTGGGGATGAGGCCCTTGTCCCCATCAACATGGGGACATGGTGCTTTGAGGGGTCACAGACCCCCAAAGCATCCTCCCAATGTTGAGGGCATGTGGCCTGGTATGGTTCAGGAGGGAGGGGGCGCTCTCTCATCCCCCCTCATTTTTTCTGCGGCCTGCCAGGTTGCGTGCTCGGATAAAGGGTCTGGTGTGGATTTTTAGGGGGACACCACGCCATTTTTTTTTTAGTTTGGCGCGGAGTTCCCCTTAAAATCCATACCAGACCTGAAGGGCATGGTACGGATTTTGAGGGGAACCCACATGTCATTTTTTTTTTAATTTGGCACAGAGTTTCCCATAATATCCATACCAGACCTGAAGGGCCTGGTAATGGAATTTAGGGGAACCCCCACGCATTTTTTTTTTTCAAAGACTTTCAATTACTTTTCTCTGTATTGCCGGGAGCAGACAAATCAATTATAGCCGCGAGTGCTTTTAAATGCCTTTTTTTTCCCTTTAGGAAATGTCATTTTGTGCAGCGACTGTTATATAACGGCAAGTTTAGGAGGTGCGCCTGTTCAACTTATGCAAATACATTTACGTGACTTGACATTTACTAAGATTTTGCCGGCGCAGTGAACCGGCGCATTTGAACGAGTGAAATTGCAGCGCAGAGCACAAAAAAAACCCTCACAGTTATAAACATACTTGCAGGCACAGCTGGCTGGTTCAGAAAAAGTTACTTTCTCATTCTATTTTGGGCATGTTTGTTACTTGGGCAATTGTCACTATACTTCCTCACATCACCGCACATCACCCCATTATATTGGCACTTTCAGCTTCTTTATATTTTAATTTGAAGATGCCGTGCGCCAAGTCCATAGTGGCGCACTGAGCGCCTCCTCCCGTGTGCCGAGAACACTATAGTAAATAGGGAATAGCGCTGCGTTACAGGCGCAAATGTTTCGTAAATACCAAAACTGCCATTGCGCATGCAGATGCGCCGATGCTCATAGCGCAAACATTTAGTAAATCAGCCCCACTGTCTTTAAAGACCGGGGTGAGTAAGGATATTCTCGGGTTGAATGTGCACATGTATGTCAATACCTATCTTTTTAGGGAATTATTGTTTATTGTTTAAATAAAATTGTGTTTTTCTTATATAATTATAAGTTTTGTATATGAATGTTGTGTTTTATAATTTCTTTATTAGAAGGCTTGTACCTCAAGTGGACAGCATTCCCTGAGGAAGCCCAGGATGTGGGCGAAACATGTTGGGAATGCCATCTAAAGTGCTGTATCCACAAGAACTATGTTTTGTGTACTTGCTATAATTGTTTTTAGACAATTTTTTATCTCTGTTTAATAAAATAATTTTATACACATTTTTTGTGATCACTGTATCATACCTTAAAAAACCCATAAATCCCTATGTACCTTCTCTTTAGCTTTATTTGTTTTAAGAGTGAACTTTACTATATTTTTTATATTTGTTGTGTCTCAACAATACTTCCACTGTTTAAATCAGGCCTATTAGAACTTGATAAAAAAATCAGTAAACTAAACTATCCAAAAATAGTTTTTTTTCAAGTTGTAATGAATCAGATTGAGCTTATGCTGCTATTTTTAACCACTTCAGCCCCGGACCATTTGGGTGGTCAATAGGGATGAGCTTCGAGTTCGAGTCGAACTCATGTTCGACTCGAACATTGCATGTTCGCCCGTTCGCCGAACAGCGAACAATTTGGGGTGTTCGCAGCAAATTCGAAAAGTCTATGGGAGAAGTCTAAAGTGCTAATTGTAAAGGCTTATATGCAAGTTATTGTCATAAAAAGTGTTTGGGGACCCGGGTCCTGCCCCAGGGGACATGTATCAATGCAAAAAAAAGTTTTAAAAACGGCCGTTTTTTCGGGAGCAGTGATTTTAATAATGCTTAAAGTGAAACTCTAAAAGTTAAATATTCCTTTAAATTTCATGCCTAGGGTGTGTGTATAGTATGCCTGTAAAGTCGCGCTTGTTTCCCATGCTTAGAACTGTCCCTGCACAAAGTGTCATTTCTGAAGGAAAAAAAGTAATTTAAAACTCACTCGCGGCTATAATGAATTGTCGGCTCCCGGCAATACATAGAAAAGTCATTGATAAAAAAAAAAAAGCGTGGGGGTCCCCCCAAATTCAATTACCAGGCCCTTCAGGTCTGGTATGGATAATAAAGGGAACCCTGCCGCAAATTAAAAAAAAATGCGTGGGGTTCCCCCAAATATCCATACCAGGCCCTTCAGGTCTGGTATGGATTTTAAGGGGAACTCCACCCCAAATGGCGCAGAGTTCCCCCAAAAATCCATACCAGACCCTTTATCCAAGCACGCAACCTGGCAGGCCGCAGGAAAAGAGGGGGGATGAGAGAGCGCCCCCCCTCCTGAACCGTACCAGGCCACATGGCCTCAACATGGGGAGGATGTCCCCATGTTGATGGGGAAAAGGGCCTCATCCCCACAACCCAGCCCCCCCATGTGAATTGGTAAGGGGTACCCCTACCATTTCACGAAGAAAGTGTAAAAAAATAAAAAAACACAGACACCTTGGAAAAGTCCTTTATTAAAAAAAAAAAACATTCCAGTGATGAAATCCAGTGTCCCGCATCGATCCGATGTCCAGCGCTGTCCACGCAAAACGTCATTGGCTGAGCCTGAGCGGACATGATATGGAACTTTCTCCGCAGTGTATTAAATGAATAGACCCACCCCTTCTAAAGTTCCCCATCATGTCTGCTCAGCCAATGACGTAGGTGTATGGCTAAGCGGACCAGATACAGAACGTGAGAAGGGGCGGGTCTATTAATTTATTACACTGCGGAGGCAGTTCCCAATCAGGTCCGCTCAGCCAATGACGTAGGCGGACAGACAGACTCTGACATACGAGGGGACGGACCTGATGGGAAACTTCCTCCACAGTGTAATAATGAATAGGCCCGCCCCTTCTCACGTTCCGCATCTGGTCCGCTTAGCCTTACACCTACATCATTGGCTGAGCGGACCTGATGGGGAACTTTAGAAGGGGCGGGTCTTTTCATTTAATACACTGCGGAGGAAGTTCCCCAGTAGGTCCGCTCAGGCACAGCCAATGACGTTTTGTGTGGACAGCGCTGGACATCGGATCGCCGCGGGACACTGGATTTCATCGCTGGAATGTTTTTGTTTTGTTTTTAATAAAGGACTTCTCCAAGGTGTCTGTGTGGTTTTTTTTTTTTTTTACACTTTCTTTGTGAAATGGTTGGGGTACAATGTACCCCTTACCAATTCACATAGGGGGGGCCCTGTTAAACCACCGGGCAAGGGTTGTGGGGATGAGGCCCTTGTGCCCATCATCCTCCCCATGTTGAGGGCATGTGGCCTGGTACGGTTCAGGAGGGGGGGTGGCCGCTCTCTCTCATCCCCCCCTCTTTTCCTGCGGCCTTCCAGGTTGCGTGCTCGGATAAAGGGTCTGGTATGGATTTTTGGGGGAACTCCACGCCATTTTTGTTTTAAATTTGGGGTGGAGTTCCCCTTAAAATCTATTCCAGACCTGAAGGGCCTGGTATGGATATTTGGGGGAACGCCACGCATTTTTATTTTTCTAATTTGCAGCAGGGTTCCCCTTAATATCCATACCAGACCTGAAGGGCCTGGTAATTGAATTTGGGGGGACACCCACGCTTTTTTTTTTCTTTTTTTTATCAATGACTTTTCTATGTATTGCCGGGAGCCGACAATTCATTATAGCCGCGAGTAAGTTTTAAATTACTTTTTTTCCTTCAGAAATGACACTTTGTGCAGGGACAGTTCTAAGCAAGGGAAACAAGCGCGACTTTACAGGCATACTATACACACACCCTAGGTACGAAATTTAAAGGAATATTTAACTTTTATTGTTTCACTTTAAGCATTATTAAAATCACTGCTCCCGAAAAAACGGCCGTTTTTAAAACTTTTTTTTGCATTGATACATGTCCCCTGGGGCAGGACCAGAGTCCCCAAACACTTTTTAGGACAATAACTTGCATATTAGCCTTTATATATAGCACTTTTGATTTTGAACGTTCGAGTCCATTGTAGTTAATAGGGTTCTAAAGTACACACAAACATTCTGGCTGTTCGCAGGTTCTGGTGCGAACCGAACAGGGGGGTGTTCGGCTCATCCCTAGTGGTCAAAGACCAGGTCACTTTTTGCGATTTGGCACTGTGTCGCTTTAACTTACAATTGCGTGGTCGTACGACGTGGCTCCCAAACAAAATTGACGTCCTTTTTTTCCCACAAATAGAGCTTTATTTTGGTGGTATTTGATCACCTCTGCGGTTTTTATTTTTTTGCGCTGTAAACAAAAATAGAGCGGCAATTTAAAAAAAATTCTATATTTTTAACTTTTTGCTATAATAAATATCCCAAAAAAATATACAGTTTAGACCGATACGTATTCTTCTACATATTTTTGGTAAAAAAAATCGCAATAGGCGTTTATTGATTGGTTTGCGCAAAAGTTATAGCGTTTACAAAATAGGGGATAGTTGTATGGCATTTTTATAAAAAAAAAAATTATTACTACTAATGGTAGCGATCAGTGATTTTTTTTGTGACTGCGACATTATGGCGGACACATCGGACACTTTTGACAAATTTTTGGGACCATTGTCATTTTCACAGCGATCAGTGCTATAAAAATGCACTGGTTACTGTGAAAATGACACTGGCAGTGAAGGGGTTAACCACTAGGTGGCGCTGTAGGGGTTAAGTGTTCCCTGCACAGTGTTTCTTACTGTAGGGGGATGGGCTCTGTGTCACATGACACTGATCTCCGCTCTGAGTACACGGAGCCGAGATCAGTGTCATTGTCACTAGTCAGAGCTCTATACCTCCGTGAGACGATCGCAGGGATCCCCGCGGCAATCGATTGCTCGAGACCCGCAGTCCGACTCACGGGGAAGGCAGCAGGTTTGCGAGTGCGCCAGCGGCGGCACGTGCGCGACCACACGGCAGGCATTTAAAGGGCCACGTACAGGTACGTGATTATGCCTGTCCGTGCCATTCTGCTGACATATATATACAATGGGCGGTCCTTAAGCGGTTAAGCCAAGAAATAATGTAAATGTAAATTTTAAAAACGTATTACATATGTGGTACTAGAATATAGTGTCATTGACGCTGCTCGTTGTATTGTTTTGTAACACCACATGCATCTTAAATAGGTTGGAAACCCTTTACAACCACTTTTTACTACAGGTAAGCCTATAATAAGGCTTACCTTTAGCTACCATGGGCATCTCCTAAACCTGCACGGTTTAGGAGATATCCCCTGTATAAGCATGTGCCGACGTCATCGGCACATGCGCACTGAAGCAACGGCTGATGTGCCGTTAAAGGTGGCTCCCGTGCGCATGCACAGGAGTGACCTCATCGCGGCTCCGGCCAATCACAGCGCCGGAGCCAATGATACCTGGAAATAACTCTTTGAGATATGTCACCGGGCCCCGCAATGTGTCACCCACCCTGTCACATAGGCTCAAAGTAGTTTGCAGTAACAGAAAAACAACAAACACTCCTGCGCATGAGATGACCGTCAAGCATTCAATAGTCTATAACCAAAACACCGGCCTTGCTGCCCTTCATGGATAGGGGTATCCTAGTAGCAAATGAAAAAAGAAAGAACAAGGGCGCACCGATGTGCCCTTGTTCTTTCTTTTTTCATCAGAGTAGTTTGCCTGCCAATGCAGCTGCCAAAGTGACCTATTCCATCGGCTCAATGTCATCAGTCACTCCTTCCCTAGCCCCACCATCATGCATGGAGGAGTCCCCCGAACTGTTTGACCACAGTGTCGGGTACATGCTGCAGGAGGATGCGCAGCATTTTGAAGGCTCTGATGATGGTACCCAGGTTGAGGAAGGCAGTAACGTGAGTTCAGAGAGAGGGGGTGCCCAAGAAGGACAAGAAACTGGCAATCATGTTCCCCCAGCTGCAGCATACTGCCAAGTTTTCTCCAGTGATGAGGAGGGAGAGGATGATGAGGTCACTGACTCTACGTGGGTGCCTGATAGAAGAGAGGAGGAGGAGGAGAAGGCATATCTCCAACGAGGCAGGATGCACTCCAGTGGCCAGCTTAAGGGCAGCCACCCGACTGCATCACACTGCAGAGCTCTGCATGTGCAGGGCACTGCTGACTTCCTGCGTATTTTGAAAAGTTCTTTGGTGTGGGCCTTTTTTGACACGTGTGCAGCAAATCGCACCATTGCTGTTTGCAACATATGTCTGAAGCGTATCAAGCACGGCCAAAACAGCAGCCGCTTGGGCACCACATGCTTTACCAGACATATGTCGACCTCCCATGCAGTCTGCTGGCAACAGTACTTAAAAGACCCACACCAAAGAACAAGGCGGACCTCTCCTTGCTCCTCATCAGCTGGGATCTCAAACCCCACTATACCTTCAGTCCTCTCAGAAACCTTCGGTGAGAGGAATGAAGGTGTAGAATTAGGTGCGCCAAGTACTTGAGGGAAATCTGCTATCGCTACACCAACATCCGATTGTAGCAGGCAAATTTCCCTACCCTAGTTGCTAAACTGTCAAAAGAAATTTGTTCCCAGCCATCCACATATTCAGCGTCTGAATGCTAGCTTGGCTAAATTGCTAGCACTCCAACTCCTGCCTTTTCAGCTGGTAGACTCCTTTTGTGAATTTGTGGAATGTGCGGTACCTCAGTGGCAGGTTCCCAAACGCCATTTCTTTTCACGGAAGGCCTTTCCGGCTCTCTACCGGCATATGGAAGGCAATGTCTTGGCCTCGTTGGACAGGGTGGTCAGCGGTAAGGTGCATATTACCGCTGACTTATGGTCCAGCAGGCATGGACAGGGACGTTATCTTTCTTTTACGGCGCACTGGGTAACTCTGCTGGCAGCTGGGAAGGACGCAGGACAGGGTGTAGTATTGTTGGAGCTTGTTCGCCACCACGCCTCCAAAATGCTAGTAGTGGTGATTCTGCCACAGCTCTCTCCTCCACCCCTTCCTCTTCTTCTTCCTCTATGGCCTTTTCCTCTGCAGATTTGTCCTCCTAACCAGCGGTGCTCTGTAAGCGTTCAAGGGGCTACGCAAGCACTTGAGTTGGTCTACTTAGGGTACAGGAGCCACACTGGGGCAGAGATTCAGTCAGCTCTGCAGGGGAAGACTCAGAGGTGGTTGACGCCACGCCAGTTTCAGCCAGGAATGGTTGTATGCGACAATGGCACCAACCTCCTCTCTGCCCTCCGACAGTGACTCTTGACCCATGTTCCCTGTTTGGCTCATGTCCTGAATTTGGTGGTGCAGCGGTTCTTGTGCAGGTACCCGGGCTTACAGGATCTCCTGAGGCAGGCCAGGAAAGTCTGTGGTCATTTCTGCTGGTCATATAATGCCAGTGTTTGCCTCGCTGACCTTCAAAAGGAATGCAATCTGCCCAAGAACCGCCTCATTTGTGACATTCCCACCAGGTGGAACTCAACGTTGGCAATGCTGTAGCAGCTGCACACGCAGCAGAGGGCCATCAATGAGTACCTGTGTGAGTATGGCACCAGGACAGGGTCAGGGGAGCTTGGCTTTTTTTCGCCACGCCAGTGGCTACTGATCAAGGATGCATGCACTGTCCTGTCACCATTTGAGGAGGCCACGAGGATGGTGAGCAGTGACAGTGCATGCATCAGTGATACTGCCCCTCTTGTCTTCCTGTTGGAGCACACACTACGTGGAATAATGAACAGGGCACTTGAGGCAGAACAGCGGGAGGAAGAGGAGGACTTCCTTACCTCTCAAGGCCCCCTTTATCCAGATAGTATTCCTGCAGGCCCACCGATCACACAGGAAGAGGAGGAGGAGGATGAAGGGGAGGATTGTGTCAGCATGGAGGTGGAGGATAACACTAAGCATCAGCAGCAGTCTTCAAGGGATCGTTTTCAGTCCCCAGCAACCCATGGAGTTGTACATGGCTGGGAGGAGGTGGCTGTGGATCATGTGATCCTTAGTGACCCAGAGGACTCCGGATCGAATGCCTCAGCAAACCTATGCTGCATGGCCTCCCTGATCCTGCAAAGCCTGCGAAAGGACCCTCAGATTTGTGGTATCAAGGAGAGGAATCATTACTGGCTGGCAACCCTTCTTGATCCACGTTAAAAGGGTAAGGTTGCAGAACTTATCCAGCCTTCGCAGAGGGAGCAAAGGATGACACATCTTCGGGAGGCCTTGCAGAAAGGTTTGTGCAATGCGTTTCCAGAGCCAGGGATGTTACAATTTCCTGGTGCTGGACAACGTGTTGCTGAGGCTTCGTTCGGTCACAGAAAGAGCGGTGGAGACGGTGGCCGTCTGACCGATGCCTTCAAACAATTATTTAGTCCGCAGCCCCAAGGTCTGATCGGTTCCAGCAACCATCTCCAGTGTCTGATTTACATGGTGCAGAAATACCTAGGGGCAAGATCAGACTTGGAGACCTTTGCAACTGAAAATCCACTTGGTTACTGGGTCTTGAGGATGGATCACTGGCCAGAGCTTGCACAATATGCAATTGAGCTACTGGCCTGTCCTGCATCCAGCGTTCTTTCTGAACGCACATTCAGTGCTGCTGGAGGCTTTGTAACTGATCACAGAGTGCGCCTGTCCACAGACTCAGTTGATCGGCTCACCTTCATAAAAATGAATCAGTCCTGGATCACCAGCTACCAAGCACCTGATGCTGATGTAACAATTAATTTTTATATGGATGTGGGATCCCTTGAAGACTGCCTATGCTGAGTGACTATCCTGTTATACTGAGTGACTATCCTATTCCTCCTCAATGTTCATGTTGATAGCTTCTAAGAACATTTTTGTTTCAGGGCACCACCACTGCCTAATGCCCCGTACACACGATCGTTTTTAATGTCATTTTTTAAACCAACGTTTTTCTCCTCGTTTTTTTTCATGTTTCCTCTCAAGCCTGCCTTGCGTACACACCATCATTAAAAAAAACGATCAAGCAAAGCGCAGTGACGTTCAACACGTATGACGGCACTATAAAGGGGAAGTTCCGTTCGAATGACGCCACCCTTTGGGACGTTTTTGCTAATTCCGTGTTACCGCGTGTTAGTAAAAGTTTGGTGAGAGACGATTCGCGCTTTTCAGTCTTCGTGCTTTGAAGATCGTTTTTGGGAGTTCAGTTTGCGCCTGTGGGTTCGTATCTGTTTAGCACTGCTTGTAGTCAGTTCGTATCTGTTTATTCAGTGCGGCCTGCTCTGCACGTTCGTGTTTTTCAGCTTGTTCTTCATAGGCCTTGCTGTTCTTCCGTGCGTTCTTCTAGTTCGTTCTGTTCAGCCGACCGTTATCTAGCCATGTTGCGGCTACGTACTCGTCGTAGAGTTCGTGCTGTAGTTGGTGCAGGGGTTCATGCTGTATCCCGACTCCATGCCATGAGCAGGGTCAGGAGGAGTTCATGGACCAAGAATTGGTTGCTCCAGCGGCACCAATTCTGTCACATGCCTTTGTTGCGGGAGATCAGGGAGAATAATCCTGATGATTTCAGGAATTTTCTCAGGATGTCTGACCCTGTATTTCAGCAGCTGTTGGCTTTGGTGTCCCCCTATATTACCAGGCAGGACACCGTTATGCGTGAAGCCATCAGTGCTGAGCAGAGGCTCATCGCCACGTTGCGATACCTGGCTACTGGGAGAAGCCTGCAGGACCTTAAGTTCTCCACAGGCATATCCCCCCAGGCTCTGGGGATCATTATACCAGAGACTTGTTCTGCCATCCTTCAAGTTTTGCAGGAGGACTATATTAAGGTAAGTGTTCTTCTTCAAAAATTCACATTGTATGGTTTTTATTTTTGGATATTTTTAATTTGCTTTATTTGCAGTCCCTAATTCACATGATTCTTAGCTGCAGGGAATGTCCCCTTTCTCCCCATGTTTTATTATTTAAAGTTTGGGGTTTGAGGCCTACCTGTAAATTTGGCTTACCTAACCTCTCCAGCATGCTATCCTGGGGCCATACCTACCTTGCCTAGTCATTTCCATGTTTTTTATTCTATGTTCCATCGTAGTGCTTTACCCAAAACTCACCCTAAATTTTGCCTAGGAATGTTTCATTTTTGTTAACTTCAATACAGAGTGCTACAGCCTTCATGTGTGATATTCCCAACTCATCTTCAACCCCCCCCCCCCCATAATTTTTTGGTTTGTTTGTTTTTGTTGCTTCCAATTTTTTATGTTTTGAACAGTTTCTACCAATGTTGGCCATGAATGTGTGTATGAAATCAGCTTTCAATGTTTCTGGCTCCAAGTATTAATTTATTATTTCTTTAATTCCACAGTTCCCTTCTTCGCCACATAAATGGCAGAATGTGGCTTCCGAGTTTGCCCAGCGATGGAACTTTCCGAACTGTGGAGGAGCCATCGACGGCAAACATGTTCGGGTCGTCCCACCACCCCATTCGGGATCCTTTTATTATAATTATAAGGGGTTCCACAGCGGCGTGATGATGGCAGTGGTGTCGGCCACCTACGAGTTCCTCTATGTGGACGTTGGCAAGAATGGCAGGATGTCTGATGGAGGAGTTTTTGCCCAGACGGAGTTTGGGGAACGGCTCCTTTTGGATCTGCTGGCCTTGCCACCAGCAGAGCAGAATGTGGAGGGACTACCTTTTGTCTTTGTGGCGGATGAGGCGTTTGGCCTGGGACCCCATTTGATGAGGCCATTCCCGCAACGCACCCTCACCCCTGAGAGGAGGGTGTTCAATTATCGGCTGGCCAGAGCCAGAAGGGTGGTGAAAAATACGTTTGGGATCATGGCCAGCCGATTTCGCCTCTTCCTTACCTCCATCCACCTTGCCCCATACAAATGGAACCATGTGGTTATGACGTGCTGTGTGCTGCATAATTTCCTAAGGATGCATTCAACGAGTTATATATCTTTGAGTGGGCCTGAGGCCTCTTTAATCAATGCAGAAACTTTGGTGGCCCTGGAACCTGGCCGTCCTGGCTTGGCCCCCCCAACCGGACGTGAGGTCCGTAACCAATATGTGGACTATTTTATGGGTAGGGGGGCCATTGAAATGCCAGACAATCTTTAATAATTTTATACCAAAAAAATAAAACTTTTTCTTGAGTAAAAATGGTTTGGATTTTTTATTGTATAATGTTTGATGTTTCTGGTAGGTTTACCTAGTGCACTTGTTTTGCCATGTGGATTAAACAATCTTAATTAGCCTTCATTGTCAGTGTAAACACCAAACATTGATTAGTTCACTCAGCACCACATTTACATAATGCAGCCACAATTATTTGTTATGTAAAAATACCTTTATTTCTTTTTTTAGGTGGGAAACTTCCTTAGAAATGTGGATGTTCCCTTAATTTCGGGTGTATTAAAACGCATGACCAGCCATGCATAAACAAACTATATTCGTCAAAATGTTGAAAAAGCTAAACATGTGCTAGTCATTAAAGGGTAAAATAACAAAAATACTTATAAAACTCTGCAAGTAAAACGTTAGACACGCCCAAGCACAGCCATGATATTTTGGAGCCTTTCCTCCACCCGCTTTGTATTTGCCCTGATCTCTAGCAAGTCTCCCTTAATTTTTTCGAGGTCACGACAGCAGACCATCAGGTATTGGATCAGGATCTGGGCACTGTGATGTGTCAACTTATTGGGGTCTTCGGCCAGAACTGCACCTAAATGTAAAAAGAAATATGTAGGATAGAATATGTAGGCCTACATCTATTTAACATGCATGTGTCTGGTTTCTCTCTGACCTGTGGTGGTGCCACTTTCCACTTGCACAACATCACATTCCTCTCCATCTTGGGGTTCTGGGGCTATTGTTGTAGATGTTGCAATTATCGTCTCATCTGAGGTAGCTTTTCGAATCCCTAGGGAGATTGAAATAAAAGGAATAGTTTCATTAGTAGCGACTCAATTTTGCTAAAATAAGAAACATGAAAAAATACTTTGTAATCATTCTTTTGAAGCATGCTCCATTTTAAATTTTACCCCCTGTGCCAACCGGGACAAATGATTGGATACATAGCCAAAACCAGAGCATATACATTTTGAACACAAATTTGGCACATTGTAACACCCCAAAGTATCTACACAGGATCACCTGTGTGTGACACCCTCAAGCTTTTTGGCTTTAGGCCCACACTTGTACTACTGCGTTCAGATGTTTCATCAGCTGCTGAGCATTCACTCCCTTAACATTACCATGCATATCGTTTTTTCTAACGAACAAATGTCCTTTGGATTAGCACCCAAAAAATAAGTGAGGCCCAAATTTACTCCCCCAAATAAACCAAAATACATGGGTGTTCACACTGGATGATCCTAAAACATCGTTTGAGGAACTGTACGGAGAAAGAGGTTTAATACGTCTGTTTACTGTGCGGACGAACCTGAAAGATGGTATCTTTCAGTGTACTATATGAAAGTTAAAAATACACGACAGAATACAAGAAAATAATATGTACCATGGAAACTAAAAAAAAATTACTTACTTTTTAATATAACTTTCTTGATTCTTTTATATTGGTCGGCCTCCCGCAACTTCAGATCTGACCATCGTTTTCTGAGCTGTTCCTTCGTTCTGCACACCCCAAATTTTTTGTGAAGACTTTTGACCACTTTGCCCATAATTCTGGACTTGACCAGATTAGGCCTTTTATACGGACCATGCTTGGCATCATAATCCTCCTTCTTTAAAATGGTGACCATCTCCACCATTTCCTCGAATGACATGTTGGATGCCTTATATCTCCTGGGTCTTGATTTGGGCTCCTCTGGAATTTCATCCTCTGTAGAGGTAATCTCAGCCACCTGTGTCTCCGCCATGTTTTGTTCAGCACTACGAGCGAGAAGGGGCGGGGAAAGTACAATATCGAACGTCAGGGGCGGGGAAAGCGTGCAGAGTTTCACGCATGCGCTGTGTATATCAAGTGAAGATCCATGTCTGGGAAATACGTTCATTTGTCGGGAGAGGGAGTTAGCAATGAACGTCGTGACGAAGGTACCTAACAATTTTACTTTTTGAGGTTCATCAGACGAGGAGATTTGTGTGCTCAAAATATGTAGACAATGCACAGTTGAGGAATGTTGCCTGAAATATATATTTTTTTTGGTTTCTCGCTTTTACAGATATCATGAATACTTTTAAAAACCCAGACTTCATGGGGGAGTTCATCGACAAATGGCAAGAGCTCCCTATATTATGGCAAACAAAAAGTGGCGCTAATAAAAATAAAGACGCCAGGAAAGCAGCACTGGAGAGCCTGCTTGCATTTGTGCAAACAAAGATACCCACAACAACTCTCCAAGATGTCAAAAACAAAATTGCGACCATCAGAGGGACATACAGGACCCAGAGGACTATGGTCTTGAGGTCCCAGAGGTCAGGTGCACCAGCAGATAAGGTTTATAAACCCAGTCTGTGGTACTACAGTAAGCTTGCTTTTCTGGATGACCAGCTGGAAGTGCGGGAATCTCTCTCCACCCTTCCCCCCAGAGGTCAATCCAGCCTTCCTTGTACCCAACCCTCCAGCCTTCCCTGCAGCCAGTCCTCCAGCCTTCCTGTCAACCCTGCTCTGGCTTCCTCTGAGGATCAAGATCAGGGCCTTGAGGAGGCAGATTTGGAGATATGGAGCCAGGTAAAGTATTGATATCTATATTTATATCTTACAAAATTGTAGAATTTAAATAGATGTTAGTATTGTTAAAGGTATGTACACTTCTACCAATAAAGTTTGTGAAGAGCAAGATACAGTAGTGGCCTAATTTTATGTGCACAAGACAACAAAACCAGGATGCGGAATCAATGAAAATGACATAACTTTTGGCATTGATTTCAACAATGTCTAGAGGTGAACAATGCCTGTGAATGAAGATGTGGCAAAATAAATAATGTCCCTTTCTTTTTTTACAGCCAGAGCAGAGCCAGGAAGAGGGTGATGTTGGGGACCAGGAGGAGGCAGGGCCCAGTGGCACCCAGGAGGAGGCTGGGCCCAGTGGCACCCAGGAGGAGGCTTGGCCCAGCACAAGAGCCCAGATGCCTCCCCTGGTAGTTAAACCACGAGGGCCAAGGAGAGGTAGGCAGGTGGAGGAGGAAACCAGGGCCTTCCTCAGAGAGGCAACAGCGGCCCTCAGAGAGGCACCCTCTGTTGATGAGGGATTTGCCGCAGTCCTCGCCCACAAACTAGGGCAAATGGAGTTGCAGCAAAAAATTTACAGTGAGACCCTGCTATTGAAAGTCATCAATAAGGGCGTGCTGGGTGAACTCACTAGGTACACGGACATAACGGAGGTTGTCCCTACTCCTCCACCTCCTCCTCCTCCTACTACTACTCCTCCTGCCACAACCTCTCCTCCTGATCCCCAGCCTCCAAGGAAGAAACCAACCAAGGCTGCAGAGAAGGCTGGAGAGAAGGCTACAAGGAAGAGGAGAAAATAATGCCTGCTGTAGTACCACAGACTGGGGACATATAGGACTTATCTGCTGTGGCTCCTGACCTCTGGGAGCTCAAGACAAGATTGGGCTCCTTTTTTTTGGGGATCTAATCTCTATTTTGGTTTGGACATCTTGGATGGTTGTTGTGGGGTCAAAGGGATGCACAAATGCAAGCAGGCTCTCCAGTGCTGCCTTCCACTTTAATTTGTTAATGTTCTGAAATATTTTTTTTTTTAGTGCCCTTAAAAAACTTGACTATGTGATTTGTATTTCAAAAGAGAGATTGCTAGGGAGCAGGCAGGGACATCTCAAAATATATTATTGTTATTATCAGGGGACACAAACCTCCCTGAGGCCAAATGAGACACATTTGGAAGGTTGTTGTGGTAACTTTACACAAGAATAATTTAAGCCAAAATAATAAAAAAAAGGCCACAAAAAAAAAAACACAATAGTAAAATATAATTTAAAGAAAAAAGGAGAATTACATTATTTTATTATTATTAGTATTATTTAGGAGGGAGGTGCGGCTTATAAATAATATTTTACAATCATTAGAGCAATTTGGAATTACTTTAGAAACAAGTTTGGCATAACTCTCAATGTCATTATCAAAAGAGGGTAATTTTAAAGCATTATCAAAAGAAGAACGGAATGCGCAGCATTAAAACGATGCTATTAATTCCACCGTGATGAATGTGCCATCTCCATTTCCAACATTAGCTTTACCAAAACGAGCGCTCCCGTCTCATAGTTGCTTCTGAGCATGCGCGTTTTTTTTTCACGTCGTGAAAGCATACACACTATCGTTTTTCACGTCGTTAAAAAAAACGACATGAAAAACGACGTGAAAAAAGAGAGCATGTCCGGAATTTTTAATGGCCGTTTTTCACGTCGTTAAAAATGCTCTGGAGCATACACACGATCATTTTTCAGGGCCATTTTTTAAAATGGCAGTTTTAACGGCGAAAACGATCGTGTGTACGGGGCATAAGGCCGAATTTTTCTGCCCCTGTTTAACAGGGGAGTGTAATTATAATTTTTGCTGTAATATTTCACAGCAGGGCTTGTTCTTGCGCTCAACTACAGTATCTGTAAGGGGTTGCACTGTTGTGGCACCACCACCACTGCCTAAGGCCCAATTTTTCTGCCCCTGTTTAACAGGGGTGCGTAATTAAAATTTTTGCTGTAATATTTTGCAGCAGGGCTCGTTCATGCGTTCAACTAGACTATCTGTGAGGGGTTGCAGTGTTGTGGCACCACCACCACCACTGCCTAATGCCTCGTACACACGACCAGGATTCCCAGCGGTAAAAAGACCGCCGGGAATCCCGGGAGGAAAACCGAGAACCTGCTTGGTAACTTCCCCCCTGTACACACGGCCGGTTTTCCCTGCAGGAAAACTGCCATGACAGTTTTGGCCGGGAATCCCGGCCGCGTGTATGCTCCCTCGCAGTGTTTCCCATAGGGAAACTGCCGGGAAAAAGACCGCTGGGAATTCCGGCAGGAAAATAGAGAACATGTTCTCTTTTTTCCTGCCGCGATTCGCAGCAGTTTTCCTGCCGGGAAAACTGCAATTTATCATACACACGGCCGTTTTTCCTGGCGAAAAACTGTCATGGCAGTTTTCCTGCCGGGAAAACCAGTTGTGTGTACGAGGCATTAGGCCCAATTTTTCTGCCCCTGTTTAACAGGGGCTTGTAATTAAAATTGTTGCTGTAATATTTCGCAGCAGGGCTTGTTCTTGCGCTCAATTAGACTATCTGTGAGGGGTTGCAGTGTTGTGGCACCACCACCACTGCCTAAGGCCCAATTTTTCTGCCCCTGTTTAACAGGGGTGTGTAATTACAATTTTTGCTGTAATATTTTGCAGCAGGGCTTGTTCCTGTGCTCAACAAGAGTATCTGTGAGGCTTTACAGTGTTGTGCCACCATGTAAGGAAACTATTAGAATGCCCTTGGCACACATGTGTCAACGAACACCGGCAAGTTCCCCAGAACACTGGCGCGCTTGCATGTGCTCACGGGCAGCAGCAGGCTTCCCAGAGCACTAGTGCAAATGCGCGTGCGCAATGGTCTACGTGCATGCGCAGCAGCGCGTCCCTAATATCAATTGGCGCCACTCAGCCTATTTAAAGAGATCCCTGACTCCCAAACAGTGCTGACTGGTCTTCAGCTGTGTCCTGATTCCTGTTGTGTTCTGCTTGATACCCGTTGCTGACTTTGGCCTTCAATTTGCTTCTCTCCATCAGCTTCCTGTGTGTGCCAAGAAGCAAGGATTCCATGTTCACCTGGCCGACGGCTCTGGCATTAAACCTGGCCTGGTCACACAAGAGACTGCACCTATTTCCTGTCAGACTTTTTCAGGCCACCATGAACTCCTCCAGTTGGATGTCATAACATCGCCCATGTTCCCCATCATCCTTGGCATCCCATGGTTAAAGGCACATAATCCGAACATTAACTGGCTTACAGGAGACATCTATTTTTCCTCTAGCTACTGCCAGATGCTGTCATAGAAATCCTGTCAGCTACAGGATTCCTGGACTTCCTGATTCCGAATCTCGGGCACGTCCACGCGCGCGGGCACGCACGCGCGCGCGCGATGGCGAGCACGTGTGCGCGCACGCGCTTAGCGGGGACGCGCGCACGCTCCACAAAGCGCGCCAGAAGAGCTATTTAAACATGCCTGTGACAGACAGTCCCTGCTGTCTGCTCTACAGCGTGTAGTACCCAAAGAGACCTGATTCGTGAATTTACCTGCATCCGACCCGGCTTACCTTGACCCTTCCAGTTTCCTGCCTGCCTCTGACCCCCGGCTTTGTTTGACCAATCTTCTGCCTGATCCTCCAGTACCTTGCCGCCAGCCAATTCTACCGACCCGGCTTGTCCGACCAATCTCTCCAGTTGCTGTGTCCTGGTTCCAGTCCAGTCAGCCTCATCAGTTCCAGTCCAGTTGCTTGTTCCTGGTTCCAGTCCAGTCTGCCTCTTCAGTTCCAGTCCAGTTGCTGTATCCTGGTTCCAGTCCAGTCAGTCTCATCAGTTCCAGTCCAGTTGCTGTGTTCCTGGTTCCGGTTCAGCCTGCCATAATTCCTGGGTGCCTGGATGCGTCCCAGTCTTCAGACTCTACTCTACCTTGATCCATCCTGCCAGGCACTCGTACCCCTTCTACCTCCGTGCCTCCTGTCTTCAGTACCAGGGGCCGCCGGTGGAAGCCGTAAGAGAGGCCTCCCTCTGCAGATCCGGGCTCGTCACCGTCAGGCACATGACAGTAGCAGACAGCCATGTCTGAGCCCGGGCAGGGAGCCTCACCTATGGAGGAACTCTGTCGGCACCTGGCAGGTTTGTCTGAAGCAGTCAAGAGTCTTCAACAAGGATACACCCGCTTGGAAGAACAAGTGCGGGCCCTCTCCAATCCTTCTGCCATCCAAGAGGGGCCCCACGCCTCTGCTTCCACAGCCGGAACAAGTTCCTCACCCACAGTGGTCATGCTTCCTCCTGAACCTAAGGTTCCTACACCCGAAAGATTTTCCGGGGATCGGAGCAAGTTTAGGGCCTTCCGGAATTCGTGTGAACTGTATTTTGCCCTACAGCCCCGTACCTTTTCTCTAGAGGCCACCAAGGTGGGCTTTGTGGTCTCTTTGCTCGCTGGAGACCCTCAGAGCTGGGCCCACCATCTCTTTGAACAGAAGGATGTATCACTAAACAACCTCGCTGCTTTTTTCGATGCCATGGCCCAGCTATACGAAGATCCCCAACTCTCAGTAACCGCAGAAGCCGCCTTGCGTTCCCTTCAACAAGGACGCAGACCAGCGGAGGACTATGTGGCAGAATTCAGGCGGTGGAGTGCGGATACCAATTGGAATGATGCCGCCCTCCGCCATCAGTTTCGCTTAGGACTTTCCGATTCCTTGAAGGACGAGCTAGCTAGAGTCGGTGTACCACAGACACTCAACCTGTTGATTGATCTAACCATCCAGATTGACCGACGTCTGAGGGAACGGAGGGCTGAGAGGACCACTGGCTTCTCCCGCCCAACCTGGATGCTTCCTCGGGCTCCTAGTCACCTGTACTCGGCTCCTGCTACACCTCCAACTCCCACATCTGACACGCCTGAACCAATGCAGCTCGGGCTCCTTCGTCCATCCCTCGCTCCTGAGGAACGCCAGCGCCGCCGAATAAATAATCTGTGCCTGTACTGCGGGGACCCCGGACATTTCGTTAGAACCTGTCCCCTGAAGCTTCATAAGTTTCTTTCAGTTTCTTCTAACATGACTAACCTACAAGCCAAAACCACATCTCACCTTGCCCTCTCTGTTTCATTACAGCTCCCAGGAAGGACTTTGCAAGTACCCGCCATTATTGATTCCGGAGCATGCAGCTGCTTTATGGACTCAACCTTTGCCATTAAACACCAAATTCCCCTTCGTACCAAGACCCACGGACTTCGTGTCCATCTGGCTGATGGTTCCGTCATTAAGTCCGGACCTGTGACCCAGGAGACCACTCCTATACCCGCTACCATCTTTACCACCTCTGGAACCCACCAAGAATGCTTATGTCTGGACATCATCTCTTCTCCGTTGTTTCCCTTGATCCTTGGTATGCCTTGGTTACAAGCCCACAATCCCACTATCAACTGGACTACGGGAATAGTTGCCTTTCCTTCTTCCTATTGCCAACAGTCCTGTGGCTCATATAAACCTCCTGGGCCGGCCTCGTTACTATGCATTGACACAGAAGATGGCACCCGTCAATCCATCCCAGAAGTTTACCACGACTTTCTTGACGTATTTAGTAAACAAAAGGCAGAGACTCTACCGCCCCATCGGGCCTACGATTGCCCCATCGCCCTACTTCCTGGAGCAAAGATTCCGTTCGGTAGAGTCTTCCCTTTAACGGAGGTGGAACACGGGGCTTTAAAAAATTATGTTGATGAGAACTTGCAAAAGGGGTTCATCCGCCCTTCCACATCCCCAGCAGGCGCAGGCATCTTTTTTGTAGAGAAAAAGGACCACACCCTTCGACCTTGTGTGGATTACCGGGAATTGAATAAAATTACAGTAAAAAATCGCTACCCTCTCCCCCTGGTACCAGAGTTATTTCAGAGACTAGGAACTGCCACCATCTTTACCAAACTTGACCTCCGCGGAGCCTACAACTTGATCCGTATCAAAGAAGGGGACGAATGGAAGACCACCTTCCGTACCCGGTATGGACATTTTGAGTACTTGGTAATGCCATTCGGGTTGTGTAACGCCCCTGCCACTTTCCAGTATTTTATCAACAATGTTCTACGGGACTTCCTAGACCTCTTTGTTATTGTTTATCTTGATGATATCTTAATTTTTTCTTCCTCCCTTGATTCTCATCGCAGACATGTCAAAAATGTGTTGGGTCGGCTCCGCCAGCATGGCCTGTATGCGAAGGCCGAAAAATGCGAGTTCGAGCAAGAGAGTATATCATTTCTGGGGTTAATCATTTCCAGCGAGGGCATCAAGATGGATCCTCAAAAGATTACCGCAATCCTGGACTGGCCAGAACCGGTGGACAAGAAGGGAATCCAACGTTTCGTTGGATTCGCCAACTTCTACCGCAAGTTCATCAGGGGGTTTTCAGCTATTATCGCACCCATTACTCAACTCACCAAGCAAGGAACACGTTTTCACTGGTCTCCTGAAGCCCAAGAAGCTTTTGAACGCCTGAAGGCCCTATTTACCTCAGCCTCTATCTTGAAACACCCAGACTCCTCACTACCATTTGTACTTGAGGTAGACGCCTCCGAAATAGCGGTAGGAGCAATACTGTCCCAAAGACAGGGAGTCAAAGCCTTGCTCCACCCAGTAGCCTTCTTCTCCCGCAAGCTTTCTGCAGCAGAGAGGAACTACGACGTGGGGGATCGGGAGCTACTAGCGATCAAGTCTGCACTAGAGGAATGGCGGTACCTGCTGGAGGGTGCAGCTCATCCGATTCTGATATTCACTGACCACAAGAACCTGGAGTACCTGAAAGCCGTGAGAAGATTGAATCCATGGCAAGCCAGGTGGGCACTCTTCTTCTCCCGGTTCTCTTTTCATGTTACTTATCGTCCTGGGGCCAAGAATATTAAGCCTGACGCCCTGTCTCGGATGTTCCATAAGTCCAAGGAGACTTCTCCGCCTGATACCATCCTTGCCCCCGGAAATTTCCTTCTTCTACAGGAGAACCTGTTCACTCAAATCAAACAAGCTTCCACCGGGCAGAGACAGTTCTCCGAGCCGGAATTGCAGGTTAAGGATGGACTATTGTGGTACCAAGACAGAATCTACGTACCTGAGAAACTAAGAGTAACCGCATTAGAACTCTGCCACGACCACGCCCTGGCCGGGCATTTTGGCGTTGCCAAGACCACTGACCTGGTACAGCGCACCTTCTGGTGGCCTCGAGTACGTGAAGACTGTAGGAGGTTTGTAGATTCTTGTACAACTTGCACCCGAAACAAGGGTTCCAGATCCAAGGCCTGGGGACTACTAAAACCCTTACCCGTTCCAGATAGGCCCTGGAGAATGTTGTCCATCGACTTCATTGTCGAGTTACCCCCGGCTGAGAACCATTCCACCATCTTCGTTATTGTGGACCGTCTGTCCAAGATGGCACACTTCATCCCTATGAAAGGGACTCCCTCCGCTCCTGAAACCGCACAGGTATTCATCAGAGAAATAGTCAGACTCCACGGGGTACCAGCCAATATTGTTTCCGATCGCGGGGTTCAATTTACCTCTCGATTCTGGAGATCCCTTTGCAAAACCTTGAAAATCGAATTATCGTTTTCCTCTGCTTACCATCCACAGACCAACGGACAGACGGAGAGAACGAATCAGACGCTCGAGCAATACCTGCGATGCTTCTCCTCTTTTGCTCAGGACAACTGGGTTTCCCTACTTCCGTTGGCCGAGTTTGCGTATAACAATTCCATCCACTCCGCTACCTGCCAGACTCCTTTCTTTGCAAACTATGGTTTTCATCCTACTTTTCTGCCTAATTCCCTTTCTGAGTGTCCTGTACCTGCAGTCCAGGAAAAGTTAAATTTTTTCTCGGTCAATAACCAGCTTCTACAAGAGACCATGACCAAGACTCAAGAACGCAACAAGACAATCTATGACAAGAAGAGACGGGGTGAATTAGTGTTGGTACCCGGCGACCAAGTATGGCTATCTACCACAAACCTAAGAATGGCATGCCCTTCTAAAAAACTGGGCCCCAAATTTTTAGGTCCATTCCCTGTTAAGAGGAAAATTAATGAAGTAGCTTATGAATTGGAACTTCCTGAGTCTCTTAGAATCCATCCAGTTTTTCATGTCTCTCTCCTAAAACCCACAGTCTCTAATCCGTTTCCAGATCGGAAGCCGGATCACCCTGATCCGATCATTATTGACGGTGAGCAGGAATTCGAAGTAGAAGCTATCATGGACTTCAGGAGAAGAAATAACCAGAACCAATTCCTAATTAAATGGAAGGGCTACGGACCCGAGGAAAACTCATGGGAACCCGAGGAGAATATCCATGCCAGGAGTTTGATACAGGCTTTCAAAAGGACTCACCCTGGAAGGTTCACCCGGCTGGGCATCCGGAGGCTGCCCCTTGGGGGGGGGCAATGTCATAGAAATCCTGTCAGCTACAGGATTCCTGGACTTCCTGATTCTGAATCTCGGGCACGTCCACGCGCGCGCGCGATGGCGAGCACGTGCGCGGGCACGCGCACGCTCCACAAAGCGCGCCAGAAGAGCTATTTAAACATGCCTGTGACAGACAGTCCCTGCTGTCTGCTCTACAGCGTGTAGTACCCAAAGAGACCTGATTCGTGAATTTACCTGCATCCGACCCGGCTTACCTTGACCCTTCCAGTTTCCTGCCTGCCTCTGACCCCCGGCTTTGTTTGACCAATCTTCTGCCTGATCCTCCAGTACCTTGCCGCCAGCCAATTCTACCGACCCGGCTTGTCCGACCAATCTCTCCAGTTGCTGTGTCCTGGTTCCAGTCCAGTCAGCCTCATCAGTTCCAGTCCAGTTGCTTGTTCCTGGTTCCAGTCCAGTCTGCCTCTTCAGTTCCAGTCCAGTTGCTGTATCCTGGTTCCAGTCCAGTCAGTCTCATCAGTTCCAGTCCAGTTGCTGTGTTCCTGGTTCCGGTTCAGCCTGCCATACTTCCTGGGTGCCTGGATCCATCCCAGTCTTCAGACTCTACTCTACCTTGATCCATCCTGCCAGGCACTCGTACCCCTTCTACCTCCGTGCCTCCTGTCTTCAGTACCAGGGGCCGCCGGTGGAAGCCGTAAGAGAGGCCTCCCTCTGCAGATCCGGGCTCGTCACCGTCAGGTACGTGACAGATGCATTGTTTCCCAGAAAAGACTATCAACACCACTCCCCTCCTGAGTCTACATTCTGACCTGGAAACCATGAATTTGATCCCTGCTGCATATCATGAATACCTAGGTGTGTTTAACAAGAAGGGTGCAGACACTCTTCCACCTCATAGGTCATATGATTGCCCAATTGAACTTTTACCAGGGGCTGAGATTCCTTTTGGTTGAATTTAACCTCTCTCTGAACCTGAATTGGAAGCTTTACGTTGTCTATATCAATGAAAGTCTGGAAAAGAAGTTTATCCGGCCCTCCACGTCACCAGCATGTTCCGGTATTTTCTTTGTGGAAAAAAAATATCACTCCTTAAGACCTTGTGTTGATTACCGGGACCTTAATAAGGTCACAGTCAAGAACCGGTACCCCCTTCCTCTGATCCCTAAACTTTTCCAGAGACTGCGGGGGGCACGGATATTTTCCAAGCTGGACTTAAAAGGTGCATATAACCTAGTCAGAATCAGGGAAGGGGATGAGTGGAAGACGGCCTTCTGAACACGCTTTGGCCACTTTGAGTATCTGGTCATGCCATTCGGGCTCTGCAATGCCCCAGCCACATTCCAGCACCTAGTAAATGATGTTTTTCGGGACTATCTTGATTTATTTGTTATTGTTTACTTGGATGATATCCTTATATTCTCTGAGTCCATCAAGTTCATGTAAAAAAGGTACTGGGCCGACTTTGGGAAGACTGTCTTTATGCAAAGGCCGAGAAGTGTGACTTTGAAAAGCAAACTATACATTTCCTGGAACTTGTTATCTCTGCCGATGGTATCTCCATGGATCCACAGAAAGTCACATCCGTTCTGGAATGGCCTGCCGCTACAGACAGGAAGGCTGTTCAGAAGTTTGTGGGGTTTGCCAATTTTTATAGGAAATGTATTAAGAACTTTTCCGGTATCATCACGCCCATCACACAATTAACCAAACAGCACATTCCTTTCCGTTGGACACCAGAAGCCCAAGAGGCCTTTGAACTATTAAAAGCCTTATTTTCCTCAGCCCCCATCCTGAAGCACCCTGATCCATCCTTGGCCTATGTATTGGAGGTAGATGCCTCTGAAAGTTCAGTCGGGGCTATATTGTCCCAACGTTATGGTCCTAAATCTCTACTTCACCCTGCGGCCTTTTTCTCCAAGAAATTGAACCCTTCCGAGAGGAATTATGATGTGGGAGACCGGGAACTTTTGGCTATCAAGGCTGCGCTTGAAAAACCTCTTGGAAGGAGCTTCTCACCCAATCCTCATCTTCACGGATCACAAGAACTTGGAGTACTTGAGAACGGCTAGACGATTAAGGCCTTGACAAGCAAGGTGGGCACTGTTCGCCCTGGCTCAAAGAATGGTAAGCCGGATGCCCTGTCCCGTATGTTTAATGACCCTGTGAATCCCATGGAACCTGATACTATTCCTGTGACAGAACCCACTGTCACTGTGTGCTTTGGAAGGGACTTAGGGCGGGCCTCCTACCCACAGACTATGGCCCATAAGAGACTGAGACTCGGGGAGAAGCTGGCATTGAGATAATGTAATGTAATGCTGCATCCCTTCTTCCCCATCCCCCCTCTTGTTGCTGTGCTTAATTGTGTTGGTTGATGGCATATAGACAATGGTCTGGACTGCAGACATCTCTCCGCAGGGGATGTGTATTGAAGGGCTGCCTGCTTACCATAATCCCTTTATGTTTAACTGTAGTCTCTGTTTCAATGTTAAGTTCCCATTGGTTCTTCCTTGTCCCCTACCCCCCCTCTATGACAAGGCTAAGGGGAGTGTCCCTAACTGTGTGTAAAAGTGTATGTTTTGGATTTAATAAAGGGTTGATGCTCTGCATGTTTAACCCTCAACACCTGTGTTGATTGTCTCGTGATTGAGGGGTTAAGGGCTGGTTATGGCGAATCTGCAGGCTGCGGGTGCGTTTGGAGGACAGGAGACACAGGTCTGGCGGATGTGCCCACCTGGGGTATCTGAGATCCGTTACAGTGTTGGCAGCAGTGGGATGTCTCCTGCAGTCCGGGACATCCAAACCACCACCAGGATTCAAGATCCGGGCAGCCGCAGAGGAGCGATACGGGGACCGGCCAGCATGAGAGCGGAGTATGGGAGGAGGCTGCAAGGCATGCGGAAGCAACATGGGGGACCAGTGACAGAGCGCACCATGCTCGGCTGGGAGGATGTGATCCGCCGGCAACTCTGGCATGAGACACTAAGCCACGAGCGGCACCATCAGGGGAAGATCCTTCCCTCCTCCACAGAGATGTACTGGACGCAGTACCGTGCGCGAGAGGTGTTCCTGAGGGAACGACCGCGAGATGAGTGTAAGATGGAGCTCGGAAGATTGGTCCAGGAGGAGATGAGGCTGGATGCCAGCTACAGAGCCCTCCGGTGGTTCGCGGCTCAACTGTGGCCAAGTACAGCAGATGGCAGCCCGACAGAAGGCGTTGGCTACGGCAGCGTGGGGCTGCTCCATCAAAAAATGTATGGAGACCCAGACTTTGGGAGTGACGAAGAGTGGCGGCTGGAAGACATCCTGGACTTCCGAGATGAGGTGCTGGACCTTCCCGAAGAGGCGTGTGGCCTGGAGGAATTGGAGTTCCTGGTTGAGCAGGAATGGGAGCTCGAGATTGCCTACAAGCGGCTGTTTGACGGTGATCAGCAGCCTGGCATGGCTCCCGTTGCCTGGGACTGTCCTGGAGAAATAGCGGACAGTCGCGAAGATGCAGAGCAAATGGGGCCAGGAGTGCCCCTATGTTTTCGCGTCCTAACCGCAATGGAAGAAGCGGCGATGATACAGAGGGCACTGCGAGTGCTAGAATGCCAGAATGCACCAGAGGTTTCCCAGGCAGTGAGACAAGATAAAAGCATAAAGGTCTCAGAAGGGGAAGTTGAGACGGGCCCTGGAAGGCTGATAAATGGTGATCAGCAGCAAGTCCAGAGTATCAAATCCGGTGCCCCAGCAGAAGCGCTGGCTACAGGGCAGAGTGCCGCTGGCCTCTGCCCAGCATCAGAAAAAGAGTTGGACCCGGAGAGTCTGAGAGATGCTCTTCGTGAGCCATTTCCCCAACAGCAGATATCCCCAACGGAAGTGGAGGAAGCAATTCTCCCTCCCCAGCAATTGGACAGTACCCCAATGTTCATCCCCCCAGCAGAAGTGCTGGCTGCAGGGCAGAGTGCCACTGGCCTCTGCCCACCCTCAGAGTTGGATCCAGGGAGTCCGAGGGATGACCTCAGTGAGCTGTTTCCCCAGCACTTGGACACTACCCCAGTGTTCATCCCCCCAGCAGAAGCGCTGGCTACAGGGCAGAGTGCTGCTGGCCTCTGCCCACCCTCAGAGTTGGATCCAGGGAGTCTGAGGGATGACCTCAGTGAGCTGGTTGCCCAGCACTTGGACACTACCCCAGTGTTTATCCCCCCAGCTGAAGCGCTGGCTGCATGGCAGAGTGCCACGGGCCCCTGCCCAGCCCTCAGTATGTCTTTGGAGGGTTTGGGAGACAGCCCCTGTCAGAAGTCGCCTCAGCAGCTGGTCACAGAACCAGGAGGGGGGAAAACCCTTCCCCCTCTCCAGCGGCTGAACTCTACCGTTGTATATGTCCCCCTAGCAGAATCGCTGGCTATGGAGCAGAGCGCTGTTGGCCTCTGCCCAGCATTAGAAAAAGAGATGGAGAGTCTGGGAGATAGTCCCTGCAAGATACCTCCTCAGAGGCTGGTAATTACTCCAGGAGAAAAGCAAGAACTGTTTCCTCCCCAACTGCATAGCACTGCCAGTCTATGTTCCCTACAAGCTGAAGCGCTGGCATCGGGGCAGAGGATTATTCAGCTCCCCTCAATATCTGCAACCCAGCCCCGGATCACGGGAGTGCGGACAGCTGTTCCCACTCTGCAGCGGCTGTTTTTATTCACGGGAGACCGTATGTGCGATTTTGCTCCCCAGCGCCAGAGACGTACTTTTCCTTTTCCTGGTTGCCTGGGGTGGAAGTTTGTGACTAACGCAGGTCCAGACCAGTTGGGGGTCAGGAACCTGGTTAGTCTGTTTTTAGAAGGGGAGAAATGTGACAGAACCCACTGTCACTGTGTGCTTTGGAAGGGACTGAGGGCGGGCCTCCTACCCACAGACTATGGCCCATAAGAGACTGAGACTCGGGGAGAAGCTGGCATTGAGATAATGTAATGTAATGCTACATCCCTTCTTCCCCACCCCCCCCCTCTTGTTGCTGTGCTTAATTGTGTTGGTTGATGGCACATAGACAATGGTCTGGACTGCAGACATCTCTCCGCAGGGGATGTGTATTGAAGGGCTGCCTGCTTACCATAATCCCTTTATGTTTATCTGTAGTCTCTGTTTCAATGTACAAGTGTTCAGTTCCCATTGGTTCTTCCTTGTCCCCTACCCCCCCTCTATGACAAGGCTAAGGGGAGTGTCCCTAACTGTGTGTAAAAGTGTATGTTTTGGATTTAATAAAGGGTTGATGCTCTGCATGTTTAACCCTCAACACCTGTGTTGATTGTGTCGTGATTGAGGGGTTAAGGGCTGGTTATGGCGAATCTGCAGGCTGCGGGTGCGTTTGGAGGACAGGAGACACAGGTCTGGCGGATGTGCCCACCTGGGGTATCTGAGATCCATTACAATTCCCAAGAATTTTCTGTTTCTTCAGGCAGATCTGATGTCTCAAATAAAAGCAAATGTGTTAAACCAACCACCTCCTCAGAATTTGGTTCTTCAACTAAGGGATGGCCTTTACTTTTGTGAAGAACAAATCTTTGTTCCTGAGCAATTCAGAGTTTCCATTCTGAGACGTTGTCATGATCACCGCCTAGCAGAATACTATGGAATCTACAAGACTGCTGATTTGATCTCCCGTACCTTCTGGTGGCCAGACCTAATGCAGGACTGTAAGAAATATGTTAAATCCTGTATCACATGCCTTCAAAACAAAACAGACAGAAGCAAAACTTGGGGACTTCTGGAGTCTCTCCCTGTACCTAAGAAGCCACCGAGCATGATCTCCATGGATTTCATTGTGGAACTTCCCCCATCTGAGGACTTTACTACCATGTTTGTTGTGGTTGATTGCCTGACCAAGATGGCTCACTTTGCACCCTTACAAGGAACCCCCTCTGCCACAGAGACTGCCTCAGCCTTCATCTAGGAGATCGTTAAATTACATGGTATTCCCGACAGCATTCACCTCTAGATTTTGGAGGGCTTTATGTGAAGCATTAAACATTGAACTCCGCCTCTCCACAGCTTACCACCCACAAACAACTGGACAGACTGAGAGGACTAACCAAACCCTCAAACAATATTTACGATTAGGGATGAGCTTCGAGTTTGAGTCAAACTCATGTTCGACTCGAACATTGCCTGTTCGCCCGTTCGCCAAACAGCGAACAATTTGGGGTGTTCGTGGCAAATTCGAAAAGCCGTGGAACACCCTGTAAAAGTCTATGGGAGAAATCTAAAGTGCTCATTTTAAAGGCTTATATGCAAGTTATTGTCATAAAAAGTGTTTGGGGACCGAGTCCTGCCCCAGGGGACATGTATCAATGCAAAAAAAGGTTTTAAAAATGGCCGTTTTTTCTGGAGCAGTGATTTTAATAATGCTTAAAGTGAAACAATAAAAGTGAAATATTCCTTTAAATTTTGTACCTAGGGGGTGTGTATAGTATGCCTGTAAAGTAGCGCATGTTTCCCGTGCTTAGAACTGTCCCTGCACAAAGTGTCATTTCTGAAGGAAAAAAACGAATTTAAAAGCACTCGCGGCTATAATGAATTGTCGGCTCCCAGCAATACAGAGAACAGTCATTGAAAGTCATTGATAAAAAAAAAATGCATTGGGGTCCCCCCAAATTCAATTACCAGGCCCTTCAGGTCTGATATGGATATTAAGGGGAACCCTGCATCAAATTTAAAAAAAAATTAACGTGGGGTTCACCCCAATTATCCATACCAGACCCTTCAGGTCTGGTATGGATTTTAAGGGAAACTCCACGCCAAATTTTAAAAAAATATGGCGTGGAGTTCCCCCCAAAAATCCATACCAGACCCTTTATCCGAGCACGCAACCTGGCAGGCCGCAGGAAAAGAGGGGGGGACGAGAGAGCGCCCCCCCTCCTGAACCGTACCAGGCCACATGTCCTCAACATGGGGAGGATGCTTTGGGGGTCTGTGACCCCTCAAAGCACCATGTCCCCATGTTGATGGGGACAAGGGCCTCATCCCCACAACCCTTGCCCGGTGGTTGTGGGGGTCTGCGGGCAGGGGGCTTATCGGAATCTGAAAGACCCCTTTAACAAAGGAGACCCCCAGATCCCGCCCCCCCATGTGAATTGGCAAGGGGTACATTGTACCCCTACCATTTCACAAAGAAAGTGTAAAAAATAAAAAAAAACACATAGACACCGTTGGGAAAGTCCTTTATTAAAAAAAAAAAAACATTCCAGCAATGTAATCCAGCCTGTCCAGCGTTGTTCCCTATGTCCCGCGGTGATCCGATGTCCAGTCTCCTCCAGTCTCCACTCCACATGAAACCCCCATGGCGTACGAGGGGGCGGGGTCACCCGTCACATCATAGAGTGACGGGACCCCGCCTACGTCATTGGCTATTCCCCGGAAAGCCGGGGCTTACCCTATGATCTGACGGGTGACCCCGCCCCCTCGTACCTCAGACCCCACCTACATCATTGGCTATTCCCCGGCAAGCGGGGAAACCCGGGCTTTCCCAGTGACATGCGGGAGACCTCGCCCCCCTCTGATGCAACGGGAAACCTCCTCTTTGGCTGGAGGAGGGGTGGTGCTGCAGCTCGGGGCTCCTGTCTGCAAACAAACACTCCAAGAAGCCACAACAAATCCATCATCCGGGCTTCTTCTAACAAACATTACATCCGGGGGCTATGTCTTAATCAAAGCTACTGGGGGTTTCGTGTGGAGTGGAGACTGGAGGAGACTGCAGCGCTGGACATCGGATCACCACGGGACATAGAGAACAATGCTGGACAGACTGGATTACATCGCTGGAATGGGTTTTTAATAAAGGACTTTCCCAACTGTGTCTGTGTGTTTTTTTACAATTTTTTACACTTTCTTTGTGAAATAGTGTAAAACAATGTACCCGTTACCAATTCACATAGGGGGGGACCGGAATCTGGGGGTCCCTTTTGTTAAAGGGGGCTTCCAGATTCCGATAAGCCCCCCGCCCGCAGACCCCCACAACCACCGGGCAAGGGTTGTGGGGATGAGGCCCTTGTCCCCATCAACATGGGGACATCCTCCCCATGTTGAGGGCATGTGGCCTGGTACTGTTCAGGAGGGGTGGACTCTCTCGTCCCCCCCTCTTTTCCTGCGGCCTGCCAGGCTGCGTGCTCGGATAAAGGGTCTGGCATGGATTTTTGGGGGGAATTCCACGCCTTTTTTTTTTTATTTGCCATGGAGTTCCCCTCAAAATCCATAACAGACCTGAAGGGTCTGGTATGGATATTTGGGGGGAACCCCACATCATTTTTTTTTTATTTGATGCAGGGTTCCCCTTAGTATCCATACCAGACCTGAAGGGCCTGGTAATTGAATTTGGGGGGACCCCACGCATTTTTTTTATCAATGACTTTCAATGACTGTTCTCTGTATTGCCGGGAGCCGACAATTCATTATAGCCGCGAGTGCTTTTAAATTAATTTTTTTCCTTTAGAAATTACACTTTGTGCAGGGACAGTTCTAAGCACGGGAAACATGTGCTACTTTACAGGCATACTATACACACCTCCTAGGTACAAAATTTTACTGAATATTTCACTTTTATTGTTTCACTTTAAGCATTTATTAAAATCACTGCTCCCCAAAAAAAAGGTTGTTTTTAAAACTTTTTTTTGCATTGATACATGTCCCCTGGGGCAGGACCCGGGTCCCCAAACACTTTTTATGACAATAACTTGCATATAAGCCATTAAAATTAGCACTTTTGATTTTTCATGTTCGAGTCCCATAGACTTTAACGGTGTTCGGATGTTCGAACAAATTTATTGCCTGTTCGCATGTTCTGATGCAAACCGAACTGGGGGGTGTTCGGCTCATCCCTACTCCCTATCCAATGTCACTACTTGTTGAACGGTAGCATCCAAGGATCCTCTGGATAACCTTTTTCTAATCTAATCAAATCTCTGCCTGGTTATTTCAGATTGCTTCAGAAAATCACTGTTTCAGAACAATTTCTTCTGATCCTTAGAAATTGTCTTTTCGGAATACCAGAAAGCCAGTTGGGATGATAGGAACTGGACATTGGTATGTAGCCATTTCTATCTGTTTTTTTTTAAAATCTTAGTACAAAAACTGTTACCTTTCTTCATAACAGCTAAATGCAAGAAATTAACTTCCAATTTACTATATTCATAATTCCATTTAATACCCAACAGATTTGTATTTAAATTTTCCAGAAAGGTCAATAATGTATCCTCTGTGCCCTTCCAAATAAACAATGCGTCGTCAATGTAACAATGCCAAAATTTGAGCTACCTCCTTGGTGTGTTGAAAATAGCCTTTTCCTCCCAGTGGGCTATAAATAAATTGGCCACACTGGGAGCAAATTTGGCCCCCATAGCCACTCCGATCTCTCGCAAGAAAAATCGATCATCTTACCAAAAATAGATATGACCCATACAGAAATTCAAAAAGGTTCAAATAAATCTCCTATGGGATCTGGGTATGTCATGATTCTCCTTTAAAAAGAACTTCACTGCCTTAAGAGCCTCATCATGTGGAATTAGCGTGTATAGTGAAGATACATCCGCAGTTACGAGTATGCAATGCTCCTCCACTGTCAAGGGGTATGAATACTTTTTCAAGGCACTATTTATATTTGTGCCTACTTAATAGCCAATGTATTATAAACTCTTTCACTGTACAAAATACCATAATGGACATATTTGTAAATAATAGACATGTGCAATCCGCTTCGGTCCAAATACAAATTGGGACAAATATTTGGTTATTTGGAGACTCGGATACAATTTAGTTGAAATTCATTAAAATTAGTTTAGTTTATTTGTTTTTTAACAAATTTTCAGAACGTTTAGAATATGGATTGGTCAAAAAATGGTCGACGGATTCAAATATTTTGTGAAGAATAGCTGGTTGTTAAGCAGCGGGCCGAGAAGCCAGCTACTGCATCCTTAACAACTGATGACTCATCAACTGTCAGCGGGCTTCTCCACTGACGGCTGAAATGTAAACAAAACAATGCCGGCAATACAAAAATGTTAAAAAAATGGCTTCGGTTCTGGTATGGATTTTAGGGGGAAACCCAAGCCCAATAAAAAATGTGCGTAGGTTCCCCCCCCCCAAATTCCATACCAGTCCCTTATCTGAACATGCAGCCCGGCAGGTCAGGAAAGAGGGGAGGAAGTGAGTGCCACCCTGAACCATACCAGGCCACATGCTCCAACATGGGGGATGCTTTGGGATGGGGGGGGGGCTCTGCCAAAACACCTTGTCCCCATTTTTATGCGTACAAGGGCCTCTTCCCGACAACCCTGGGCTGGGCTTTTTTTTTATGGTCCAGCGGTGGCATTGTGATTGAAGATGGATCTACATCGGGGGACATTGTTTTCTTAATATTCATTTATTTTTAATAGCCTCAGTCTATACCTACATTGATCTTGTTGCATTATTAAAGAGCTCTGCTTGGCAAATTAACAGCTAGTACCCATTTACTAGCGTGGGAGTTTCACATTTTTACTGCTCTAATAGCAAATAACCCTTTCCACAATATAAGGTTAAACCATCTTTCTTCTAACCTCAAATCATGGCTGCATTCTCTTCAAGGACCTCAGTGTAAACAATTTATCACATTTACTGGAGTCACCTTTGTTATATTTGCACATTGTAATCATATCCCCTAATGAGTGCCTCTTCCCCAAAGTGAATAACTGTAATGTACACTATATTGTCAAAAGTATTGGTACACCTGCCTTTACACATGAACTTTAATGGCATCCCAGTTTTAGTTCGTAGGGTTCAATATTAAGCTGGCCCAACTCTTCTGGGAAGGCTGTCCACAAGGTTTAGGAGTGTGTCTATGGGAATGTTTGACCATTCTTCCAGAAGCGCATTTGTGAGGCCAGGCACTGATGTTGGACAAGAAAGCTTGATTCACAGTCTCAGCTCTAATTCATCCCGAAGGTGTTCTATTGGTTTGAGGCCAAGACTCTGTGCATGCCAGTCAAGTACCTCCACCCCAAACTAGGTCATACATGTCTTTATGGACCTTGCTCTGTGCACTGGTCCAAATCATTTGGTGGAGGCAGTATTATGGTGTGGGGTTGATTTTCAGAGATTGGGCTTGGCCCCTTAGTTACTGTGAAGAGAACTCATAAGGCATCAGCATACCAAGACATTTTGGACAAATTCATGCTCCAAACTTTGTGGGAACAGTTTGGGGTTTGGGGATGGCCCCTTCCTGTTCCAACATGACTGCGCACCAGTGCACAAAGCAAGGTCCATAAAGACATGAATGAATGAGTTTGGGGTGGAAGAACTTGATTGGTCTGAGTCCTGGCCTCAACCCAATAGAATATGTTTGGGATGAATTAGAGCTGAGACTGCGAGCCAGGCCTTCTCGTCCAACATCAGTGCCCGACGTCACAAATGTCCTCCTGGAAGAATGGTTAAACATTCCCATAGACACACTCCTAAACCTTGTGGACAGTCTTCCCAGAAAAGTTGAAGCTTTTATAGCTGCAATGGGTGGGCCAACTCAATATTGAACCCTACAGATTAAGACTGGGATGCCATTAAAGCTCAAGTGCATGTAAAGGCAGGTGTCCCAATACTTTTGACAGTATAGTGTATGTAATCAATCCTCATAGCTGAAGCCCTCTATCCCCCTTAATAATTTGTCATCCTTCACTGAACTCTGTCTAATTTAACAATTTATCTGAGGATTGGCGACCAAAACTGAACTGCACATTCAAGATGAGGCCAAATCAGTGTAAATTATTGATTTATCTCTTTAATATATGTTATTTTTAATGCATTAGGGTATTTTGCTAGCTTTATTAGCTGCAACTTGATATAGCATGCTATTGCTAAGTCAGTGATCTACAAGCACCCCTAGATCCTTTTCCATAACTTCTTTTGCTAGTGGAGCCCTGCCTACTGTGTAATTTGCATGTGTATTTTGGTACACAACTTTACAATTCTCAATACTGAACCTCATCTGCCATGTAGCTACCCGACCCCCAAGGTCTTCCTTTAATAATGCTACATCCTGCACCAGGTTTAATTTCCTGCATCATTTGGTATCATCAGCAAACACTGAAAGTAAGCTTTTATTCCAACCTCTATATCGTTAATAAACAAATTGAACAGAACCCTGGGGCACGCTATTCACAATTTTAGACCATGTAGAGAATGAGTCATTTGTCACTACTCCATCCAATTTCTCACTTACTTCCCTACAGAACAGTAACAGGCTGGTCTAACAAGAACAGACTTTCATAAATCCATGCTGGTTGTCACCTATACCTTTCTTGCAGACTATTAAAAATGAAAGGATTGGTTGCACTTGTTGTGTGAAATCGCTCTTTAACCACTTGCCGACCGCCGCACGCCGATGTACGTCGGCAGAATGGCACGGGCAGGCAGATTGGCGTACAGGTACGTCCCTTTAAATCTGCCGCCGTGCGGGTGCGCGCGCTTGAAGAGTGCCTCGCGAGTGCGGCCGTGGGTCCTGGGAACTGGATGTTCCCTGGAGTCCCGCAATTGCGGTCGGCAAGAGTAAACAAGGCATTCCCCTATTCTGCCTAGTGACACTGTCACTGATGACCGTTCCCCGTGATCAGGAACGGTCATCAGTGACGTGTCATGTGTAGCCATGCCCCCTCACAGTAAGAATCACTCACTAGGGTACACTTAACCCCTGCAGAGCCACCTAGTGGTTAACCCCTTCCCTGCCAGTGTAATTTTTACAGTAATCAGTGCATTTTTATAGCACTGATCGCTGTAAAAATGACAATGGTCCCAAAATGGTGTCAAAAGTGTCCGATGTGTCCGCCATAATGTTGTAGTCATGATAAAAATCTCTGATCGCCGCTATAACTAGTAAAAAAAAAAAATATTAATAAAAATGACATGAAACAGTCCCCTATTTTGTAGAAGCTATAACTTTTACGTAAACCAATCAATAAATGCTTATTGCTATTTTTTTTACCAAAAATATGTATAAGAAAACGTATCGGCCTAAACTGTGGAAAAAAAATGTATATATTTTTTGGGGAACTTTATTATAGCAAAAAGTAAAAAATATTATTTTTTTTTCAAAATTGTCGCTCTATTTTTGTTTGTAGCGCAAAAAATAAAAACCGCAGAGGTGATCAAATACCACCAAAAGAAAGCTCTATTTGTGGGGAAAAAAGGATGTCAATTTTGTTTGGGAGCCACGACCGCGCAATTGTCAGTTAAAGCGACGCAGTGCCAAATCGCAAAAAGTGGCCTGGTCCTTGACCACCAAAATGGTCCGAGGCTGAAGCGGTTAAACATCCACTTGTTTAAACATGCAGCATACACAGTAATTGTGCTCCATACTATACTACAGTGATCTGTAGACCCCTTAAGGGTATGTGAGACATATCTAGTCTAAAATGAACCATGAGCAGCAAAATTCACATTTATATAAGAATATGCTCAAATATTTGTTTCAACAGCAGATAGTTCATGTCAGTGAAAGAATTTCAACAGGTTTTTTGTCATTATCTTTTAAATGTGGCATTTCTTACAAAATAATTTTACCCTCCCAGTTTCTTACTATATACAGTATGATACAGTATACAAAAACTATAGGATTATGTACCACAGTGAGCTATTTGGAAGCAGCATTTCTATGCATATTTCATAACTGTTTCCCTTGGCTTTTATCCAATTTCTCAAGTTAGGTGTGACCTTGCTCCTATTTTTCGAATATAGTTTAGTTATTTGAAATAAATTACAACCTCATACAAAGACAAATTTCTTCACCAAGAACCTTTCTATAAATAACACATTTTATTAGCTGCGATAGAGTACACCTGGATGAAATTTTCTTAGCTTCCAGCCTGAATTTACTTGTCTATAAAGTTACTGTGTGGGAGACTCTTGCGGTAGCATTTAATAGATACAGGTATAATAAAACTGGAAAGCTATTTTTCTTTCCTTTTCTCATTCGTTTCCCTGGCTGTTCATAACTAAATTGAACTACAAACTGTAAAATCTTGTCAGCAGAAATTTTGCATAAATTTTACAGACAGAAGAAATTTCCATTAAGGTTAATGCGACAGGAGGACGTATTGCTAGAAAATGCATAAAAAGCAGAAAATGTAACATGGGAGGGTTTGTATTTATCACAATATAGAATAACAGAGAAGCAAATAAATACTTGACATCAACAGTGGCAGAAGTTTGGAAATTATATGATATGATATATGTAAATAAATATATATATATATATATATATATATATATATATATATATTGTAAAGTTCGAGGAACCATCTAGATCGCAGGGCACAGGCATTGCAGCCAAAGTAGTGTTTATTAAACCTAAACAGCTTCATGGCAGCAAAATAACACAACAGAAGGAAATATAAGTCTCACCGACTTGCAGAGTTCAGAACTGCCATCGCAGTAAAACAGTCCTCGATTTTTGCAAGAGGGGAAATATAGCAAGCATCCTTCCAGGACCCAGCCACAGTGTCCTGTACATATCCCCCCTGCCCCAACGCCAAGGAGGTGGAGGCAACAGTGGAGTTGAAAAAATGGACTCGGGAGAGGGCATCTGCATTTTGATGCAGTCTCCTGGACCTATGCACCACTATAAACTTAAATTCCTGGAGTGCCAGGAACCAACGAGTAGTCCTGGCATTAGTCCCTTTATCTTGTCTCATCCCTGTTAAATGGCCCTAGTCTGAAATCAGCCTAAACTTCCTCCCCAAGAGATAATATCTGAGGGATTCCAGAGCCCACTTAATGGCTAGACACTCTTGCTCAACTATAGCGTAGTTTTTCTCCGCTGGTGTCAACTTCCTACTGAGGAATGAACAACCTCGCCATGAACAACCTGTGACAGAACCGCTCCCAATCCTACATTGGAAGCATCAGTCTGGACAATTAACTCTTTTGAAAAATTTGGTGCTATCAGGACAGGATGTTGGCTAGGGATGAGCCGAACACCCCCCCCCCCGGTTCGGTTCGCAACCAGAACATGCGAACGGACCAAAAGTTTGCGCAAACTTTCAAACACCGTTAAAGTCTATGGGACTCGAACGTGAGAAATCAAAAGTGCAAATTTGAAAGGCTAATATGCAAGTTATTGTCCTAAAAAGGGTTTGGGGACCCGGGTCCTGCCCCAGGGGACATGTATCAATGCAAAAAAAAGTTTTAAAAACTGCAGTTTTTTTCGGGAGCAGTGATTTTAATGATGCTTAAAGTGAAAAAATAAAAGTGAAATATTCCTTTAATAAATATCGTGCCTGGGGGGTGTCTATACTATGCCTCTAAAGTGGCACGTGTTTCCCATGTTTAGAACTGTCCCTGCACAAAATGACATTTCTAAAGGAATAAAAGTCATTTAAAACTGCTTGCGGCTTTAATGTAATGTCTGGTCGGGCAATATGGATGAAAATCATTGAGAAAAACGGCATGGGTACCCCCCCTCCAGCCCATTACCGGGCCCTTTGGGTCTTGTATGGATATTAAGTGGAACCCCGCACCCAAATTAAAAAAAGAAAAGGCGTGGGGCCCCAGGCCCTATATACTCTGAACAGCAGTATGCAGGCGGTGCAAACAAGACAGGGACTGTAGGTTTGTTCTTAAGTAGAATCTGTTTGTAATTTGGAACAGGTACATTTTTTAAGTGTAGCTCCAGCCAAAAAATCTATTTTTAAGCTTTTTGGAAAACATGGGGAAGGGTTATCACCCCTGTAACATTTGTTTTGCGGTCTGTGCCCCTGTTCAGAAGATTTCCCCTCACTTTCAGTCCCAATGACAATTGGATTTAGAAAATTTGGGGTTTTTAGGGAAACAACTGTCTGCCAGTTTCTTGTCCTTCTTGGGCACCCTCTCTTCCTGGGCTCACATTACTGCCTTCATCCTCAACCTGGGTACCATCATCAGAGCCTTCAAAATGCTGTGCATCCTCCTGCAGCATGTACCCTACACTGTGGTCGAACAGTTCGGGGGACTCCTTAGGGCATGATGGTGGGGCTAGGGAAGGAGTAACTGATGACCTTGAGCTGATGGAATAGGCCGCTTTAGCACCTGAATTGGCAGCCAAGGAACTCTGAGCCTGGGTGACAGAGGATGAGGAGGATGAGGATGGCTTAGTCATCCACTCCACCAACTCTTCTGCATGTTGTGGCTCAACACGGCCAGCTGCCGGAAAAAAGGACAAGCGTGCCCCACGGCCATGTGCTGAGGATGCACCGTGTCCACGACCAGCACTGTTGGCTCTAGACACAGAGCCTGCTTGCCCTCTTTTAGTGGCCGGTGAGTGTCTGCCTCTCCTTGTTGGGCTTCCAGACATACTGTATTTGATGTATTTGAATAGGTACACCAGAAATAGCCTGCAGTGAGATGTAGCTGCACAACGCTGGGATGTATATATATACTGAATATACTGCAGCTACCTGAATCAACTGACTGCCTGTAGTATATTAGGAAGAAAACAACAGGAACGCTCTGCCGTGAGATCTAGCTGCACACTGTGAACAGGATACAGTACTGAATATACTGCAGCTACCTTAATCAACTGCCTGCCTGTAGTATATTAGGAAGAGAACAACAGGAACGCTCTCCAGTGAGATCTAGCTGCACACTGTGAACAGGATACAGTACACTGACTGAATATACTGCAGCTACCTGAATCAACTGCCTGCCTGTAGTATATTAGGAAGAGAACAACAGGAACGCTCTGCAGTGAGATCTAGCTACACACTGTGAACAGGATACAGTATATTGACTGAATATACTGCAGCTACCTGATTCAACTGCCTACCTGTAGTATATATTAGGAAGAGAACAACAGGAACTCTCTGCAGTGAGATCTAGCTGCACACTGTGAACAGAATACAGTATACTGACTGAATATACTGCAGCTACCTGAATCAACTGCCTGCCTGTAGTATATTAGGAAGAGAACAACAGGATTGCTCTGCACTGATCTAGCTGCACAGGATACAGTATACTGACTGAATATACTGCTGCTAACTGAATCAACTGCCTGCCTGTAGTATATTAGGAAGAGAATCACAGAAACGCTCTGCAGTGAGACCTAGCTAAACTGTATACAGTATATATACCGTGTATATATATATATATATATATATATATATATATATATATATATTTATATACAGTGGGGAGAACAAGTATTTGATACACTGCCGATTTTGCAGGTGTTCCTACTTACAAAGTATGTAGAGGTCTGTCATTTTTATCTTCAACTGTGAGAGACAGAATCTAAAACAAAAATCCAGAAAATCACATTGTATAATTTTTAAATAATTAATTTGCATTTTATTGCAAGACATAAGTGTAGCGGGTATATGCTTTCTATTTTTTTTTAATCTGGTGGGGAAAACTGTGATGTATGATTCCCTGGGGCCCACCAGGTGGCGCTGTCACTTTGGGCCCGGGGTTGAGTCATCGTTGCAGTGGCGTACCTCTTTTGGTCTCTCTCTGCGGTTGTATGGTGGGGCGGGGAACCTGCCGTGCTTGCTGGGAGGGGGTATAAAGGGGGCGGCCATTTTTGGTGCAGGGAGTCGAGCCCCGGCACCTTCAGCCTGAGGGCGGTGGTTCGTGTCGGTCCCCTAGGCGGGTCTAGGCCTAGAGGACGTTCGGAGGTCGTGTTCCATCCCAGGCACCTTTAGCCTGGGGTGAGGTACTCGGGAGGAGGTCTGGACCTCAGTGCCCACCACTGAGTTCCGCAAGGGAAGGAGGTCCTAGGGAACCCCGGGAGTGGGTACCCGAATCCGGAAGGCGTAATGGACCGGTGGGAGATACTTACTTGAAGACCCGGTGCAGCATATTGCCAGTGACAGGTGAGCCTCCCATCGGAGACCACCTGGAAGGAAATTCCCCCTCGCTCGGAGACCGCAGCCCACTTTCAGGAAGGAAAGTGGAGAGTTCATTGTGTCTGGGCCTACTCCCATCCACACCTCCTTTTCTGTTCTGTTTTACAAGGGAGTCTAACTGATTGTGTTCATTCAAGAAGAATAAAGGAGCGTTGGACTTTAATGGTATGGGGCTCATTTTCTGGCAGACATTGTTCAAGGTAACTCTCATTGAAGGTTCCAGGTGCAGAACACTGACCCGAAGGTAAAACAAGAACTTTGCTTCCACCACACAAACATCTGTGGTGAGGGCTTGGTGTGGTGACCCCGCTCTCTCTCCTCTAAAGTACCCCTAGACAAGAGACAGACGAGCTGATAGAAGAGAGGGGAGAGAGAAGGCCGCTACATAAGTATTTGATCAACTACCAACCAGTAAGAATTCCGGCTCTCACAGACCTGTTATTTTTTCTTTAAGAAGCCCTCCTGTTCTCCACTCATTACCTGTATTAACTGCATCTGTTTAAACTCATTACCTGTATCAGGCCGGGTTCACACTGGGGCGACAAACGCTCCGACATTGGGAGCTCATGTCGCATGACGTGTGAAAATCAATGTTTCCCTATGGGAGCCGTCTTAACTGGTCCGACACATGTCAGTCCGACTTTGAAAATGCTCCCTGTACTACTTTGGTCTGACTTTGATCCGACTTCAGCCCATTGACTATCATTGAAGTCGGATCAAAGTCAGACCGCAGTCTTGCATGATCCGACTTTGGCATGCGACTTGTGCTCTGCTGCTCTTGAGGGGGAACTCCAGGCCAAATTTTAAATAAAAAACCGGCATGGGTTCCCCTCCAGGAGCATACCAGGCCCTTGGGTCTGGTATGGATTTTAAGGGGAACCCCAACGCCGAAAAAACGGCGTGGGGGTTCCCCCAAAATCCAAACCAGACCCTTATCCGAGCACGCAACCTGGCAGGCCGCAGGGGAAGAGGGGGGGCGAGAGAGCGGCCCCCTCCCTCCTGAACCGTACCAGGCCGCATGCCCTCAACATGGGGGGCTTGGTGCTTTGGGGCAGGGGGGCGACCTGCGGCCCCCCCAACCCCAAAGCACCCTGCCCCCATGTTGATGAGGACAGGGCCTCTTCCCGACAACCCTGGCCGTTGGTTGTCGGGGTCTGCGGGTGGGGGGCTTAACGGAATCCGGGAGCCCCCCTTTAATAAGGGGGCCCCCAGATCCCGGCTCCCCACCCTATGTGAATGAGTATGGGGTACATCGTACCCCTAACCATTCACCTGGTGGAAAAAAATGGCAATAAAAAAACACACACAGCTTTTTAAAGCAATTTATTGCACAGCTCCGGGGTCTTCTTCCGACTTCGGGGGTCTCCGCACTCTCCAGTTCTTCCTTCCTTCTGCCGGGCCTCCGCTATCATCTTCTTCCAGCTCTTTTGCTAGCGGGTCCCGGTCTTCTCCGTCGCCTTCTTCCCTCGCACACCGGTTCTTTCTTTCTTCCTTCTGCCGGCCCCTCCACTATCTTCTTTCAGCTCTTTTGCTAGTGGAGGGGTCGGTCTTCTCCGTCGCCGTCGCCGTCTTCTTCCCTCTTCTCCTTCTTGATGTTGACACGTCGCTTCCTCCCACTGTAATGCTTGGCTGTTCGCTCTGCAGCGATTTATTTTAGGCTTCTCATGACGTCACAGTTTGGAGGAAGAAGAAGGATGAATACAACCCCAAGAACACCATCCCAACCGTGAAGCATGGAGGTGGAAACATCATTCTTTGGGGATGCTTTTCTGCAAAGAGTACAGGACGACTGCACCGTATTGAGGGGAGGATGGATGGGGCCATGTATTGCGAGATCTTGCCTAACAACCTACTTCCCTCAGTAAGAGCATTGAAGATGGGTCATGGCTGGGTCTTCCAGCATGACAACGACCCTAAACACACAGCCAGGGCAATTAAGGAGTGGCTCTGTAAGAAGCACCTCATGGTCCTGGAGTGGCCTAGCAAGTCTCCAGACCTGAACCCAATAGAAAATCTATGGAGGGAGCTGAAAATCCGTATTGCCCAGCAACAGCCCAGAATCCCGAAGGATCTGGAGAAGCTCTGTATGGAGGAGTGAGCCAAAATCCCTGCTGCAGTGTGTGCAAACCTGGTCAACAACTACAGGAAACGTATGATCTCTGTAATTGCAAACAAAGGTTTCTGTACCAAATATTAAGTTCTGCTTTTCTGATGTATCAAATACTTATTTCATGCAATAAAATGCAAATTAATTACTTAAAAATCATACAATGGGATTTTCAGGATTTTTGTTTTAGATTCCGTCTCTTACAGTTGAAGAGTACCTATGATAAAAATTACAGACCTCTACATGCTTTGTAAGTAGGAAAACTTGAAAAATCGGCAGTGTATCAAATACTTGTTCTCCCCACTGTATATATATATATATATATATATATATATATATATATACATATATAGATATATATATATATATATCTATATATATATACATACAAAGCCTGGAATGTATATATATATACTAAATATACTGATTTAACTGAATCTACTGCCTGCTCAATCTAGCTAACTGAAATAAAATGTCACTCTCTCTCTCTGAACGCTGCAACACACTACACAAGGCCGACGCGCAGGCGGCCTTATATAGTATGGGGCGTGTACTTAATCCCCTGAGCCATGATTGGCCAAAAGCACCCTGCCTTTGGCCAATTATGGCTCTCTGTGCTGACGGCGCTGTGATTGGACAAAGCATGCGGGTCATAGTGCATGCTTGGCCAATCATCAGCCAGCAATGCACTGCGATGGCGCAGTGAATTATGGACCGTGACACGCCGCTCAAATTTGGCGCAAACGGCCCATAGAGTTCGATCGTCATCGAACGATCGAACAGCCGATGTTTGAGTCAAACTCATGTTCGACACGAACTCGAAGCTCATCCCTAGTGTTGGCACAGTGCCGACTTGAACTCCAAAAAAGCCATTTCAGCATCTGCATTCCCCTCAACCATGACCGATTTCCAACCCTTAGTCAGATCGGTTAATGGAGCCGCCATTGTGGCAAAGTTGGGTACAAATCTCCTGTAGTTTCCCATCATGCCCAGGAATGCACGTAGCTGCTTCTTTGTGAGGGGGCAAGGCCAGTTCTGTATAGCTTCTACCTTGCTGACCTGAGGTTTCACCAGCCCTTTGCCCACGATATACCCTAGGTATTTAACCTTCTCCATTCCTAAAGCACGTTTTTCAGGGTTCACTCTAAACCCCTCCTGCCAAAGGGAGTCCAGCACTGACTGGACTTTGGGTAAGTGTGATTCCCAGTCTCTGCTAAAAATGATGACTATGTCATCCAAATATACGGACGCATATTCCCGGTGAGTTCTTAAAACCCTATCCATTGCTCGCTGGAACATGGCTGGAGGAGTTTGTAGTCCAAAAGGCCTTCTTTTGTACTGAAAACTGCCCTCTGGGGTAGAAAAAACAGTTTTCCCTCTAGCAGCCTTAGTTAATGGATTTGCCAATACCCCTTAGTAAGATCTAATGTAGTGATACAGTATATCTGACTGGATCTAGTCTCTTAATAAGCTTATCTAACCGGTGCATGAGGAAGGCATCAAACCTTGAAACTTCATTAAGTTTCCGGAAATCATTGCAGAATCACAGAGTCCCATTGGGCTTCAGTATCAACACAATCGGGCTCGACCATTCACTCTGCGACTCTTCAATAGTCTCCAGGTCTAACATCTTCTTCACTTCCTCTGAAACGCCCTTCCTCTGAGCCTCTGGGATACGGTAAGGCCGGGCACAAACTTTGACTCCTGGTTCCATGATAATATCATGCTTTATGACATTAGATAGACCCGGCAAGTCTGAAAATTTTTCTTTATTTCTCTGCAAGAACTCCTTTGCTTGCTGACTTTGGATTTTAGACAGGGTATTTGCTACTTGGACACCCTCCACTCCAACTGAGGCTCAAGTCTTGCACCAGCCAGGGAGGTCACTGGCTCCCTGTCCATCCAGAGCTTTAACCACTTCAGCCCCGGACCGTTTGCAATAAGCATATATTGATTGGTTTCAACAAACGTTATAGCGTATACAAAATAGGGGGTAGTTTTATGGCATTTTTATTATTAATTTTGTTTCACTTGTTATGGCGGCGATCTGCGATATTTATAGTGACTGCGACATTATGGTGGACAAATCGGACACTTTTGACACTATTTTGGAACCATTCACATTTATACAGCGATCAGTGCTATAAAAATGCACTGATTACTGTATAAATGTGACTGGCAGTGAAGGGGTTAACCAGTAGGGGGCGAGGAAGGTGTTAAGTGTGTCCTAGAGAGTGATTCTAACTGTTAGGGGGCGTGGCTTACTGTGACACGTCACTGATCGCTGCTCCCGATGAGAGGGAGCAGACGATCAGTGCTGTGTCACTAGGCAGAACAGAGAGATGTCTTGTTTACAAAGGCATCCCCCATTCTGCTGTTCTGTGACCCGATCGCAGGACATCGAGTCTGCAGGTCCCTCGGGCACGGTCACGGAGACCGCGGTGGGCGCGTGCGCCCACTAGGGGGCAGGTTCAAAGCAACGTATATATACGTTGCTTTGCCTGCCCGTGCCATTCTGCCAACGTAAATGTGCGTGAGGCAGTCGGCAAGCGGTTAACAAGTTCACATGATATATCTTATATGGTTTCCTCTTGCCTGGCTGGTGGACTCTATAATTTACCTCCCCCATTTTTTCCACAACTTCAAAGGGACCTTGCCATCTGGCCAAGATTTTACTTTCCACAGTGGGAATCAACACCGCTACTCGATCCCCCATTTAGAAGTGCCTCATTTTAGCAGCCCTATTAAAGACCCATCATTGAGCCTCCTGGGCTTTTGGAAATGTTCCTTGACCAATGGCATCATGGTTAGGATCCTTTCCTGCATTAGAGAAACATATTTAAGAACACTCTTAAGGCCCATACAAACATGCATGCTCAGAACCAATGCTAAACATCAGACAAAAATACCAAAAGTTGCCCAAATAATGGCGGTAAAGATCTGAAAAAACACGTGATTTGGTGAATGTTGGCTGAAAATGTTCTGCCTTGTGTATGCAGTACAGAGGTAAATGTGGATGTGGGGGTACAGAGGTGGACAGGGGGTACAGAGGTAAATGTGGATGTGGGGGTACAGAGGTGGACAGGGGGTACAGAGGTAAATGTGGATAGGGGGGTACAGAGGTGGACAGGGGGTACAGAGGTGAATGTGGATTGGGGGGGTACAGAGGTGGACGGGGGATACAGAGGTAAGCCGTGGGTGAGGGGTACTGAGGTGGACGGGGGATACAGAGGTAAGCCGTGGGTGAGGGGTACTGAGGTGGGCGGGGGATACAGAGGTGAGCTATGGATGAGGGATCAGAGGTAAGCAAAGTGGTGTGTAGAGGTGACCAATATACGGTTACTTTGGGGGGAGGATATGCAAGTACTGCCCCTTGTGCTTATTTTTTTCTGTGCCCTGTATGATACAAACACCTCGCAGTACACACTCCCAATCCCTGTGTGTCATCCTGGACTCCCCTATCTCCCCCCCATATTGATTTCCCTCATCTCTCCACCCCATTCTTCCTGGACTCCACAATCCCCCCCCATCATCCTGGACTCAGCTATCTCCCCCCCACCATCATCGTGGACTCCCCTATCTCTCCCCCAAAATTATTATTATACAGGATTTATATAGTACCAACAGTTTGTGCAGCGCTTCACAACATGAGGGGGGCAGACAGTACAATTACAATACAATTCAATTAGGGTTGTCCCGATACCGATACTAGTATCGGTATCGGTACCGATACTGAGCATTTCCCCAAGTACTTGTACTCGAGGGAAATGCTCCGATGCTTCACCCGATACCTGGGCAGTCAGGGATGATCGGTGCGGCGGGGGGAAGTTTCAAGCACTGGTCTCCCTGTATACATTTCAATACAACTGACAGCTTCTCCCCCCGGAGCCCCCCCCCCTTTCAGCTGCTTTAGCGAAATATATACAGCGGCGATCGGTGCTTCTAAACTCCCCCCAAAGCCGCACCGATCACCGCTGACTGTCCCTGTAACCCCCTCCGTGCTGTTGCTGCTGTCCTTCTTCATGATCTGTGTCCCTTGTCCTCCTCCGTGATGCTGCTCTCCCCCTTCGCATTCTGTGTCCCCCTCCATGCTGCTCTCCCCCTCCGGGTTCGTTGTCCCCTCCGTGCTGCTGTCCGCGCTCCGTGTCCCACTCCTGCTGCTCTCCTCCTCCGTGCTCCGTGTCCCCTCCATGTCCTCCTCCACTCCCTCTGTCCTCGATCTGTCAGGATGGAGAGCGGAGGTAGGAGCCGCTAAACCCGGCTCCTACCTTTTCTGAATGAACAGAGTCATCACTGACTCTGTCCATTCATATAACTGAAACATCGTAACCTGTGTTTACGATGCTTCAGTTTATGAATGGAGAGGAGCCTCCTGTCCATTCATTTTATCTGAGGCTGCAGAGAAAGGGACTGGGGGATCTGTGTCCCTAGTCCCTTTCTCTGTCTCAAAGGGGAGATGTCAGGGGTCTGTTAAGACCCCTGAAATCTCACCAAAGCCCCCCCCCCCCCCCCACAGGTGTAAAAAAAAAAAAAAATTGCAATAAATAAAAAAAATGAATTGAAAAAAATAATAAAAATGTGAATAAAAAAAACACACTCACACAATCCAACCCCCCCCCCCCCCACCAAAAAAAAGAAGAAGAAAGCACTGTAAAAAAACATAACAAAAAATCGTAAAAAAAAAAAAATTGTCAAAAAAAAAATTGTAAAAAAAAAATACTGACACATGTGCCACTGTCACGTGACATTGAAAAAAAAGTATCGGTAATCGGTATCGGCGAGTACTTGAAAAAAAGTATCGGTACTTGTACTCGGTCTTAAAAAAGTGGTATCGGGACAACCCTAAATTCAATGCATAAGTTTACGTGTGCGTTTGTTTTCTGGAATGTTGAGGTGGAGAGCAAATTTGCCTGGGTGGGGCCCAAAAAAATGTTTGCCCAGGGTCCAATCAATATTAAAGACAGCCCTGGGTGCAGTAGAGGCTACGCTACATAGATATGACAACATGTGCCGAGTGCCCTCCTGCACACAGCACAAGCCTGAGACTAGCCCCGCCCCGCCTCTCACTCCCCTATCAGGCGGAGTAATCTCTGCCCGACAGGCGCTTCCTAGTCACGGCCGGCGTGACATCACTGAGAGGCTGGCCGGGAGACAGGATGGGAAAAGAGCATGGAGTGCTGCCACCCGCCGGAGCTATAAAATGGGAGTGCAATCAAGGAGGAGGAACCAAGCAGGGCATCATCACACATGTAAGCAGATTGATTGGGGGGGGGGGCAGCTGAGGGGAGTTTGCTTAATTAGCAATGGTATTGGTAATATGCAGCAGGGAGGAGGTTAATGCACTGTCACTGATGCATTAGTATAGATCCCATTGTCTGTAAGCGCTGTAGCTTTTCACAGTGGGGGGGGGGGGGGGGCTCAGTTTTTCATCTTCGCCCTGGGAACTGGATGACCTTGTCTTGGCACTGGGTACAGTATGTCCTTACCTCTACTTTTAGACCTGGCCAGTAAAACCGTTGGTGATCCATGCCTCCATCTTCTCAATTCCCAGGTGTCCCCCTAACACATCGTTATGGGCCAGGCCCAGAAACTGTTGTCTGTACTGTTGGGGTACCATCAATTGTTCTACCACACTTTCTCTTACTTTGTTAACCCGATAAAGCAATTCATCACATACTGCAAAGTGTGGTCATCGCTCATAAGCACCTGGCTCTTGGGTAAGGTGACCATATTTTTAAAATGAAATCAGGGGACATTTTTTTTTACTAGTAATGGCGGCAATCAGCGACTCTCTGCCTGTCGCCGATGCCCGCCTCACAGTCTGTCAAGTCTTAAGCCCTGTACACACGATCGGATTTCATATGGATTTTAAACCAATGGATTTTTCCATCGGAAAACTGATGAAGCTGACTTCCATCAGTCTTGCCTACACACCATCAGTCAAAAAACCGACCGTTCCAAACGCGGTGACGTAAAACACTCTAATGAGCCAAGAAAAATGAAGTTCAATGCTTCTGAGCATGCGTTGAATTGATTCTGAGCATGCGTGGGTTTTTTAACCGATGGACTTGCCCATAGATTTTTTTTTATAATCAAATTTTTTTTTATTTTGTCATAAGCTTCAACATTTCCATTCAGCATTGTACATTTATATAGGACACAACATTGCAAGAAGGAACTAGGTACAAAATTGTCCTATCGAAAAAATGTATCAGTTATATTATCTATCCCCCCCCCCAAGGGAAAGGAAAAAAAATGAATACATGAAGATAAGACAATTCCCTCCCCCCCTCCACTCCCCCTCTCCCCCCCATCCCCGGCTGCGGTGGATTAAGTCTGCTCTGTCCCCACTCACTTCATTCCTTCTACTTAAGTCACATGTTCTCCTACTGTGTTCTTATTTATCACTTATCCCATACCCCCTCCTACTTCCAAAGAGGCCTTTAATGGCCATAGTGCCTATTCTTTTTGTGTGAGAAAAAAAAAAAGAGAAGAAAGAAGAGAAGGCAGGAAGAGAGAAAAGAGAAAAGAAAAACATATATACACATATACATACATACACACACATACACATATACATACATATATACATATATACATATATATATACACATATATACACATACATATACATATACATACACACACACATACACATACACATACATTCCTCTTTTTTTTTTATTTGTGCCTCGTGATTAGGTGTTGATTACCCCTACTTGTGTATAGCGGCCTCCATGGCCTTATTCCCACCTTGAATAAAAGCAAACAAACTTTGCCCATAGATGATCGGAATTTGCTATTGGTTTTTTATCCATCGGAAAAATTTAAAACATGTTCTATTTTTTGACACGGATGGAAAAAAGACCGATGGGGCCCATACACGATCGGTTTGTCCGATGAAAAAAATCCATGGGACTGTTTTCATCGGTAAATCCGATCGTGTGTACGCGGCTTTACTCTCCGGCTACTACTGGGTGAGGAGCGGAGAAAGATCACTCCGCCAGGGAAGGCAAGGAGATAAGCAGGCATGTGGCTGGCCGGGACTTGAGCCAAGGCAGAAGAACATGCAAGCGGAGCTGAATAGGCATGCACCCGAAACTGAAGAAATATTCACTCCACTCCAACCAGCACATTATCATCAGAAAGGGGCACAGATAATGGAAAAAAATACACCCCCCTTAGCTAGTAGGAGTGGCAGAGCAGGGGGGTGTAATTCAGATTTTTTTTTATTTTATTCTGCACTGACTGTCTTTGAAATTTCCCCAGCCCCTGTTCAAATCCAATCTGGGGACAAACCTGGGGACAGACTTGGTCCGGGGACAGTGTCCTCAATCCGGGGACTGTCCCTGGAAACCGGGGATGTCTGGTCACCCTACTCTTGGGGAACCCCATTTACCACTACAACCTGTTCCCGTGCTCGGGCCAAAGTGGAGTCCTGCATCTGGGCTGTACCAAATTCCCCCTGGGGAATACCCAAATCTGGGAGGGCAGGGGGAAAAGGCCACTTCCTCATACTCTTCTCCCAGCATTACCTGAAGGGGAGAAGGCCCTCCCCCCCCCCTCAGTGTTCAGTTTGGTCTGTGGACCACATATTTTGTTGGCATCCTCAACAGTATTACTTTAATTACTAGCAACCAGATTATTAGCATTTTCATCATCCAAATCACCATCAATAAGGTTTGGCGGTTCAGGGTTACTCCCTCAATAGCCGGAACAGAGAGACTAGTTTCTCCCTAGTCTCTGGTCCGTTCATGTAGTTCTCCTTGTTCCCAGAGTTTCACAAATAATGGAAAGTCTTTTCCTATTATAACATCATGCACCAAGTTCTTTACCACCCCCACCTCTTGAGTACCACTGCCACATGCTGTGGAGATGGACACCGAGATGAGAGCTTACTCTCTAGTGTCCACATGAATGCACACCACCCGTAAAGTTTTGCTTACCGGGACTATACTCCCACTACTGGGGTGAACCAGGGTTACCATGCTTCCGGAGTCCAACAAAGCCTTGTCAGGGAGGTGGTTGACTTTAACTTCACACTCAAATTTCCCCTTACCAAGGTCAAGATGTGTGGTGCATGCTTTATGGGCAAAAAAGGCCCCCTCCGGAGAACCCCGCATTCCATGGGATCCTCTTGCAGTGGGCAGTGTGCCCGGGTATGACCCTAGAAACGACACCACCAACATTGTACATCCCCTACTTTCCGACCAGGAACAGACAGCTGAGGAGGTATGAGGAGTGACTCCTGGCCTTCCAGGATGTTTGTTCCAGGGCTCTGTGGGACATTCTTCTGAAGGGCTGCAGTTGATCGAATGGGCTGTGGCAGACTGGGCCCTGGGCGCTTGGTAGAGCCGAGTAGATCCTCCACTACTGTATAACTTTCCACCATCTCGACAAAGAGGTTCACTGTTTTGGGGTCTCCATGGCTGATCCACCATTGAAGTTCGTCTGGCAGGTATCGGTCCAGCGTGACCCGCTCCACAATTTGGGGGCCAGACAACACCTCAGGCTGCAGCCATTTTTTTATCAGCTGCACCAAGTCATGCATTTGAGACCTGGGTGGCTGATCTGGACGATACTTCCATTGTAGCACCTGTTGGGCCTGGACGGCCGTAGTCACCCCCAGACGAGCCAGAATTTCTGCCTTTAGCTTTTGATAGTCTTTAGTGTCATCAGGTGGCAGGTCAAAGTAGGCCTTTAGAGGATCTCTAGTGAGGAAAGGACCCTTCTCTCTCTGCCATCCTCTCAAATGTAGCAAGACATGCCTCTACATCATCACTCAGGGACAACTTCTGAAGAAAATTTCTCACCCTCACCATCACCTGGTTGCCAGGGGCAACAGCCGCTTGCTCATGCCCACGAGAAAGCTGCTGCACTGCTTCTTGTAAGGCACCTGAGTCTGAATAACCCCTTTCTGGGCCACCTGCTAGGCTGCCAGCTGGGCCTCCAATAGGCAAGTACTTTCTTGCTGCAGAGCCATCGCCTCTTTGTGGTGAGTATGTTGTACCTTCAGCTGGGTTGCTAAGCACCGATTAGCTTCCTCATGGTGAGTCTGTGCTTGCATATTAGCTGTTTAATCTCTGTCTCTTTAAATGTCAGTTTTAAGTCCAATGAAAAAAACATGCCTGTTATTCTGTCCTGCCCACATCCTCCACCAGTTGTAAAGTTTGAGGGAACCAGCTAGATCACAGGACACAGGCTTTGCAACCAAAGTAGGGTTCATTAAACTTAAACAGCTTCACGGCAGCAAAATATCACAACAGAACGAAATATAAGTCTCATCGACTTGCGGAGTTCAGAACTTCCATCGCAGTAAAACAGTCCCAGATTTTTGCAGAGGGTAACTTCCCCTGCTAGCAGGTTTCCAGTCAGGACACTGCCATGAACTTTCACACCTGTACACAACTCCACCATCCACAGACTTCTCTGTGCTCCTCCACCCACACCTACAACTTCCTGTCTTTTTTTGAAACCCACTTTCTCTGACCAGTGAGTTAACCCTTAAAGGGACCACAATCCAAACAGAGGGGAAATATAGAATCCTTCCAGGACCCAGTCATGGCGTATATATATATTGTGAGGGGGTTAGCTCGGCAGCGGGTGTGTGTGACCCCCGGGATGGGCTCCCCACACAAAAACAGGCCCAGCAAACGGAGGTTGTGGTTTTCAAAATCAAAAAAAGGTGCGGTTTATTTTCTATTTACAGTGACAAAACACAGCAAAGCCAAAAGAAACATAAACAAAATAAATCCTGGTCAACTTGACCTCTGACTAAACATACAGGTTTCCTAACTAACAACTGGGATCAGCCTAGTGCTGTCCTAGTCCCTAAGTCCCTGGTTTTAAATGTCCAAGCAAATAGCCACACAGGCTTTGTCTCACCGCACAGGGGTTCACTCTCCCTAGACAGTCCACACAGGTCTGGGTCCAGGCATGAGCTAACATCTAATGAAGCTGGGAGTTCTTATAGAGGCCTAAATGAGCTGACAAGCTTCAGCTGGTCTCATCAACTCCCTGTCTGCACGACGCCCCACACTCTTCCTAGAGGTATGAGTCATCCATGAGCCCACTAGCCTTAGCTGGGCTTATACAACTCTCCACCTAGTTGTATAAGTCGGCGTAAAGCCTGAATCTGGGCGAAATATATCTACCCCCCTGGATGCAACCAGGTGACTTTACCTTCCTGCTGTCACAATATATATATATATATATATATACGTATATACTCGAGTATAAGCCGAGTTTTTCAGCACATTTTTTTGTGCTGAAAATGCCCCCTCGGCTTATACTTGAGTCACCTTTTTGCGCCTGATCTCCTGGACTTTGGGGACCCGGTACTGACCTTCCATAGGTTCCCTGGACCCCAAACTTGGCACACATGTAGCCCCACTTTTTATCTATAAGTGTGCAAATTTTGTTGTAAGGGGAATCTATGGCCGGGGAGCACCGATTTTTCAAAGCCGGGCACCCCTTCCATAGACTCCCATGTTAAACGGTCATTTCTCCAGCGACTTTGGGGATCGGATACCAGCCGGTCTTAGGTCCCCTGGATCCGAAACTTGGCACACATGTAGCCCCATTTCTCCTCTACAAGTGTGCAAAGTTTGTTGACAGCCGGGGAGCACCGATTTTTCAAAGCCGGGCACCCCTTCCATAGACTCCCATGTTAAACGTCAGTCTAGTCATGGGCACAGTAAGGCATGGACACAGTGAGGCATGGGCACAGTGAGGCATGGACATGGACACAGTGAGGCAAAGTGAAGCACAGTGAGGCATGCAGATGGACACCCTAAGAAGGGGGGGTTTGCCTGGTTAAGGACAGGGTCAGGGGTTACTTTGGGGAAAAAATAATTTGACCATAAGCCAAATAAGTTGAATTGATTGGCTAATATTTATTAAGTAACAAAATTGAATGGATTATATACTGTACCAGAGTTCTATCAAACGATAAAAAAAGGTACCACTTGGTACCGTACACATAAATTACTGACAGGACATACTCAGACAAACATGTAACAAAAAGACACTGGTCCGAACGCTACGGTTCAGCCAATGGAATTATACTACCACTGGGAAGTGCCCAAATTATTTCCCAAAAATCTGATTAATTTATTCAGTAAGTGCAATTGCACAATTACCATCAAATGGACGTAATTATCCAAAGGCTGGACCTGTGAAGGAGAGTGGGTCAAGGGAAGGGGGGGAGGGATGGAGGTCCAGGGATGTTCACTGATATTAGGTTGGATAATCGCTACCTAGACGTTGGAAGCAAATACTGAAAAGGATATGTCCACCAATAATGCTAAAGCAAAAAGTTCCAAGAAGAAAATATATTTATATCGATGTAAATAGTTTGTCAAAAACCTCTTTAGTATTTGATACAATCCTCTATACTGGTGAGTAGTGATGAGCCGAACACCCCCGGGTTCGGTTCGCACCAGAACCCACAAACAGACCGAAAGTTCGCACGAACTTTAGAACCCTATTAAATACAATGGATGCGAACGTTTGAAATCTAAAGTGCTAATTATAACGACTATTATGCATGTTATTGTCCTAAAAAGGGTTTGGGAACCCGGGTTCTGCACCAGGGGACATGTATCAATGCAAAAAGAAGTTTTAAAAACGGCCGTTTTTCGGGAGCAGTCATTTTAATGATGCATAAAGTAAAAAAAAAAAAAGTCAAATATTCCTTTAAATATCGTACCTGGGGGGTGTCTAAAGTATGCCTGTGAAGTGCCACGTGTTTCCCGTGTTTAGAACTGTCCCTGCACAAAATTAAATTTCTAAAGGAAAAAAAGCCATTTAAAACTGCTTGCGGGTTTAATGTAATGTCTGGTCCGGGTAATATGGATGAAAATCTTTAAGAAAAATGGCATAGCCAAGATACTCAAGTTGGAGTGCAGGAATGAGCCCTGCTGCAAAGCATTGCATAAAATATTGTAATAACACGCCCCTGTTAAACAGGGGCTGAAAAATTGGGCCTTAGCCACTGGTGCTGGTGCCACGACACTGCAACCTCTCCCAGATACTCTAGTTGGAGTGCAGGAATGAGCCCTGCTGCAAAGCATTGCATAAAAAATTGTAATTACATGCCCCTGTTAAACAGGGGCTGAAAAATTGGGCCTTAGCCACTGGAGGCGTCACCCAGAAACAAAAATGTTCTTCCAAGCTATCATCATCAATCGGATCATTGAGGAGGAGGAGGATAGTCAGTCAACATAACAGGACAGTCACTCAGCATCAGCATCAGTCTTGAAGGGATGTGACATTTGAAAATAAATTAGTCTGTTATATCAGCTTCAGGTGTTTGGTAGCTGGTGGTGATCCAAGACTGGTTCATCTTTATGAAGGTCAGTCGATCAACCGAGTCGGTGGACAGGCGCACCCTGTGATCCATGTCAAATCCACCAGCAGCACTGAATGTGCGTTCTGAAAGAACGCTGGATGCAGGACAGGCCAGTAGCTCAATTGCATACTGTGCAAGCTCTGGCCAGTGATCCATCCTCAAGACCCAGTAAGCCAGAGGATTTTCGGTGGGGAAGGTGTCCAAGTCTGACCTTGCCCCTAGGTATTCCTGCACCATGTATATCAGACGCTGGCGATGGTTGCTGGAACCGATCATACCTTGGGGCTGCGGACTAAAGAATTGTCTGAACGCATCGGTCAGACGGCCACCTTCCCCACCGCTCCTTCTTTGACTGACCGAAGCCTCAGCAACTCGTTGTCCAGGACCAGGAGTTTGTAACCTCCCAGCCTCTGGGAACACGTTGCACAGACCTTTCTGCAAGGCCTCCCGGAGTTGTCTCATCCTCTGCTCCCTCGGCAATGGTAAGATAAGGTCCGCAAACTTACCCTTGTACCGTGGATCAAGGAGAGTGGCCAGCCAGTAATGGTCCCTCTCCTTGATCCGAAGAATACGAGGATCCTTCCGCAGACTTTGCAGGATCAGGGAGGCCATGCAGCGTAGGTTAGCTGAGGCATTCGGTCCGGAGTCCTCTGGGTCACTAAGGACGACATGATCCGCAGCCACCTCCTCCCAGCCGCGTACAAGTCCACTGGTTTCTTGGGACTGTAAATCATCCCTAAAAGACTGCTGCTGATGATGCTGAGTGCCAGGCTCCACCTCCATGCTGACACAATCCTCCTCCTCCTCCTCCTCCTCTTCCTGTGCGATGGGTGGGACAGAAGGAACACTGTCTGGGTAAAGGGGGCCTTGAAAGGCGAGGAAGTCCTCCTCTTCCTGCCTCTGTTCTGCCTCAAGTGCCCTGTCCATTATTCCACGCAGCGTATGTTCCAACAGGTGGACAAGAGGTACAGTGTCACTGATGCATGCACTGTCACTGCTCACCATCCCCGTGGCCTCCTCAAATGGTGCCAGATCAGTGCATGCATCCCTGATTATGCCCCACTGGCGTGGTGAAAAAAACCTGAGCTCCCCTGACCCTGTCCTAGTGCCGTAGTCACACAGGTACTCATTGATGGCCCTCTGCTGCGTGTGCAGCCGCTGCAGCATGGCCAACGTTGAGTTCCACCTGGTGGGCATGTCACATATAAGGCGGTTCTTGGGCAGGTTCAACTCCTTTTGCAGCTCAGCCAGGCGAGCACTGGCATTATAAGATCTGCGGAAATGCACACAGACTTTCCTGGCCTGCCTCAGGACATCCTGTAAGCCCGGGTACCTGCCCAAGAACCGCTGAACCACCAGGTTAAGGACTTGAGCCACACAGGGCACATGGGTCAGTTGTCCCTGTCGGAGGGCGGAGAGGAGGTTGGTGCCATTGTCGCAAACCACCATTCCTGGCTTAAGCTGGCGTGGCATCAACCACCTCTCGGCCTGCCTCTGCAGAGCAGACAGAACCTCTGCCCCAGTGTGGCTCCTGTCCCCCAAACACACCAGCGCAAGCACGGCATGGCATCTTTTTGCCTGCGTACTTGCGTAGCCCCTTGAACGCCTACGGAGCACCGCTGGTTCCAAAGACAAAGCACAGGAAGAGGCCATGGAGGAAGAAGAAGAGGAGGGGGTGGAGGAGAGAGGTGTGTCACAACCAGTAGTAGCATTTTGGAGGCGTGGCGGCGGAACAACCTCCAACACTACTGCACCTTGTCCTGCATCCTTCCCAGCTGCCAAAAGAGTGACCCAATGGGCCGTGAAAGAAAGGTAACGTCCCTGTCCATGCCTGCTGGACCATGAGTCAGCGGTAATATGCACCTTACCGCTGACCGCCCTGTCCAGTGAGGCCAAGACATTGCCTTCCACATGCCGGTAGAGAGCCGGAATCGCCTTCCGTGGGAAAAAGTGGCATTTGGGAACCTGCCACTGAGGAACCGTACATTGCACAAACTCACGGAAGGGGGCCGAGTCTACCAACTGAAAAGGCAGCAGTTGAAGCGCTAGCAATTTAGCCAAGCTAGCATTCAACTGCTGGGCATGTGGATGGCTGGGAGTGAACTTCTTTCGACGGTCCAGCAGCTGGGGCAGGGAAATTTGCCTGCTAGAATCGGACATCGATGTACTGCTAGCAGAGTGCCCGTAAGTACTTGGCTGTGACACACCTAATTCTACACCTTCATTCCTCTCAGTGCAGGTTTCAGAGAGGACTGAAGGTATAGTGGGGTTGGAGATCCCAGCTGATGCGGTGCAAGGAGAGGTCCGCTTTGTTCTTTGGTGTGGGTCTTTAAGGTAGGCTTGCCAACGAGCTGCATGGCAGGTCAACATATGTCTGGTCAAGCATGTGGTGCCCAAGCGGGTGATGTTTTGGCCACGCGATATACGCTTGAGACATATGTTGCAAACAGCAGCTGTGCGATCTGATGCACTCGACTCAAAAAAGGCCCACACCAATGAACTTTTTGAATAACGGGCAGAGGCAGCGCCCTGCACAGGCGGAGCTCTGCTGTGTGATTCCGTCGGTGTGCTGCCCTTACGCTGGCCCCCCGAGGGCATCCTGCCTCGCTGGAGATGTGCCTCCTCCTCATCCTCCTCCTCCTCTCTCCTATTAGGCACCCACGTGGAGTCAGTGACCTCATCATCCCCTCCCTCCTCATCACTAGAGCCAATCTGGCAGTATGCTGCAGCTGCTGGAACATGACTGCCAGATTGGTGTCCTTCTTGAGCATCCCCTCTCTACTCTCACGCTACTGCCTTCCTCTAGCTGGGTATCATCATCAGACCCTTCGAAACGCTGGGCATCCTCCTGGAGCATGTACCCAACACTGTGCTCAAACAGTTCGGGGGACTCCTCAGGAGGACATGGTTGGTCTAGGGAAGGAGTGACTGATGATGAAATTGATACCCGGGAAGAGGACGCTTTGGCAGCTGCTTTGCCAGTACCCTGAGCCTGGGTGAGAGAGGATGAGGAGGATGAGGAGGGCTTGGTCATCCACTATACCAAGTCTTCGGCATGATGCGGCTCAACACGTCCAGCTGCCGAAAAGAAGGACAAGCGTGTCCCATGGCCATGTGCTGATGGCGATGCACCGCGTCCACGACCAGCACTGTTGTCTCTAGACACAGAGCCTGCTTGCCCTCTTTTATTGGCTCCTGACTGTCTGCCTCTCCTTGTTTGCCTTCCAGACATTCTAATGGCCTGCAGGGAGATGGGAAAACCAGCAATAAGGCCTAGCTTCAGGAGTATATTTTGCAGGAATCACACTACGCCTGCTGTAAGTGCTGCAAATGCCTGTTGGTGTAACACACCAGGAAAACACAGCAATACGGGCTAACTTCAGGTGTATAATGTGCAGGAGGCACACTCCGCCCGCTGTAAGTGCTGCAAATGCCTGTTGGTGTAACACACCGGAAAAACACAGCAATACGGGCTAACTTCAGGTATATAATGTGCAGGAGGCACACTCCGCCCGCTGTAAGTGCTGCAAATGCCTGTTGGTGTAACACACCAGGAAAACACAGCAATACGGGCTAACTTCAGGTGTAATATGATCAGGAGGCACACTCCGCCCGCTGTAAGTGCTGCAAATGCCTGTGGGTGTAACACACCAGGAAAACACAGCAATACAGGCTAACTTCAGGTGTAATATGATCAGGAGGCACACTCCGCCCGCTGTAAGTGCTGCAAATGCCTGTTGGTGTAACACACCAGGAAAACACAGCAATACGGGCTAACTTCAGGTGTATAATGTGCAGGAGGCACACTCCGCCCACTGTAAGTGCTGCAAATGCCTGTTGGTGTAACACACCAGGAAAACACAGCAATACGGGCTAACTTCAGGTGTATAATGTGCAGGAGGCACACTCCGCCCGCTGTAAGTGCTGCAAATGCCTGTTGGTGTAACACACCAGGAAAACACAGCAATACGGGCTAACTTAAGGTGTATAATGTGCAGGAGGCACACTCCGCCCGCTGTAAGTGCTGCAAATGCCTGTTGGTGTAACACACCAGGAAAACACAGCAATACGGTCTAACTTCAGGTGTAATATGATCAGGAGGCACACTCCGCCCGCTGTAAGTGCTGCAAATGCCTGTTGGTGTAACACACCAGGAAAACACAGCAATACGGGCTAACTTCAGGTGTATAATGTGCAGGAGGCACACTCTGCCCGCTGTAAGTGCTGCAAATGCCTGTTGGTGTAACACACCAGGAAAACACAGCAATACGGGCTAACTTCAGGTGTATAATGTGCAGGAGGCAGGCAACCTGCCTGTGGCCAATTATGGCTCTCCTAGCTGCCGGTGCTGTGATTGGCCAAGCATGCGGGGTCACAGTGCATGCTTGGCCAAATTGTTAAAATGTGTTTTTCTGTTGTTCTGGAACTTCAGGGCCTCCGAAAATGTGATGGGTAATCAGGAAAAAGCAAAAAAACGAATAAAGCAAAAAAAACGAATTTTACGAATTTCCGAAAAAAAGCAAAGAACTTAAAAAACGAATTTCCGAATTTTTTGAATTTCCGAAATTCGGAAATTGTTTTTTTTTTTTTGCTTTTTTTGCTTCTTTCGGAAATTCGAAAAATTCGTTTTTTTCGTATTATTCTTTTTTTCGGAAATTCCGAATTCCGAATTTCCCGAATTTCCGAAAAAAGCAAACAAAACGAAAAAAAATATTTTTCGAATTTACTGAATTTCCGAAAGAAGCAAAAAAACGAAAAAAAACGAAAACGGAAAAAACTAATTTTTTTAATTTCCCGAATCTCCGAATTTCCGTAAAAAGCAAAAAAACGAAAAAAAACAAAAAAAAACAGAATTTTTCGAATTTACCGAATTTACGAAAAAAGCAAAAATCAAACAAAAAAAGAATTTTTCGGCAGTGCACGTGTCTATTTCAGGCTAGGCAAAAAAAATTGCTCACATACCTGTATATTGTATGTCCATACTCAGAAGAAAAAGCAAAATGTATTTTGTGGTGTAAGAATGCCCACGCTTTGTATAAGTAGTAACTTTTTAAAATAAAAACTTTAAAAAAATTATATTGAATTTATTTTCTTTATTTTCTAAAAAAAGTAATTATTATTATTCTTAAAAATCAATTTGGGTTGCCTACTTTCCAAAAAGTGTTCATATTGGAGGTGTTTGTACTATCCTCCAGAAATGTGATAGATAGGCAGACAATCGGGGTTCATAAATTTCAAGTATACATACCAAACCAAAGAAATGTAACATAATACATTTTGAACTAAATTTTGTCTCTGCTTTATAACAGCAACTAAGAGAACAGGGTTTTTATTAAAAATGTGTGGCTTTTTTTTCTTTATATAAAAAGTGGACTCTTTAAAAACGTCTGCACTTATTTGGCTTTATTTGGCATTGTATGTCTTTAATTAGCAGTAATCAGCATGGATTCATGAAGAATCGTTCTTGCCAAACCAATCTATTAACCTTCTATGAGGAAGTGAGTTGCCATCTAGATAAAGGAAGACCCATAGACATGGTGTATCTGGATTTTGCAAAAGCATTTGACAAAGTTCCCCATAAACGTTTACTGTACAAAATAAGGTTTGCATGGACCATAGGGTGAGTACATGGATTGAATACTGGCTACAAGGGCGAGTTCAGAGGGTCGTGATAAATGGGGAATACTCAGAATGGTCAGGGGTGGGTAGTGGGGTCCCCCGGGGTTCTGTGCTGGGACCAATCCTATTTAATTTGTTCATAAACCACCTGGAGGATGGGGTGAACAGTGCAATCTCTGTATTTGCGGACAATACTAAGCTAAGCAGGTCAATATCTTCTCTGCAGGATGTTGCAAAAAGATCTGAACAAATGAATGGGGTGGGCAACTACATGGCAAATAAGGTTCAATGTAGAAAATTTTAAAATAATGCATTTGGGTGGCAAAAATATGAATGCAATCTATACACTGGGGGGAGAACCTCTGGTGGAATCTAGGATGGAAAAGGACCTGGGGGTCCTAGTAGATGATAGGCTCAGCAATGGCATGCAATGCCAAGCTGCTGTTAACAAAGCAAACAGAATATTGGCATGCATTAAAAAGAGGATTAACTCCAGAGATAAAATTATAATTCTCCTGCTCTACAAGATTCTGGTCCTGCCGCACCTAAAGTATGCTGTCCAGTTCTGAGCACCAGTCTATAGGAAGGATGTACTGGAAATGGAGCGAGTACAAAGAAGGGCAACAAAGTTAACAAAGGCTTTGGAGGATATTAGTTATGAGGAAAGGTTGCGAGCAATGAACTTATTCTCTCTGAAGAGATGCTTGAGAGGGGATATGATTTCAATTTACAAATATCATACTAATGACCCCACAATAGGGATAAAACGTTTTTGCGGAAGGGAGTTTAACAAGAAGAAAAGACCTTAATTAAAGTGGATGTAAACCCTCCATACACCCAGTGAAGTGCACAGCCTCAGATGATACACAGGGATGAAACTAATCTCCCTACCTAGGTTTTACATTTATATCTGCTGTCTTCACATTTATATACTGTTTAGAAAGTTGAGATCGTGTTAGGAGATTTTCTCTTTCTGGTTAACACAAGAGTGTAATGTCTGGGCATACAGCCAAGATAGCTAACATTGCTGATTGGAAGAAAGGCACACACCCCCTCTCATCATAGGCAGAGACTCTCAGAGGTGTTTTGTATTAGGACCCCCTCTCTGCTAATCTATTTTAGAAACCTCCCCGGACAGAAGATTCAGGCTGCATTTGTCTAAAAAGTCTGAGAATTTGTCAGGAGTTATCAGGCTGATAACAGAGGAACAGTTTAGGAGAGAGCTATGGGACTTAGCTCATTGAAGAGAGATAACAAAATACTGCAGATATACTGTATGTGCCCAGCTCAAAATTCATGAATCGGGTTTACTTCCACTTTAAATTATGTAGAGGGTTCTTTACTGTAAGAGCGGCAAGGATGTGGAATTCCCTTCCACAGGCGGTGGTTTTAGCGGGGGGCATCGATGGTTTCAAGAAACTAGTAGATAAACACCTGAACGACCACAACATACAAGGATATACAAGGCAATACAGTAAAACCTTGGTTTGAGAGTAACTTAGTTTGAGAGCGTTTTGCAAGACAAGCAAAATATTTTAATAAATTTTGACTTGATATACAAGCGATGTCTTGATATAAGAGTAGCGTCATGTCACAACTGAGTATGAAATAGAAGAGAAGCGCCTCTAAGTGTTATAATATGGTTACATTTAATGAAGGTACAACATTTAGAAACTCACATGGTTGATGATTAAAACAGGCACATCTAAGTATGCAGGCATCAGGAGTAAAGCTGTCCACAAAGACCATCCTCTGCACCACCATTGATGTCGTCCCTTCCAGGAGCGGTTCAAGCCTCGCTTTCAGCTCGCTCTACTGCAGGGTAGTCTTCCCGATCACGATTGCAGACTAACAGCAGTGAGGAGGACGGTCTATGTGGATCGCTTTACCCCGGATCCCTGCATACTTAGATGTGCCTCTTTTAATCATCAACCATGTGAGCTGGTAAATGTTGTACCTTCAATAAATGTATCCATATTGCTACACTTACAGGCGCCTCTCTTCTATTTTATACTCTGTAGCTCCTGCTGGATTTTGCTTCTAATCCTCTTGTGGAGGCTTCCATTTGTGGATGGACATTTTATGGTTACACAACTTATCACATTGCTATAATCTTTTTATATGGACTATAGACTGAAAGACTTATGAATAAATGGTTGTGGAAAGAATCATTTGAGTTTCCATTATTACTTATGGGAAAATTTGCTTTGATATACAAGTGATTTGGATTACAAGCATGCTTCCGGAACAAATTATTCTCGCAATCCAAGGTTTTACTGTACTGACATAAAATCACACACATAGGTTGGACTTGATGGACTTGTGTCCGTCAACCTCACCTACTATGTAACTATGTAACTATTTTCACCCAATCTGTTGTCATTTTAATTTATTTTCCCTGTATGTCTTTAACCGCTTCAGCACTGAAAGGTTTTACCAACTTCCTGACCTGGCCATTTTTTGCGATACGGCACTGCATCGCTTCAACTGACAATTCCATGGTCATGCGACACTGTACCCGTATGTATTTGATTGCCTCTGCGCATTTTTTTGTGCTATAAACAAAAAAATACAATATTTTTTTACTTTCTGCTACAATACATATCCAAAAAAAATAATTTTTGTTCATGTTCATACATCACGGGACACAGAGACTTAGATAATTACTTAGTGGGTTAGATAGTCACCATCAGGTAATTGGACACTGGCAACCCTAATTACAAGGCGAGTTCCTCCCCTATATAACCCCTCCCATTTGGAGAGCACCTCAGTTTTTTTGCCAGTGTCTAAGGTGGTTGGTCATGTTGAACATGTGCCAAGAAGAGAGCTCTTTTTGATGGTCTCTGCGGAGGCCTAGGAGCTATACAACCAGATCCATACCTCGGGCCAATACTAAATGCTTAAGATGGATGGTACCCAGGCCTCCTAGAAAGAAGAAACAAGGTTTTGCCTGTAATGTCTCTCTTCGGAGGTCTGGGCTCTGGGATCCAGGCTTTGGTGTACTATTTTAACAGTGGCATGAAAAGTTTCTGGCAGAGTCTTCTACAGGTCCAGGGAAGAGGATCTTGTAAGTAGGAACCCAGAACCCTGAAGGTTGGCACAACATTACCCTCCGTGATGGGTGAAGGCTGGATCTGTTGTTCTCAGCAGTTTTCCTGCGGCGGGGATAAGGTAAGGTAAGATAATTTTTTGAATATTATCTTCTGTGAGTAGTTGCATGTCTTACCTGGTTTCCGCCACCAGAGGGAGTAAGTAACATACCTGGTGTATACTTACATGCTGTCCAGGGACACGCTCAGTGAAGTTGGTCTGATAAAAACCGCTCACCTCCTCCGCTGCAGGCTCTGCCACCATAACTATAAGAGAGGGGATGAAGTCTAGGGGTCCCACAAAGTCCTCCAGCGGTCTTCTCTTCTCCTCCCTCACCCCTGGCATGCAGGGGGCGCGCTTTTGACTGTACAGGTGACAGGGAAGGAAGGGGGAGGAGTGGTTGCGCGCACGTGCACGGCTCATCAGTGCGCAGGCGCCAAAGCGCCATGATTTAAAAGCCCAGCACGCCAGAGCCTTCTTTAAAGCCGTGGGACACAGATCTGTGGGCTGTAAGCATCTCAGCGGATTGGATCCAGGCATACCTAAGACTCCTTCCCGGGAACGACATGATTTGTACAACATCCACATTTGCCTTCTGAGTTTTGGAAATTGCCTTGATGCTGGTCTTCCCTATGATTATCTGATCTGGAGTATTCTGCTGTCATCGTTTGACCCTCCACAACATTTGAATACATTGTCTACTTATCTCCATTTTCTGGTAAGCAGATTGTGAGCACGGTGGTGTGGTGTGCTTTAAAAATCCTTTTTTGCACACTGAAGTCTGGTGGCGGTATTACATCATTTTTCACGTCTATCCAATATTGATTGATTTTCTACTTTTTGGACTTTTTTCATTCACATTTTTTATAGCGCTGCATTTTGGACTTTAATACCTAAGACACCTACTCAGCATCAGGTTGTGCAGTGAGCTAATACTGTATAATTTATGTATTGTAAGACTAAGAGAACAACAGTGGTTGCACTTGTACTAGTACCTCTGCTTTGCAGCTTAAGGCTATGTCTCCCAGTAAGAGGGTTTCAGGGGCAGGTAAAAGAGGCACTAAGAAATCCCTGCCTAGAGCTAGGGGTTCTGGACATGCCTGCAGATTACCATCCCCCCCTGACAGACTGGTAGCAGCCTCACAGGATAAGTCTGTACCCCTGTCAGGCTTTGCAGCCTCACCTAATTTTGCAGCTCCTGTATATGTCACTGAAGACACCATGAAAACTGCTTTGGATGGCTTGGAAGGAAGGATTGCTACATTAATCGCAACCTCCATAAAAAGTGGCAGAAAGCGGGTGTCAAGGTCACCTGTGGCCAGGTGACAGATGCACACCGTAGGGGGACAGGAGTGCACCGCAAGGTAGTGAACCCTATGGCTGGCTTCTGCGGATAGGAAACTGGGTGGTTGTGGAAAGCGGGACCAGAGGAGCACAACCGGGATCCTAACGGAAGCTAGAGCCAAGATTCCCCAGGGCGTGGAGTCTAAGACCCAGCGGGTCTTCTCCAGGGCCTCTAGTGGTGAGGATGTTATGCTGCAGGCTGGGACCAGGTCGCGGCCCCTGGAGTTTCCTAGCTCACGCCCCGTAGGATAAGGGGAAAAGAGGGGAAGCAGCAGCACAAGATATGAGAGAACCGAATAACAAGCTGAAGGTCAGGGGCCACAAGCAGACAAGGATAACGAAAGAACGAGCCGAAGGTCAAGGGTCACGAGCAGACAGGGATAGTCGGGGACAAGCCAATCACGTAACAGAGAGACAGACGTAGCACACGGCAGGCAGGAACCCAAACACACAATGCCTAACAAACATGTTGATCAGCAAAGCAGGCTTGCAGTGCACAGGTTAATATAGTGTTCTGTGATAGGGCCTGGGGTGGAGTCAGGCTGGGAGGAGATTATAAAGGAAGCCAGGTGAAAGGGTTCTGGCCTCTAAGATGAACACATGGGAAGGAAGGTAAGCTGACAGACAAACACTACTGCATATCCATGACAGTACCCTCCCTCTTATGGGCCCTCCCCCGCCTGGGCCCAGGCTTAAAGGGAAATCTCAGATGAAACCTCCTCAACAGATGAGGTGCAACGACATCAGATGCAGCGATCCAAGATGCCTCCTCAGGACCAAAACCTCTCCAATGCACAAGGTACTGAAGAATACCTCTGCAGAGCCGAGAATCCAGAACTTGTCTAACCTCGTACTTTAGATTATCCTCAGAGACCAGAACCGAGGTAGGGAGATGACAAAAAGATCTATTGAGGACCAAAGGCTCTCTAGGAATAAGCAAGGGCATGAGAGGATCAACAGAAATCTGAGGAGGGTCCCCTAGACCCTTAAAGATGAACTGGTCATCTAGCACAGGACCATCAAACTGGGCAGATGTCAGTGGAACCCTGAAGTCAGGTTGGTTAGAGGGTGACATGTCACAGGAGTCAAGCTGAATAGCTGAAAGACAAGCAGAATGTCCTGAACAAGAAAAAGTAGGCGGCTCACTGGGCATGGGCTGGACTGGCATAACTAGTACAGAGGCCGAGTGAATAGAGTCAGGTGTAGCGACTACCTGAATCGCATCGCAAGAAGTAGCGACTGCAGGACTTGTAGACAAGCTAGCCTGGCTGTGCGTCCAAGGGCGATTAGGGACAGAGAAATGTAAATGGTTATGCGACCTGGAATGAATGACCGGCTCAGGTTCACAGGGGGCAACCTTGGGTAGGCAGGACGAGGAACAGGAGGAACCCCAAGCCAGGATCTGTCCAGTAGTCCAGTCCACATGAGGAGAATGGAGCTGTAACCATGGGAGACCCAAAATTATAGGCGTTAAGGCCTTGGGTAAGATAAGGAAGGATATCCACTCCTGGTGGAGTGTCCCTACCGACATCTTAACAGGGAGGGTCTGGAAGCGGATAGGTCCCCCTGGGAGAACAGTACCATCAATCGCCAAGACCACCAATGGCGTGGTGAGGGGCAAAAGAGTAAGTCTCATGGACGACGCGATTTCCCAGTCCATGAAATTACCAGCGGCTCCGGAATCCAGATATGCTGAGACCGAATGAGAAGAAGCACCAACATGAAGGAACACAGAAAGCAGAAGACGAGAAGGGGAAGGTGATATTTCTGGGTCCAATACTCCACTTTCCAGATGAAGTGTACCCAAACGTTTTTCTGAACAAAGAGAGCAAGTGTCACGAAAATGACCTTTGCCCCCACAGTAGAGACACAGGCCTAGAGTTCTGCGCCTAGCACGTTCCTCTGGGGATAGCCTGGTCCTGCCCAGCTGCATGGGTTCCTCAGCTGGCAGGAGATGCTCCACGGGTCGAGGAGAGGGGAGCTCAGGCTGACTAAGGACCAAGGAGTGCTGGCGCCGCTTTTCTAGGGTCCTTTCCTGAAAGCGAATATCGATCTGGTTACACAAGGAGATAACTCCGTCCAGATCAGTGGGGATGGTTCTTCCTGCTAATTCATCCTTCACTCTATCAGACAGGCCATGCAAAAAGGTTGCGACTAAGGCCTCATTGTTCCAGCTCAACTCAGCCGACAGTATGCGGAAATTAAGGGCGTACTGTCCCACTGAAGCAGACTCTTGGCGGAGACGTAGAAGGGCGCTGGCCGCTGAAGAGACACGAGCCGGTTCTTCAAAGATATTCCGAAAAAGTTTCAAGAAGCCAGACAGGCTAGAAACCACTGGATCATTCAGTTCCCACAGAGGGGCTGCCCAGGCTAAAGCTTCACCGGAGAGGAGGGAAATGATATAGGCTACCTTTGCCCTATCAGACAGAAAGTTTTGAGGCTGAAGCTCAAAATGAATCGTGCATTGGCTAAGGAACCCTCTGCAGGCCTTGGAGTCCCCAGAGAAACGGAACGGAGCTGGCAGTGTTAGTGAGTGTGTGGCTGCGACTGGTGCGATAGGTACCACCGCTGGTTGTACTTGAGGTTGCGGATTCGGGGTTCCCAAGGAGGCCTGAAGCTGCTCGAATCGAGAAGCCAGATCCTGGAGGAATCGCATCACCTGAGTCTGATTCGATTCCTGGGTTTCAAGTCTGTGGACTATGCCCCGCAATGGATCATCCGCGGGGATCGGGATGTCAGCCGGGTCCATGGCTGATCAAACTGTCAAGGTCACCTGTGGCCAGGTGACAGATGCACACCATAGGGGGACAGGAGTGCACCGCAAGGTAGTGAACCCTATGGCTGGCTTCTGCGGATAGGAAACTGGGTGGTTGTGGAAAGCGGGACCAGAGGAGCACAACCGGGATCCTAACGGAAGCTAGAGCCAAGATTCCCCAGGGCGCGGAGTCTAAGACCCAGCAGGTCTTCTCCAGGGCCTCTAGTGGTGAGGATGTTATGCTGCAGGCTGGGACCAGGTCGCGGCCCCTGGAGTTTCCTAGCTCACGCCCCGTAGGATAAGGGGAAAAAAGGGGAAGCAGCTGCACAAGATATGAGAGAACCGAATAACAAGCTGAAGGTCAGGGGCCACAAGCAGACAAGGATAACGAAAGAACGAGCCGAAGGTCAAGGGTCACGAGCAGACAGGGATAGTCGGGGACAAGCCAATCAAGTAACAGAGAGACAGACGTAGCACACGGCAGGCAGGAACCCAAACACACAATGCCTAACAAACACGTTGATCAGCAAAGCAGGCTTGCAGTGCACAGGTTAATATAGTGTTCTGTGATAGGGCCTGGGGTGAAGTCAGGCTGAGAGGAGATTATAAAGGAAGCCAGGTGAAAGGGTTCTGGCCTCTAAGATGAACACATGGGAAGGAAGGTAAGCTGACAGACAAACACTACTGCATATCCATGACAGCGGGTTAGATCCCCTGCCTCTGCTCTGGGTTCCTTATCAGATGAGCACTCTGATGATGAGATATCCCTATCTGGAGATGGGAATCAGGAGCAGTCTGAGGATGCAGAGGATGAGGAGAAGATCTCTTCTACCTCTCAGGCACTTAAGATGCAGGTGCAATATTTTACAAAGATGGTGCTTGCCACATACAAATTGCCCTCTGCTGAGGCTGCCATGTCCTCTGTTTCCTCCTTGGGATCCCTGAAATCCCCACAGGCTGCATATACCTTCCCAATTCATCCCTTGTCGGAGAAATTGATGTATGACGATTAACAGTTAAACAGTTTTCTCCTCCTAAGAGTTTTTCCCTTCTTTATCCAGTGGAGGAAGGATTCACCAAGAAATGGGGGGTGCCAGCTATAGACGCGGCTATTTCTTGTGCGAATAAAAGCCTGACCTGTCCCGGGGACAATGCTCAGGGCTTCAAAGATGAAACGGATAAAAATCTTTGCTTAAAGCCTCCTTCTCTATGGCTGGTGCTGTGGTCCAAACTGCAGTTGCAGCAATTGGCATCTGCCAGTTCCTCAAGGAACAAATTAAAAAGTTGGTTAACCTCCTCCCTGCAGAGGAAGTTGAGGTTGATGCAGACCTTCCTAAGGCTCTGTGTTTTGCGGTTGATGCGATTATGGACTCTGTTCAGCAAGCATCCCGCCTAAACCTCCTGCTGGTACACATGCGCAGGTCCCTTTGGCTAAAGCATTGGGAAGCCAAGGTTTCTTGCAAGAGCTACTTGGCGGCATTCCCATTTTATCGGGAATGCCTGTTTGGGGATGATTTGGACAAATATATCCAAAACATTACCGGAGGCAAATCCACGTTGTTACCGGTTAACAAGAAGAGTAAACATCCCTCATTTAAACGTTCTCTTTCCCCAGCCCCTGGAGCTTCGACTTCCAGGCAGTGGCGACGACCTCCCCAGTCCAATACTAGGGGTAAGGCCCAGGGACAAGCCCAAGGGCAGAAAAGATCTTGGGGTTCAAGGTCTGCTAAGCAGAACCCCAAACTTTCCGTATAAAGGGGCGCCCCTGCTCGGCCGAGTGCGGGGAAGGCAGCTGCGGTTTGCAGACGCCTGGCGGGAAGAGGTTCAGGACAAATGAGTCATCTCCACGGTATCTCTAGGCTACAAGCTGGAGTTCCGAGAACTTCCGCCATTCCGTTTTTTGAGATCAAGAATCTCTAAGAATCCGGAAAAGAGGAGGCCTTTACTTTTGGCCCTGGAATGCCTGTTGACCCAAGGGGTAATCATAGAGGTAGCCCCAGAGAAGCAGGGCTCAGGGTTGCAGAGGGAGACTCCACCTTGTGATAAGGAATTTGTAGAAGCAAGAGATATTGTTGCGTATACTTTTACTGAATCTAACATATATTTATTTAATTAAATTGGTTTTAACAGCTCAAGGTTTTTACTTTCATGCCTTCTATGCATAAAGGTAAAAAAAGTCTCTTTGCAGCAGCCCCCCAGCACCCAATACTTACCTGAACCCCATCTCGATCCAGTAATATGCAAAAGAGCCTAGGCTCTTTGGGGAATCTCCCTCCCACCATTGGCTCCCGCTGCTGTCAATCACAGCCAATGAAGAGAGAGAGGGGGCGGGGAAGAGCTGTGCCTCTGTGTGTGTATGGAGACGCTACTTGCTCTGGGGGCACTCGGCAGGAGGGAGGAACCAGGAGCACCAGAGAAGGACTCAAGAACAGATGGATCGGGGCTGCTCTGTGCAAAACCATTGCACAGAGGAGGTGAGTATCAGTGTTAATTTTGGCAGCAAATTTCGATTTAGTTTTAGTTTTAGTCTTAGGACTAAAATGGCATTTTAGTTTTAGTCCCATTTTAGTCATCATATTTTAGTCGACTAAAACCTCCAGTACAATTTAGTACAATATAATCATTTTAGTCAACTAAAATTGAATGTTCACAATACACAGCCCCCCACATCACAAAGCCCCCCAGAGTATACAGCACAGCCCCAGCCCCCACCCTCTGCACAATACAAACCCCCCTACAGTTCACAGCCACCCACCCTCTGCACAATACAAACCCCCCCACAGTTCACAGCCACCCACCCTCTGCACAATACAAACCCCCCAAAGTTCACAGCCACCCATCCTCTGCACAATACAAACCCCCCACAATACACAGCCACCCACCCTCTGCACAATACAAACCCCCCACAATACACAGCCACCCACCCTCTGCACAATACAAACCCCCCACAATACACAGCCACCCACCCTCTGCACAACATCAAACCACCCCACAATACACAGCCACCCACCCTCTGCACAATACAAACCCCCCCACAATACACAGCCACCCACCCTCTGCACAATACAAACCCCCCCACAATACACAGCCACCCACCCTCTGCACAATACAACCCCCCCCCCCAGTCTCCTGGGACAGCACTGCCAGCGTACTCTAAAGTTAAGAATAAATCACTGCCAACCCTTTCTCATACACAGCTTCTCCTGTCACTCTCATTGTAAATCAAAGTCTCTAAACGTACCTCATAGCTCCGTTCTTGCATGAACTCGGTCACATGGCTGCTCTCCTCTGAAGATTCATGGATGGTCATGTGATGGCTCTCCTCCTCCAATCTAAAGCAACACTCTGAGGAGGAGGAGGAGAGCGGCCAACAAGAATGAAGCTATTGAGGTTAGAAGCGGAGAGAGAAAGAGAGAAAGAGAGAGAAAGAGAGAGACATTGTATCATCATCATCCAGGGAGAGGAGATCCGACACATTGTATCCAATCATCGATCAGATCTTCTATCCCGGGTGAAGATCGATTACCGGTGATCGCTGATGGATGGTTTTTCTCTCTGCTGCCTCACAAATCAATCTGCTTCCTTATTGCTTCCGACTCATCTAACAACTCCGGACATTTCCCTTTTTTTCCTCCAAGATCTTTGTGAACACGGTGCAGCAGCGGAGCATAGGATCTAGAGGAGTATCTGACTTCCTACATCAGATGTCCGGAGTACGTGTTTATTAAGCCCCTTTGATCCCTGTAATGAGGATCCACCTGATTTGGTAAGCAGACATCTTTATTACCTGATTATGAGTCATCATTACCTGCTTTGAAAGAAGAAAGTGAGGAGAATTGGCACCTTCGCTTCCAGTCTCGTTTGGACATTTTTTATGTGTCATTTTCAGTCTTTCATGGACACTTATGTGTTATACACCTTTTTGGTTTTTATACTATCTTTGATCATATGTGTTTGAAATTTATACATATTAGATATTTATACCCCTTTTTTTTGAGCACATATCATTGCCTCTTTGGAAGCTATTCATAGAAGCAATTATTGTTGTTTTTTCACTTTATGTTTTTGGGTTGCGCAATTTTTTACATTACACTTATAATATATTGCAGACTACAACTTCTTCATTACATACGATTCCCTGTGACCACCCAATAAAGGTCCATCAATGCTACCTTCCACCTCGGTGTCCAGAAGAGACTGGCAGTGAAGGACTCCTGACGGCATCCTTAAATAGCCCAAAAATGCTCGCCAAAAGGGGCGTCCATGGGCGGAGCCCAGGTGCCATGGGCAGGCATAGATACTGCCAAACACACAAGCGCGTCTGCGCTGGAGGTCCCTGAGCCTTTCCATGACGCCGACACACGTCCGTAATTGCTGACAAGAACCGGAAGCGGTCAGACGTCAGGGATGCCGGAAGGGCGTCATCACACTTCCGGAAATGCCAAGCATAGAACCGGATGTGATCAGACGCGGCAGTGAGGTAGAACAACGGAGGGATAGGTATCCGGTGTTGTGTCTGCGGTGAACCACAAACGAAGCACCTAGATAAAAAGGGACTGCTGAGATGACCAGGAGACTGGGACAAGAAGCAGGAGCTGAGTCCCAGAAATCCTGCAGCCAAAGGGCAGTAAGTGAGGGCAAAATTCCCAGAGGGAATATGCAAGTGGGCGGGGCCAATGGAAAAGCTCACGTCCCTGCACAAAAGTACAGAGTATCCTAGGCATCCTAAAAAAAAACAGCCTTGCTAAGGATGAAAGAAGACCCCTGACACAGAAATTTGCATGACATAGTACCGGTTACCAAAATTGTACCGGAAGTGATCATGCACAGCCCCTCCAACGGGAGGGGCTGCCTGTGCCAGGCATGCCGCAATGGTGATGGACCCCTGTCCGAGAAGAAAAGAAACGGAGGACAAGCCAACCCCCACAAAAAAGATGCACATATGCTCAAAAATAGTATATCCATATGTGTGATGCCCACGTGCAGAGCGGAAAGCATCGCCGCCATAGCACAAGGGCCCACAGAACCGGACACACAACCAAAAATATTGCAACAAACACATATATAACAGATAATGAAACGTAATAAATAAATAAACCCCCTTTACCGTTTCTCAATAAAATGTCCCTGTATACATATCTGAGTCACATAGAGCAAAAAGAAGAGATCAAAAGAGGAGAGGAAGACAGCCCTGACATCACATAGCGGGATGGAGAATAGGCAAGTATATAGGGTATCAGTTAGTTTTACCCGAACTGAAACCCTCCAAAAAAGGTCTGTAACTTTCTGCCTCATTTAACCCTGGAGGGATGGTAGCCTCAAGGTATTTGATCCACCTCATTTCTCGTTGTAATAGCGTCTTGTTCCAGTCACCCCCCATCGTGGGATGTGTACTAGGTCTAGAACGGTAAAATTTACTGTTGGCATTCTATAGCCATGACATTTGACCACATGCCTACCCAAGGGTAGGTATAGATTTCACATTTTCATGCTTGCCAGATGTTTACTTACACGTTGGCCCAACTCCTGTCACGTTTTGCAAAGAAATAGGAAAAACGCTTGGACAGCCGCACTCCAAAAAAAGGATCTGACTGCGATTCAGTGCTTAATCATATCAGAGCTATGATTAAGCACTGAAATTGCAGTGTGAAATGCATCAGCTCATATCTGCTGTTTCTTGCTGTGCTATGTTTTTGTGCTTTTGTTTTAAATAAAATAACCTATTTTTGGAGTGCGGCTGTCCAAGCGTTTTTCCTATTTCTTTGCATTACTATATGCACTGCCTGCACCCACGGCTCTGGTAATTCTCTCCTCCTGTCGTGCTTTGCCCACATAGAACGCTCCACATTGGCAAACCAATAAGTACACTACGCCTTGCGTTTTGCAGTTGGCGAAATGTTTGAGGTGGAAACGTTCCCCATTGGGCAATGTAAAGGATGTTCTTTTACTAATCACTCCACAGAAAGAACAAAATCCACAGGGATATGTACCCCATACTTTGCAGGGATCTTTCCTCTGGTCTCCCCTGTATTCGCTTTGGGTAAGCAACTCACCCAAGGACCCAGCCCGTCTGTATGTAATCTGTGGGTTTTTTGTCACCAATCCTGCCAGGGATGGTTCTTCAGTTAGAATGGCCCAGTGTTTGGACAGAATTTTCCGAATTTGTTGATATTCATTGGAAAAATGAAGGATGATTCTCAAAGCATCATCACTAGAGTTGAGCGGACACCTGGATGTTCGGGTTCGACGGGTTCGGCCGAACTTCGGAAAAAAGTTCGAGTTCGGGACCGAACTTGACCCCAAACCCGAACCCCATTGAAGTCAATGGGGACCCGAACTTCTGAGGACTATTCACGCTTATTTCCCGTGCTTAGAACTGTCCCTGCACTAAGTGACATTTCGTCTGGACAGCGCTGGACATCGGGATCGCCACGGGACACTGGATTTCATCGCTGGAATGTTTTTTAGTTTTTTTTAAGAAAGGACTTTCCCAATGGTGTCTGTGTATTTTTTTTAACATTTTTTTTACACTTTCTTTGTGAAATGGTAGGGGTACAATGTACCCCATTACCAATTCACATAGGGGGGGCCGGGATCTGGGGGTCCCCTTTGTTAAAGGGGTCTTCCAGATTCCGATAAGCCCCCCGCCCGCAGACCCCCACAACCACCGGGCAAGGGTTGTGGGGATGAGGCCCTTGTCCCCATCAACATGGGGACATCCACCCCATGTTGAGAGCATGTGGCCTGGTACGGTTCAGGAGGGGGGGCACTCTCTCGTCCCCCCCTCTTTTCCTGCGGCCTGCCAGGTTGCGTGCTTGGATAAAGGGTCTGGTCTGGATTTTTGGGGGTACTCCACGCCATTTTTTTTTATTGGGGGTGGAGTTCCCCTTAAAATCCATACCAGACCTGAAGGGCCTGGTATGGATATTTGGGGGAACCGCACGCATTTTTAAAAAAATTTGCACCAGGGTTCCCCTTAATATCCATACCAGACCTGAAGAGCCTGGTAATTGAATTTGGGGGAACCCCCACGCTTTTTTTTCTTTTTATCAATGACTTTTCTATGTATTGCCGGGAGCCGACAATTCATTATGGCCTCGAGTGAGTTTTAAATGACTTTTTTTCCTTCAGAAATGACACTTTGTGCAGGGACAGTTCTAAGCACGGGAAACAAGTGCGACTTTACATGCATATTGCCAAACACCGTACCCGAACCCGAACATACAGTCAATTGTTCGGGTTCGGGTCCAGACCCCAAAACCCAAAAGTTTGGTACAGACCCGAACTTTACAGTTCGGGTCCGCTCAACCCTAATCATCACTTTTTCTAGGCTTCTTTTTAAAGATCAGATCATGTCTGTCCAAGGCTTTGACCCTATTGAAAGCTTTTTTTTAAAGAAGATTTAGTATAGCCCCTCAAAAGTAATCTTCGAGTAAGTTCATCAGCTTCCGACTGAAAGTCTTCTGCTGTCGTGCAGTTACGTTTGAGTCGCAACAATTGGCTATACGGTATGGATTTCTTTAGGGGTTCTGGGTGGAAGCTTCCGACATGTAGAATGGTATTGCCGGCAGTCTCCTTTCTATATAAATTGCTACCAAGTTTGCCAAATTGGTCCTTGGTAATACAGATATCCATAAAATTAATCTTATTAGGGTCAAATGACATGGTAAAAAAAAAGGTTAAATTCACTCTGGTTCATGACTTTTAGGCATTCTTTGATAGTTTCTTCTGGACCATTCCATATAACCAGCACATCGTCAATGTAGCGTTGCCAAAACACGTTGTGCTGTGTAAATGCTGTAAAATCATCATTGGACAAAAAACTCCCCCAGGTACAGGTTGGCATATGAGGGTGCGCAGCACGTCTCCATAGCCACCCCCTGTACCTGGAGGTAGTGTGAGTTCCCAAAAAGAAAGACGTTATGCTTGAGAATAAACTCAAGCATACATAGTATGAAATTGTTAAATTTCCATTCTGTGGTAGCTTTCTGTTGAAGGACACGACCGATGACAGCAATTCCTCGATCATATACTGGTATAATGTTGTATAAAGATTCAACATCAGCCCCACAATCCTCCTTCCTTATAACAGTTGCCCCTTAGGGGTTCCTACTCACCAGATTGCTGAATTAAGCAGTTACTGTAAACAAAAGGATCATCCGATCATCCTCCACCTCTCTGGCAACCCCGGAACGCTGGACGCTTCTCCTGGCAGCTGTGCATTGAAATCAGAGTGAGCCATTTCAGTCCAGGAGAGGAGCAGCTACAACTGTGCAAATCTGAAAGGAAAGCTGGAGGTTAGATTTCTTGCATACTGATAGCTATCACCTTGAAGGGAAAGAAGGAAACCAGGGGGAGTACCCAGCGTTTTGAATTGGTGTGAGAAGCGGGAGATTCATCTGCCCAGCTGCCAGAAGAAGCGTCCAGCGTTCCAGATGAAGAGAAAAAGATACCGCTCCAGGTGGGTGCAATAGGTAATCAATGTCCTCCCAGGAACCACGGGTGCTGGCAATGCTTGAAGCAGGACAATTATGCAGACAGGAGATATTCTGGATATTCACTCTCCATACCAGAATACCGAAGGGGTTAAACTTTGAATGGGATGTGTCCCATTTTTACAGTTGAATTTTACAGTCACACCCCGGTCTACATACTTGTCATGATACTTCTCATACCCTCACCTTCATCCTTGTCTCTGGTGTCCTCCATAGCAGTTTCTGCTCATTCATTTCCATGCAGAAAAACCTACTCAACATACATGCCCACACACCTACACGACATGTGATTGATTTGTATACACCGACATCTTTCCAATGCTATCCATCAGTCCCAACATCTATGCTCTTTGTTTTACATTTAATTGTTTTAAAGATTAATCTCTTTTTTATGGGGGACTTTTTCCATCTTTACATAAATTTGAAACCATATAACATTAATATCCTTTTACATTTATAGAGTGTCATCATGAGATAGTGTATACATTTTCCTCTCAATAAATTGAGATCCATTATCAGTCATGAAGAATAGGCTTGTGCAATTCGTTTCGTAACGAATCGAAATTCGTCCGAATTTAGCAACTTTCGGACATTCGGAAGCATTCGAATTTCCGAACAAAGCAATTACGAATAAAACCGAATCCGAAATAAATTATACCGCAAAATAGCGAATGCCCGAATGTCTTCGGCATAATTCGTTATGAAAAAACTTACGAATGTACAAATCCATTGGAAACACAATAACACTCACTCTGCTCTGCTCTCTGCTTCTCCTTCACCGTGCTGAACTCCCTCTCAAAATGGTGTACAGGGGCGGAGGCTATAGCCGCATGTAAAAAACGAAAGTAAAATACGAGATTTCTAATCCATTCGAAGCACAATAACACTCTGCTCTGCTCTCTGCTTCTCCCTCACCGTGCTGAACCCTCTCAAAATGGTGTACAGGGGCGGAGGCTATAGCCGCATGTAAAAAACGAAAGTAAAATACGAGATTTCGAATCGTTACAAATAACCGCTATGTATTTCGAAAAGTACAAATCCATTCGAAGCACATTAGGCATAATAGTCAGCGTCGTCGTGAGAGAGACACAGAAAATTACGAATCAACGAACCCAAAAAAAGTTACGAAAGTAGGAGTTGTGTCCAGAATCAACGAAAAACAACGTACTCTACCGAAAGTACGAATTATAAAGCAACAAAAAATTCAACGAAAAATGTCGCTTGCAAAAATACGAATGAGTCCGAACACGAAAAATCCCGTCTAGCAAAATTACGAATGATTACGAATCAACAGGACCGGAAAGAAACGAACCGAAACGGAACAAATTTTTCCGTTGTGCACAAGCCTAATGAAGACTATGCAATTTGCAGCATACCAAAAATGCATATATTTTAATGTCATGTCTGTTGCAGGTGGACATTAGCTTGAATAGAACTACTTAACCATACACGTGCGATCGCATTCCATCTCTCATATATTTTCACATATATATTTTATATTTTTTATATTTTTATATATCTTCACCGACACGGCATTGATACTGGATTTATTCATTTTATTTATATATTATTTCACAATACAAGCTTTATTCTCACACACATACCATCACTTAATTGTTTACAACTTTTTTCACTTCCCATTCATTCTTACTCACATGTTATACATAAATGTTCACATTTATGATGAATCTTCACATATATTTACTACACATACATCCTTTTTACATAAATTTTCACACAGATAATTTTTTCATTATTGAATATAAAGATTCTCATACACCAATAATTTTTCTCAACATTTGCTTGAACTTTTTTACTTTTTAGTTTCATTTTCACTTTTATTCAGTAATTCACAATTTTTTTTACCCTCACGTTTGTTTCCACTCTCAGCATATATTCACATCTGTTCTTTATTACCATTAGCGCCAGCTGATTTAATTTTAATTCAATCTGATTGGTGCCTTATTTTTATTGGCTATAGTGGATCATGTGATATTTGTATGAATATATTTATTTGAAGTGTATTTTCATTTTGTGTTAGCCATGACTAAGCACTAGATCATAGTGTGAAACGCGTCAGCTGTACCCCATTATTTGCTGTGACTTGTAGTGCTCCATGTTTTTTTACTAATAAAAGGCAACCTTTATGGTTTTTTTTGGGAGTGCGGCTGTCCATATGTTCTAACTTTTCTTGGTCCAGCGTTCCAGGGTTGCCAGAGAGGTGGAGGATGATCGGATGATCCTTTTGTTTACAGTGACTGCTTAATTCAGCCATCTGGTGAGTAGGAACCCCTAAGGGGCAACTGTTATAAGAAAGGAGGATCGTGGGGCTGTTGACACAGTGGAAGCTGTTGCCAGATAAGAATCTGATCAGACTCTACAGACTACCTGTTTATCAGTTGGGACATTATTATTCTTGCTACTTGCACTGAATTGAGTGGTCTTTATTTATTTATTTACCCTTATGGACTGCCAAATGATAGAGTTGTCATATATTAGTTATGACCACTAAGCACTGCTTCAGTAATTGACAAGATTACTTCTTTTAGTTTACTATTTTTTTGGTTTATGATTGTGCACTTTGTACTTTAAAAAAGTGGCAGCTGACTTTTGAATATAAATGTCATATGGTAACATTTGAACATTTGGTGATATCTGCTGAAGGTTATCCATTGAGACCATAGCGCCGAGATAGTGAAAGAAGGCCTTGAACTTCACTACTTTTTGTAAAGATTCAACATCGATCGTGACCAAAAACGCAGACTTTGGAATTTCCATATTGTCCAAAGTCTGCAGTAGGTGAATAGTGTCCTTAATGTAGGAAGCAAGTTCTAAAACATGTGGCCTGAGGTGGCGATCAATACCCTGGCTAATCCCCTCAGAGATACTCCCATTGCCCGAAATGATGGGCCTCCCTGGGGGATTTTTTATGTCTTTGTGCACTTTGGGCAGTGCATACATTGTGGGAATACGGGGATACTGAGTACGTATAAAATTCAACATATCAATATCAATGGCACCCAATCTGTGGGCTTTGTCTACTAACTCGTAAAACTCTTGATTAAATTTATCAACCAAGGATGCAGAGATAGGACGATCGCACTTGCGATTATTCAGTATTTTAAGACACATTGCTTCGTACATGGAATTGTCCATCAGCACAACATTTTCCCCCCTGATCTGAACCCTTGATGGTGATCTTGGCATTTTCTTTTAGAGACTTCAATGCCAACTTTTCTTCCTGACTAAGATTTTTAACAGTTTTTTCTTTATTAATCAGTTTAATTTCCTTCATTGTTTGTTTGACAAACAGGGCTAATGCTGGGTTTTGTTGTAAAGGTGGAAATTTATTAGATTTCCTTTTGAATGTATTGGACAACATTTTCGATGGCAATTCCTCCTCCTCCTCCTCACTGTCAAATTCATCTTCCCATATATCCAAATAGGATGCACTTTCCTGTAACAATATGTTTAAATCACGCAGGGCTCTAAAATCTTAAAATCTGCGGCCTTGAGACCTGGGGCCACAGGTTCCTCCATTTTAGATTGTTTCGAAAACATGCTCCTGAAGAACAGCTTCCTTGCAAAAAGGTGAATATCCTTTATAGTCTCAAAGTCATCAAACATTTTGTTGGGACAAAAAGATAACCCTAAAGAGAGTACATGACTCTCCACTGATGTGAGTACGTGAGAGGATTAATGATATTTAGTTGGTCCCCACCGGTGGAAAGGTGGTTTCCTGTGTTTTTAGAGGAGTCTGTGGTTGTGTCAGAATACGCTTGTCTAAAAAATCGTTGAGCTGTGTTTGAGTCTTAGGAATAGCACCAGCTTATTTAAACATCTTAGTATTACCACTTTTACATACATCAGTGCTTTTTTTCTAGGGTCAATATTGCCTCTAGAGTTTCTAGAGGCACTATCGGTCTTGAAGGAATTGCTTAAATGTGCATCCTCACAGGGTGACACTGTGGATGCACTGGTACAAATGTGCCAACGTTCCGATATAGCAGGAAGAATATTGAATGGACTAAGAATTTAACTTTAGACGGCACATGAGTGTAAAAATCTAGGGGTATTTATTATAGAAAAATAGTAAAAAAGTACATATTAACATTTAGAATTAACAATCTATTAGTTCTCAATACACGACTCAGGCTAATGCTTTAACAGCGCTTCAAAAAAATACAGAAACATAAATGAACTCAATAATAAATGAGATACATATCCAGCAAACAAAGGCTAGTAGAACAGTATGCATATGAAGCAGATGGTGTTAGCTATGGGTCCAGTGTATCAGGTGTAGTCTTGGATTGCTGTACCAGTTTCGCGAATTAACGCTTCTTCAGGAGCATAGTAATCTGTTGGACATACATGTGAACAAAACATAAAACATATTCATCATCTTTTTAATACATAAAACAAATTTATATAAAACAACAGCATAAAAAGGGGAATCAAAAATAAATTCTTACCACCCCGAGCAGTATGCGGTAGATGTATGTCAGTAGTCATTTTCTTGGTGGTCTGTTGAACATCACAATTTGTTCCTTGTTGTTTGAAAAAAGGTCCCTTCCTTTTCCTAAAACGACGATCCACCTGTGAGGAAGCTGAGGAGGAAGCATCAGAGAAAGTGTCAGAATTTGAGTTATTTTGATCCTCAGATTAAGGTGACTTTTTATTCTTGGGAAATTATTTTTTTTTCTGCCATTTATATGCCCTATTCTCTGTAAAGGCATTTTTTTTCTGCCATTTATATGCCCTATTCTCTGTAAAGGCATTTTTATCCCTCCAGTATTTATTTTCTTTTTTCTGGAGAATATTTTTAACAAACTCTTTAAGATGATCTTTCAATTTTAATTCAAGGGTACTATAGTTTTTATGTGTTTTTAGTGGAGTGTTAGTCGAGAATATAAGATATCGATCTCTCCTTCTAAAGTACTCAGTTGTAATTTATATTCATTTTGCAAGAGCATCATAAGGTTTTTGGAACATTCATTCAGATGTAATTCCCAATTTTTCTTAAGATCAGAAAAAATTTGATAAAGAATGGGGAAAATTTGGATTCTGAGTCCAATGGGATTAATGTTCTCCTGAATGTACCGCTCCAGGGATTGTATATGCCAATGGAGCGCTGATTTTTTCTCAAAGACTCGTGTGAGGCTTGAGAATAAGGAACTAAGATCAGAAATGACCTGTTCGGTTGCCTGGTAGCTAGTCTGAATACTGGACATGAGATCCTCCCAATTGCTCCCCAGTAAATCACCCATGGTATCAGACAATGTAAAACACAGAACAAAAAATTAGAGAAACAACAAAAAAGAGAACTCTTCAATTCCAAAAACACAGAGATTACTATTAGAGTTGAGCGAACCCGAACTGTAAAGTTCGGGTTCGCACCGGACTTTTGGGTTTTTGGGTCCCGGACCCGAACCCGAACAATTGACTGTATGTTTGGGTTCGGGTCCGGTGTTCGGCGATGTAATGGCACATTTTTAAAAGCTGCAGGGCAGCCAATCAACTTTAGTTTAACTGGTGTGCCCTTAGAAGCCATCACAGCCATGCCTACTAATGAGGGAGAGAATTACATGATAGGAGTCAGTCCTGATTGTAAAATAGATTCTAATTAGTCAGTGATCTACATAGATTTAGTTGTGTGGGTGCAGTGCACAATCTTTTTACACTGCACTGAGAGAAAAGATAGACAGTGTAGTGCAAGGTTCCTGTTGCTGCTTTTAGGGAGAGAGAATTATCTAGGAGTCCAGATTCAGAAATCTACATAGATTTACCTGGTTGGGTTGCAGTGCACAGTCTTTTTACACTGCCATGAGCCCAGTGCCAGAGGAAATATAACTTTTATCTGCAAGCTCAGTGCACCAGCACTGCATATGTTACTGTGAGATACACCCTTTACTCACCATAAAATCCTTTTCTCTGAGTCCATGAACCGACACAGCTTCTCTAATGACAAAGTGGATATTATCCGTTAATTAGGAGTGACTAGGCAGAAAAACTTGTAAAAAGTGTTGCATCACACCTTCTACAGTACCGCCCAGGGGGCGGACCCTCCGGGTATAACCTCTCAGTCTGCATCTTCGCAGATCAGTTCGTCAAAAAGCAGTACAAACTTAAAAGGAGGGGTGGGTGCTGTGTCGGTCCATGGACTCAGAGAAAAGGATTTTACGGTGAGTAAAAAATCCTATTTACTCTTTCGTCCATGGACCGACACAGCTTCTCTATTGACAAAGTGGGACGTCCCAAAGCAGTGTCAGAGAAAAAACGAGGGGTGGTAACAGCATAAAAATAAACTTCACCCCAAACACAAAACAGCACTCCTCCAACGGAGGAGCTGCAACTCTAAACAGCCGCTTGTAAAACCTTGCGGCCGAAACAGGCATCCGAAGATCCACCTACATCAATTTTGTAGAATTTTGTGAAAGTGTGAGCGGACGACCAAGTCGCCGCTTTACATAATCGGGAAACAGACGCTTGATGTCGGAAAGCCCAAGAGGCACCTATTGCCCTGGTCGAATGCGCCGTGACCGGGAAGGGGGGCGCTTGACCCTTTAAGGCGTAAGCCTGGATTACTATCTGTCGGATCCACCTAGAGATGGTGGCCGATGAGACTGCTTGGCCCTTCTTGGGACCAGCCACCGAAACAAACAGTAAGTCTGACTTCCGGAACTGGGAAGTAGCAGATAGGTATACTCTCAAAGCTCGGACAACGTCCAAGGAATGCAACGCCGACTCCTTAGGATTTGACGGCTGAGGACACAAGGATGGAAGTACAATGTCTTCATTGAGATAAAAAGCCGAAACGACTTTTGAAAGGAAGGCTGCGGCCGCATTACCACCTTATCCTTGTGGAAAATCAAATAGGGAGCCTTGCAGGACAAGGCTGCCAGCTCAGAGACTCGTCTAACTGACGTAACAGCCATCAAAAAGACCACTTTCTGAGAAAGTGTCAACAGGGGAATATCTCTAATATTCTCAAACGGTGCCCTCTGAAGCACCGAGAGGACCAGGTTCAAGTCCCACGGAAGTAACGGGGGACGGACCGGAGGGGCCACATGTCGAACCCCCTGCACAAATGTACTCATGAGAGAGTGAGCCGCCAGAGTGAGCCGCTGAAAAAAGACAGCCAGGGCAGATATCTGTCTCTTAATCGTACTTAGGGCAAGCCTTTGGTCCACCCCATGCTGTAAAACCAGCAGGATTCTGGAAACCAAATAAGTACGCGGATGCCATTTCATTTCCTCACACATGGAGATGTGGGCCTTCCAAGTGCGGTGATAAACCTTCCTAGAGGACGGTTTCCAAGCACTTCTCATAGTAGAGATTACTGAATCTGACAGGCCCCGGTCTCTCAGTACCTGGTTCTCAATAGCCATGCCGTTAAAGCCAGTGACCGTAAAGCAGGATGGAGTATGGGACCTTGCGATAGCAGGTCCTTCCATAGTGGTAGGCGCCAGGGGACGTCTGCTACCAGACGTACTAGATCGGCGTACCAAGGACGCTGAGGCCAATCTGGAGCGATTAGGATCATTGGAATTCCCTCTGCCTCCACTCTGCGGAGCAGAAGAGGAAGAAGCCTTAAGGGCGGGAAGGCATAGATTAGCCGATACTGACCCCACGATGCTACCAACGCGTCCGTTGCGTCTGCCCATGGGTCTCTTGACCGGGCCACAAATCTCAATACCTTCCGATTGAGTCAGGAAGCCAGAAGATCTACGTCTGGTGTGCCCCATCTTTGGCAGAGGAGTTGGAACACCTCCGGGTGTAAGGACCATTCTCCCTGGTCCAGCATCTGGCGGCTCAGGTAGTCCGCCTGCCAGTTTTCCAGGCCCGGAATGTACACGGCCGATAGTGCCAGTACGCTCTTCTCTGCCCACTTCAGGATGCAAGCAACCTCCGATGCTGCAGCTGAGCTTCTTGTTCCTCCTTGATGATTGACATATGCCACCGCTGTGGCGTTGTCTGACTGGATCCTGACTGGACGCCCTTGCAGCCTCAGACCATTTGAAGAGGCACAGCTTGATCGCCCGGATCTCCAGGACATTGATCGGCAGGAGGGCTTCCTCTGGGGTCCAGCGACCTTGCGCCGACTGGACACCCCAGACTCCCCCCCAACCTGTAAGTCTGGCGTCCGTCGTGATCACTATCCAGTAAACCGGAAGAAATTACTTCCCGGCCATTAGAGCCGGTGCTGTCAGCCACCATACCAGGGATCTCCTGACTAGGTGGCTCACTCGGATTTGATAATCCAGAGATGAAGGGCATCTGTTCCATCTGGACAGAACTTCCTTCTGTAACACTCGAGTGTGGTATTGAACATATGGGACCGCCTTGAAGGAGGCTACCATGAGGCCCAACACTCGCATGCAAAAACGGAGTGTCGACCAATTCCTGGAAGTCAGCTGCCGTACTGCAGCCCGGAGGGTCTGCAACTTCTCCACAGGGAGGAATACCTTTGCCTCTGAGGAATCCAGAATCAACCCCAGGTACACTAGGCGTTGAGTGGGCACCAATACTGACTTTTGCGTGTTTAGTATCCAACCACAGTCTCGAAGAGTCTGACAGGTAATGGACACGCTTACCTCTAATTCTGAGCTTGAAGGGGCCTTCAGTAGAAGGTCGTCCAAGTAGCCTTTGATAGCGATACCCCGTTGTCTTAGAAGTGCCAGAATCGGAGCGAGCACCTTGGTGAACGTCCTGGGTGCTGAGGCAAGGCCCAACGGGAGGGCCACAAACTGGTAGTGGTCCTTCCCGATAGCAAATCGCAGAAACCTCTGGTGTCTGGAGTATATGGGGACATGCAGGTATGCGTCCTTGATGTCCAAGGAGACCAGAAAGTCCCCCGGATGGAGAGTCGTGACTACAGATCGAACCGACTCCATCCAAAATCTTTGTACCTTCACAAAGCAATTGAAGGCTCTGAGATCCAAGCTTGGACGAACCACCTCCTTCTTCGGCACAAAGAACAGATTTGAGTAAAAACCCCGTTCCAGTTCTAGAACTGGAATAACTACCCCGCGTTCCAGTAGACCCTGGACCGCCCTATACAGGGCCTCCCGACGGGTCGGTAGTAGCTGGAGATTGGAGGTGTTGAATCTGTCCGGTGGACAAGAGAGAAACTCTATCTTGTAGCCTGAGGAGATTACTTCGCAAACCCACCTGTCGGAGATTAGAGCTGTCCACTGAGTCGCGAATTTGCGAAGACGTCCCCCCACCCGAGAGCTGGGTGGGGGTGGACCTTAATGCGTACGCAAATTTGTCCGCAGGCTTATTGGGTATGCGGGACCAAGGACGCTTTTGTCCTTGGGCAGGCGCTTTATCGGCCTGGGGTCTTTTCCCTGTCGCCCTAGGGGGACGAAAAAAACGCTTGCGTGCAGTAAAGGAGGGCCCTTGCCCCTTGGCGTGGCCCCTTACCCTTGCTAATTTTGGGAAGCAAAGTGCTTTTACTTCCTGTGGCATCCTTGATGATGTCATCCAGAGAAGCCCCAAAAAGTCTGTCGCCCTTAAAAGGCAGATCCAACAGGGCTTTCTTGGAAGTCTGGTCCGCAGACCAGCCTTTTAGCCAGATCAGGCGGCGTATTGCTACTGCATAAACCAAAGTTTTAGACAGCAGGGGAATAGTATTTATGTCTGACTCGCAGACAAACCTAAGGCCCTGGACCAACTGGTCGGCCAATGTTATCTCATCAGGAGGAGCATCTCGCTCCTTAACCCCTGGAGTAGCAATCTTGCCCATTCAGTAAGTGTGTGAGACACTAGGGCCCCCGCCAATGCCGGGCGTACTGCCGAGCCTACCACTGAGTATAGGTAGCAAGCGAGTGCTTCAGCCTTCTTATCCACAGGGTCCTTGAAAACAGGAGCCCCTTCTACAGGAATTGTGGTGGCTCTATTAAGTCTGGACACCGGAGGGTCCACTATAGGGAGAGAGGTCCATTTCTTCAGAAAACTCTCCTCAAAGGGGTACCGTACCGCAAACCTCTTTGGGGCTGTAAAGACCCTCACTGGGTTCTCCCATTCCTTGTATAAGAGTTTATCAAAAGACACACAAGGGAACACCTTAGCAGTGCGGGCAGGTCTATGAAACCCAAGTGGACCGGAGTCTCTGCTGCTTCTGCAGTATTTTCCAACTTTAGCATATCCCGCACTGCAGTAATAAGGTCAGATACCAAAGCCGTCTCGCGTACTGACCTGGACTTGGAGTCATCCTCACTGTCCGGTCACGGTCTGCAGTCTCTGATGCGTCAGAATCTGGGCCCTGAGCCGTAGCTGGACCTGGTTCTGCATCAGAATTATCCCCAGAAGCTTGCAGGGGACGGGGCGTTTACTACCCCCTGTATTCCCGTGTGCTGCTTCCACCCTGGCAGCAAATGCCTCTAGGATTGCTGTCATAGTGTTCATAGACACCTCAGGGGCACCAGCTGCTAAATCTGGTGTTTCAGGGGAGAAGACATCTGGCTCAGATGCCATGCTGACCACACGCTGACACTCACAGGGCTCCAGGCAAGATATCAATAGGCCACCCTCCTGTGCTGCAGAGAGGCTGGGTCACCCAGAGGACTCACCACCCTGGATAGGTACTGCTATGCTGCCGTGTGCTGCGCCTGTGATGCTGTCCCCCTGCTGCTGTGTCAGTCTGCTTCTTTTATCAGCATTTCCTGTGTGAATTATCGCACCAGTGTAATGCACCCTAGAGGCCGGAGGCTCTCGCAAAATGGTTGCCAAAAACGTCTGTATGGAAGATAATGTGGGCTCTAAGAAAATGGCCGCCGACCGAAGATAGAGGTCAAGCAGCCATAGCCCACAAAAAGATGGCCGCTGAACGGCAATATATGCATACAGGGTGGACAAACATGGCAGCCGATCAGCTGATAGGGGCCAGTGGGTGTTGCCGAACCACAGGAAGATGGCCGCCGGGCAGTCACAAGAGGCCGAACTCGGCATGGACCACCTCAAAATGGCCGCCGACAGCATGGAGGAGGAAGCAGACAAACACAGGTAAGCAGAAATGACATTTCTTTTAAATGTTAGTTACAGCCAGCCCCGCTCCAGTGGAACCCCCTAGGTGACCCCCAGCACCCAGCAACATTTAGCTAGAAGCCCAGGGAGGAGGGAAAGGCAGGGAGAGAGTAAAGAAAGGGGCCACAACCACTTACTTGATCTCTCCAGGAATGTCCAGCTAAATCACCCAGCCGAGGCAGGGGAGTTTTACTTACCTATCCTGCATGTATTATGCTGGAAGACATTCCAAACAGGTCATCGTCCGCGCACGGAAGGTGATTGTTGGCCAGGCATGCTGTGATTGGACCCAAAAGGGACGATCATATGTATGCCCTGGAGCGTGACGCTCACCGGACAGGCTGCTGTGACTCGGCCGTAAGGTCAGCCGAAGCTGAGCGGTCCGATGCAGGCCTTGGAGCGTAGGCTCACCAGCCACCCGTGGAGCGACGGGCATGTCGTGGAAAACCCAGCGCGTAGCTAGGGTCGGCACACGCTCGATGGCCGAAACTGGGGAGACTACAAGGATCGAGGATCCAGCCTGTCACCCAGTCGGCAGTTGATCGAAGATCGCAGGAAACAAAAATGTAGCAAAAAAATATATATCTTTTTCCCCCGGACCAATGGGCCCAAAGGGAGCCATGTCCTACTCCTTGCTAGACAGAAAAAAACTGATCTGCGAAGATGCAGACTGAGAGGTTATACCCGGAGGGTCCGCCCCCTGGGCGGTACTGTAGAAAGTGTGATGCAACACTTTTTACAAGTTTTTCTGCCTAGTCACTCCTAATTAATGGATAATACCCACTTTGTCAATAGAGAAGCTGTGTCGGTCCATGGACGAAAGAGTAACACCCATTTAGTGCAAAAAAAAAAAAATGTCAGTGTTTTCTGCATATCTGAAGGTGTGTGATACACAATTTATATATTTTTCTTCTATTGTGCTATTCAAATAAAAATTTTTTAGGGCAAAAACATTTTTTGGGATTAGCATTTTCTGCATTTCTGTAGGTGTGAGATACACCATTTACATACTCTGGGTTTATTCTGCTATTGCAAAAACACACATTTAGTGCAAAAAAATAAATAAAAAAATCTGTGTTTTCTGCATATCTGGAGGTGTAAGATACCAAATTTATATATTTTTCTTCTATTGTGCTATTCAAATAAATTTTTTTTAGGGCAAAAACATTTTTTTTGAATAGCATTTTCTGCATTTCTGTAGGTGTGAGATACACCATTTACATACTCTGGGTGTATTCTGCTATTGCAAAAACACACATTTAGCACCAAAAAAATATTTTGCAGTGTTTTCTGCATATGTGGAGGTGTGAGATACCCAATTTATATATTTTTCTTCTATTGTGCTATTCAAATAAAAAAATTTGGGGGCAAAATTTTTTTTTGGAATACCATTTTCTGCAGGTGTGAGATACACTGTTTACATACTCTGGGTGTATTCTGCTATTGCAAAAACACACATTTAGTGCAAAAAATATATATTTTGCAGTGTTTTCTGCATATCTGGAGTTGTGTGATACAAAATTGATATATTTTTCTTTTATTGTGCTATTCAAAAATATTTTTTTTAGGGCAAAAACATTTTTTTGAATAGCATTTTCTGCATACATTTGAGATACACCATTTACATACTCTGGGTGTATTCTGCTATTGTAAAAACACCCATTTAGGGCAAGATCCTAAATTTGGAAAATATGAGAACGTCAATGAAGGGACATGGCCGCGGTCGTGGTGCTGCTGGTGGAGCTCCTGTGGCAGGGAGAGGACATGGCCGATCTGTGGCAGCTACACGCACAAGTGAAACACCTTCTTTAGGTGCGAGTAGGCGACAGAGCCTGCAGCAGTATTTTGTCGCGCCTAATGAGGCTGTACGAATGTTAAGGCCAGGACAAGTACAGGCGATAGTAGATTGGGTTGCTGACAGTGCCTTCGGTTCATTCACATTGTCTCCCACCCAGTCTCCTGATGAAAGATCAGAGTTGGCATCAGTCTTTCACCTCACCCCCTTGCAAATCAGCCAAGCAGTCTGTGCCCCAAATCATGCTGCAGTCTCTTCTGCTTTTTGATGACTCTGTTAGCAGGGTTTCCCAGGGCCATCCACTTAGCCCTGCCCCAGAAGTGGAAGAGATTGTGTGCTCCGATGCCCAACCACTTATGTTTCATGATGAGTAGATGGGAGGACCATCGCAGCACGTCTCGGATGATGACGAAACACAGGTGCCAACTGCTGCTGCTTTCGCAATTGTGCAGACCGACAAGGAGGGCAGTTGTGAATACTGGGTGGAAAATGATGTGGAGGACGATGAGGTCCTCGACCCCACATGGAATCAACGTCATGCAGGTGACCAGTGTAGTCCGGAGGAAGTGGCGGTGGTCGCACAGAGCCACCAGCACAGCAGAAGAGGGAGCAGGGTGCAAAAGCGGAGCGTCCATCTCCTAGACAGTACGTCTGCTACTGCCCAATGCAGCAAGGGACCGAGCACACCAAAGCCAGGTCCAAGGAGTTCCCTAGCGTGGCAGTTCTTCAGACAATGTGCTGATGACAAGACACGAGTGGTTTGCACGCTGTGCAATCAGAGCCTGAAGCGAGGCATAAACGTTCTCAACCTTAGCACAAACTGCATGACCAGGCATCTAAGTGCAAAGCACGAGCTGCAGTGGAGTAGACACCTCAAAAACCAAGAAAGGTCTCTGGCTCCTCCTGCTTCCTCTTCTGCTGCAGTCTCTGCCTCTTCATCCACCTCTGTAGTGACAGTGGCACCTGCCAACCCGCAAACAGAGGATCTGCCAGCAACACTAGCACTTGGGTCACCAACCATCTCCACAATGTCCCATGGAAGCGTTCAGCTCTCTATCTCCCAAACACTGGAGCGGAAGAGGAAGTACCCCCCTAGCCACCCGCGATCCCTGGCCCTGAATGCCAGCATTTCAAAATTCCTCGCCTTTGAAATGCTGTCATTCCGTCTGGTGGAGACGAGAGTTTTAAAAGCCTGATGGCATTGGCTGTCCCACAGTACATTGTGCCCAGCCACCACTACTTTTCCAGGCGAGCCATCCCTTCCCTGCACAACCAAGTGGGGGACAAAAACAGGTGTGCACTGCGGAACACCATCTGTGGCAAGGTCCACCTAACTACAGATGCGTGGACCAGTAAGCACGTTATATCTCCCTAACAGCACACTGGGTAAATGCAGTGGCGGCTGGGCCTGAGGCAGATAGCAGTTTGGCGCATGTCCTTCCACCACGAGGATTGCAGGGTGCTTCAGTTTGCCTCCTCTTGCTAACTCCTCCTACTCCGCTTCCTCATCCTCTACCGCCTCCTCATCCGGTCAGCGTAACACCTTCACCACCAACTTTAGCACAGCCAGGGGTAAATGACAGCAGGCAGTTTTAAAACGTTCCTGTTTGGGGGAAAAACCCCACACCGCGCAGGAGTTGTGGAGGGACACGGAACAACAGACCGATGAGTGGTTGGTGGCAGTGAGCCTCAAGCCCTACCTGGTGGTGTGCGATAATGGGCGAAATCTCGTAGCAGCTCTGGGCCTAGCCGGTTTGACGCACATACCTTGCCTGGCGCATGTGCTGAACTTGGTGGTCCAGAGATTCTTGAAAAATTACCCCGATATGCCAGAGCTGCTGCAGAAAGTGCGGGCGGTCTGTGCGCACTTTTGGCGTTCTCACCCTGCTGCTGCTCGCCTGTCAGTGCTGCAGCGTAACTTCGGCCTTCCCGCTCACCGCCTCATATGTGACGTGCCCACAAGGTGGAACTCCACCTTGCACATGCTGGCCAGACTGTGCGAGCAGCAGCAGGCGATAGTGGAGTTTTACCTGCAGCACGCACGTGTGAGTCGCTCTGCGGAACAGCACCACTTCACCAAAAATAACTGGGCCTCCATGCGAGATCTGTGTGCCTTGTTGCGCTGTTTCGAGTACTCCACCAACATGGCCAGTGCCGATGATGCCGTTCTCATCGTTACTATCCCAGTTCTATGCCTCCTTGAAAAAACGCTTTGGGCGATGATGGAAGAGGATGTGGCACAGGAGGAGGAGGATGAGGAGGAAGAGGAGGAACCGGGATCATTTCCAAGGCTTTCAGGGCAGTCATTCAAAGGTGGCTACGAGGGTGGGTTCCTGCACCAACAAACGCCAGGTACACAATTGTCCGGCAGTAAGGGCACAGTTCTGGAGGATGACGAGGTGGAGGAGGAGCAGGAGGAGATGGAGGAGGAGGAACCATGTCCACAGCAGGGTGGCACCCAGACCAGGTCATGGCCATCACTGGTGCGTGGCTGGGGGGATACAGAGGACACAGACAATACACCTCCCACAGAGGACAGCTTTTCGTTGTCTCTGGGCAGCCTGGCACATATGAGCGATTACATGCTGCAGTGTCTTCGCAACGACCGCTGAGTTGCCCACATTCTAACTGGTGCTGATTACTGGGTGGCCACCCTGCTGGATCCCCGTTACAAGGACAACGTACCGTCCTTAATTCCCTCACTGGAGCGTGATTGTAAAATGTGCGAGTACAAGAGCACGCTGGTAGACGTGCTGCTGGTGGCATTCGCACCTGACAGCGGGGGTACGGTGGAAGCACAAGGCGAAGGCAGAGGAGGAGGAAGAGGTCGCCAACGCAGCCAGGGCACCGCCAGCACCTCAGAAGGCAGGGTTAGCATGGCCGAAATGTGGAAAAGCTTTGTCAGCACGCCACAACAACCAGCACCACCAGCTGATATGGAACGTCTTAGCAGGAGGCAGCATTTCACCAACATGGTGGAGCAGTATGTGTGCACACGCCTACACGTACTGAATGACAGGTCTGCCCCCTTCAACTTCTGGGTCTCCAAATTGGACACATGGCCTGAGCTTGCCCTTTACGCCTTGGAGGTGCTGGCCTGCCCTGCAGCCAGTGTATTATCTGAACGTGTATTTAGCACGGCAGGGGGCGTTATCACAGACAAGCGCAGCCGCCTGTCCAGAGTCAATGTGGACAAGCTCACGTTCATTAAAATTAACCAGGCATGGATCCCACAGGCGCAGCGCTTGCGCAGTACGGGGAACAAGGAGATTCACAAAATCTCCGAAGATGAACGGCACCTGCGCCGTGAGTGCAGGTTCACGCCCCACCAGCCAAGTGGACATACGGTAGCACATAGTAACAGGGCCCCTCACGGGCTCGCTTCGCTCGCCAGTGTCGCCACGCTTCGGGCACAGCCTCGCTTGGCTCGGCTTGAACCTCGGATGGTGTGGCTTGAACCTGGACTCACCGCGCAGGTGCCGTTCGTCTTCGGAGATTTTCTAAATCTCCTTGTCCTACGTACTGAGCAAGCGCAGTACAGGGCGGACACTATCCAACGGGGGACAGAATTTGACACATCACCGGCCTTATCCAGCCATTGTTGTATTTTTGAACCAGTGTTGGCTACCTCGTCCTCCTCCACCGCCGCTTCCACCTACACAGCCACATCCACCGCCACCTCAACCTCCTACTCCATATGGACCTCGTCCTCCTAGGTCAAGATAATAATTTGAATCTTTTTTAATTTCAAAGTATTTTATTTTCCCACTAGCTTATCCATTAAATTGAATAATTTTTTCCAGAAAGGGCATATTCTGGGGCATTCCCACCATATGTGTGGCATTGTGCTGTTGAGTTTCTGAGGTTCTTAATGCCTCCAGAATCTTCATTTTTTTTTTCTTTATTTTATGTTATTTTAAGTTATTTCCCTATCCACATTTGTTTGCAGAGCACTTTCCATGCTCTTAACAACATTTTGCTGTCATTTGCAGCCCTCTAGCCCTTTCCATTACTATTTTAGAGCCATTTTAGTCCTCAAAAGTTCGGGTCCCAATTGATTTCAATGGGGTTCGGGGTCAAGTTCGGTCCCGAACTCCAACTTTTTTCCGAAGTTCGGCCGAATCCGTCTAACCCGAACATCCAGGTGTCCGCTCAACTCTAAGTACTATGTCCTGGATTCGGAGACAAAGAAGATCCTCAGTGAAGAAAGAACACGAGAAAGATCAGTGTCTCCATATTGTAAAATGTATGGTAAAAAAAGTCCATGACAGGAAATGGGAGTCTGATGAGGATTTGTGTGCATTATCCACCCGATAAATTGTACAAAAAGGTTTGACTCCCATGAAATGTCATGTACATTGCTACCATCCCCAATGAATGAACAAAGGAGTTTAACCTAAAAAAATGGGATTTTAAGGGCAATGAAAATAAATGTAAAAAATATATATAGAAAAAATGTAGAAAAATATAATTGATTACAAATCCATAAACAACATAGATCACCATAGAGTGATAAACACTTAAAACAAGTTTACATAGATATTACATATAAATCACAAAGAATGATGACTGTATAGAACCCCAAAAAATGGAATCCTGTCGATGATGAGGCTGCTAAACTGACGCATTTCGAAATATGTGAGTATATAAATTCTTCTTCAGGGATATCAGTATCTCGAAAATTGCAAAATACATCATAAGTGCAATACATGGCATGACAGATCATTGCAACACATTCAATATACATAATGAATGACAAGAGCAAAAACCAAAAACAAAAAACAACGAGAAAACGAAAAACTTACATATATGTACATCCTTAAAAAGGGAACAAACCAGCCCCCCAAGTATTCCAGACTCCCACAGAGTGGTCCATCAATCCTATTGCAGCATGAAGGAGCCCAAGAACCGAAAGGTTAACTTGCACTGCCAAACAAAAATAATCCACACAGACTCCTCAACCAAAGAAAGGGGAGGGAGAAAGGGACAAAACCTATGGAGGAAGAGTATAACGGAATAAATGTCTGTATAGTCAAAAGACCCCCTCAAAATAATCCCTCGAAAAAACTTTCATTGGAAGGGGGGGTTTGGGTTGAGATATTAATCAAAAACCTGCCTATATTATATTCCATGATACTTACCCTGGTCCTTGGGAATCTCAACAAGCACAACTAGCCAAGAGCGTGGAGGGACAAGGGTGCCGTGAGATGGTTGGACAGTAAACGGATCCAGAAGAATCCACAAAAACCTCAAAAGAGGAAAAGGGGAGAGACCTAGAAAAGAGAGGGATAGAAATAAACACCAACATAACCCCCTCAAAGCACCGAGAAGGGTAAGGGATACAGGGCTATCTCTCTACAAATATCCAGGGTACTCACATAAATCCTCAGGATCCCCAAAAGGCATAAATTGACAAGGGTATCACGGACTGTGACAGAACCCACTGTCACTGTGTGTTTTGGAAGGGACTGTGGGCTGGCCGCTTACCCACAGATTATGGCCCAGACTGAGAGACTGGGGGGAGAAGCTGGCATTGAGATAATGTAATGTAATGTAATGCTACATCCCTTCTCCCCCATCCCCCCCTCTTGTTGCTGTGTTTAGCTGTGTTGAGTCATGGCACATAGACAATGGTCTGGACTGCAGGCATCTCTCCGCAGGGGATGTGTATTGAAGGGCTGCCTGCTTACCATAATCCCTTTATGTTTAACTGTAGTCTCTGTTTCAATGTTAAGTTCCCATTGGTTCTTCCTTGTCCCCTACCCCCCCTCTATGACAAGGCTAAGGGGAGTGTCCCTAACTGTGTGTAAAAGTGTATGTTTTGGATTTAATAAACTGTTGATGCTCTGCATGTTTAACCCTCAACACCTGTGTGGATTGTCTCGTGATTGAGGGGTTAAGGGCTGGTTATGGCGAATCTGCAGGCTGCGGGTGCGTTTGGAGGACAGGAGACACAGGTCTGGCGGATGTGCCCACCTGGGGTATTCGAGATCCGTCACAGTGGTGGCAGCAGTGGGGTGTCTCCTGCAGTCCGGGACATCCAAACCACCACCAGGATTCAAGATCCGGGCAGCCGCCGAGGAGCAATACGGGGACCGGCCAGCATGAGAGCGGAGTTCGGGAGGAGGCTGCAAGGCATGCAGAAGCAACATCGGGGACCAGTGACAGAGCGCACCATGCTCGGCTGGGAGGATGTGATCCGCTGGCAACTCTGGCATGAAACGCTAAGCCATGAGCGGCACCATCAGGGGAAGATCCTTCCCTCCTCCACAGAGATGTACTGGACGCAGTACCATGCGCGAGAGGTGTTCCTGAGGGAACAACCGCGAGATGAGTGGAAGACAGAGCTCGGAAGATTGGTCCAGGAGGAGATGAGGCTGGACGCCAGCTACAGAGCCCTCCGGTGGTTTGCGGCTCAACTGTGGCCAAGTACAGCAGATGGCAGCCCGACAGAAGGCGTTGGCTACGGCGGCGTGGGGCTGCTCCATCAAAAAATGTACGGAGACCCAGACTTTGGGAGCGATGAGGAGTGGCGGCTGGAAAACATCCTGGACTGCCGAGATGAGGTGCTGGACCTCCCTGAAGAGGCGTGTGACCTGGAGGAATTGGAGTTCCTGGTTGAGCAGGAATGGGAGCTCGAGATTGCCTACAAGCGGCTGTTTGACGGTGATCAGCAGCCTGGCATGGCTCCCGTTGCCTGGGACTGTCCTGGAGAAATAGCGGACAGTCACAAAGATGTGGAGCAAATGGGGCTAGGGGCGCCCCTACGTTTTCCCGTCCTAACCGCAATGGAAGAAGCGGCGATGATACAGAGGGCACTGCGAGTGCTAGAATGCCGGAACGCACAGGAGGTTCCCCAAGCAGAGAGACAAGATAATAGCATAAAGGTCTCAGAAGGGTAAGTTGAGACGGGCGCTGGAAGGCTGGTAAATGGTGATCAGCAGCAAGTCGAGAGTATCGCATCCGGTGCCCCAGCAGAAGCGCTGGCTACAGGGCAGAGTGCCACTAGCCTCTGTCCAGCATCAGAAAAAGAGTTGGATCCGGAGAGTCTGAGAGATGATTTTCGTGAGCCGTTTCCCCAACAGCAGATATCCCCAAAGGGAGTGGAGGAAGCAATTCTCCCTCCCCAGCACTTGGAAACTACCCCAGCGTTCATCCCCCAGCAGAAGCGCTGGCTATGGGGCAGAGTGCCGCTGGCCTCTGCCCACCCTCAGAGTTAGATCCAGGGAGTCCGAGGGATGACCTCAGTGAGCTGGTTGCCCAGCACTTGGACACTATCCCAGTGTATATCCCCCCAGCAGAAGCGCTGGCTGCATGGCAGAGTGTCACCGGCCCCGGCCCAGCCCTCGGTAGGTTTTTGGAGGGTTTGGGAGACAGCCCCTGTCAGAAGTCGCCTCAGCAGCCGGTCACAGAACCAGGAGGGGAGAAAACCCTTCCCCCTCTCCAGCGGCTGAACCCCAGCATCAGAAAAAGAGATGGAGAGTCAGGGAGATAGTCCCTGCAAGATACCTCCTCAGCGGCTGGTAGCTACTCCAGGAGAAAAGCAAGTACCTTTTCCTCCCCAAATGCATAGCACTACCAGCCTACGTTCCCTACCAGCGGAAGCACTGGCATCGGGGCAAAGGATAATTCAGCTCCCCTCAATATCTGCAACCCAGCCCCGGACCACGGGAGTGCGGACAGCTGTTCCCACTCTGCAGCGGCTGTTTTTTTTCACGGGAGACTGTATGTGCGATTTTGCTCCCCAGCGCCAGAGACGTACTTTTCCTTTTCCTGGTTGCCTGGGGTGGAAGTTTGTGACTAACGCAGGTCCAGACCAGTTGGGGGTCAGGAACCTGGTTAGTCTGTTTTTAAAAGGGGAGAAATGTGACAGAACCCACTGTCACTGTGTGTTTTGGAAGGGACTGTGGGCTGGCCGCTTACCCACAGATTATGGCCCAAACTGAGAGACTGGGGGGAGAAGCTGGCATTGAGATAATGTAATGTAATGCTACATCCCTTCTCCCCCATCCCCCCTCTTGTTGCTAGACATGTGCACTGCCAAAAAATTCGTTAGTTTTCGTTTTCGTTTCATTCAGTTTTTTTTTTTTTCGTTTTTCGGGTCATTCGTTATGATCGCAATTCGTAAATTCGTAAATTTGTACATTCGTAAATTTGTACATTCGTAAATTTATACATTCGTAATTTCGGAAATTTGGAAATTCGATATTTTCGAAAACCCGAAAATTTGAAAATCTGAAAAAATAACTATTAAATTATAGGTATTGTAATTTACTTTCAAATTTGGCTGTTAGCGAACGTAACGAATACAAATTTATCTGAAGTTACGCATAACCTGAAATAACAAATGCCGCATCTAAACAAATGGAACGGAACAAATTAATAATAATAATAATAAAACGTTTTTATTATTATTATTGTTATTTATTATTATTATTAATTCATTACGTTCCATTCGTTTAGATACGGCATTCATTATGTCGGAAAACAATTCGTAACTTCGTTAAGTTCACTAACAGCCAAATTTGAAAGGAAATTACAATACCTATTATTGAATAGTTAGTAATAGTTAAGTTATTAGTTAATTATTATTTCAGATTTCCGAATTTACTAATTTACGATTGTACGAATGTACAAATTTACGAATGTACGAATATTCGGAAATTCGTAAATTCAAATTGACGAATTTCCGGATAGTTGTACATTCGTAAATTCGTGCATTGGTAAATTCGTATATTCGTAAATTCGTACATTCGTAAATTTGAATTTACGAATATTCGTTAAAATTCGTTAAATGAGTTTTCGTTAATTCGGATATTTCCGAATTAACGAATTTGTCGAAATTCGTTAAAAAACGAATTCGGAACGAAACGAATTGCACATGTCTACTTGTTGCTGTGTTTAGCTGTGTTGAGTCATGGCACATAGACAATGGTCTGGACTGCAGGCATCTCTCCGCAGGGGATGTGTATTGAAGGGCTGCCTGCTTACCATAATCCCTTTATGTTTAACTGTAGTCTCTGTTTCAATGTTAAGTTCCCATTGGTTCTTCCTTGTCCCCTACCCCCCTCTATGACAAGGCTAAGGGGAGTGTCCCTAACTGTGTATAAAAGTGTATGTTTTGGATTTAATAAACTGTTGATGCTCTGCATGTTTAACCCTCAACACCTGTGTGGATTGTCTCGTGATTGAGGGGTTAAGGGCTGGTTATGGCGAATCTGCAGGCTGCGGGTGCGTTTGGAGGACAGGAGACACAGGTCTGGCGGGGGTATTCGAGATCCGTCACATGGACCTTAGGCATAGGAATATAGGTCCATCAATGCTACCTTCCACCTCGGTGTCCAGAGGAGACTGGCAGTGAAGGACTCCTGGCGTCATCCTTAAATAGCCCAAAAATGCGCGCCAAAAGGGGCGTCCATGGGCGGAGCACAGGCGCCATGGGCGGGCATAGATACTGCCAAACACACAAGCGCGTCTGTGCTGGAGGTCCCTGAGCTGTTCATGGGCCGGCCCCAACCGGAAATGACACCGACACACGTCCGGAATTGCTGACAAGAACCGGAAGCGGTCAGAAATCAGGGATGCCGGAAGGGCGTCATCACACATCCGGAAATGCCAAGCATAGAACCGGATGTGAGGTAGAACAGCGGAGGGATAGGTATCTGGTGTTGTGTCTGCGGTGAACCACAGACGAAGCACCTAGATAAAAAGGGGCTGCTGAGATGACCAGGAGACTGGGACAAGAAGCAGGAGCTGAGTCCCAGAAATCCTGCAGCCAAAGGGCAGTAAGTGAGGGCAAAATTCCCAGAGGGAATATACAAGTGGGCGGGGCCAATGGAAAAGCTCACGTCCCTGCACAAAAGTACAGAGTATCCTAGGCGTCCTAAAAAAAAAACCAACCTTGCTAAGGATGAAAGAAGACCCCTGACACAGAAATTTGCATGACATAGTACCCGTTACCAAAATTATACCAGAAGTGATCATGCACAGCCCCTCCAATGGGAGGGGCTGCCTGTGCCAGGCATGCCGCAATGGTGATGGACCCCTGTCCGAGAAGGAAAGAAACGGAGGACAAGCCAACCCCCACAAAAAAGATGCACATATGCTCAAAAATAGTATGTCCATATGTGTGATGCCCACGTGCAGAGCGGAAAGCATAGCCGCCACAGCACAAGGGCCCACAGAACCGGACACACAACAGAAAATATTGCAACAAACACATATATAACAGATAATGAAACTTAATAAATAAACCCCCTTTACTCTTTCTCAATAAAATATCCCTATATACATATCTGAGTCACATAGAGCAAAAAGAAGAGATCAAAAGAGGAGAAGAAGACAGCCCCAACATCACATAGCGAGATGGAGAGTAGGCAAGTATATAGGGTATCAGTCAGTTTTACCCGAACTGAAACCCTCCAAAAAAGGTCTGTAACTTTCTGCCTCATTTAACCCTGTAGGGATGGTAGCCTCAAGGTATTTGATCCACCTAATTTCTCGTTGTAATAGCGTCTTGTTCCAGTCACCCCCCAGTCGGGGGATGTGTACCCGGTCTAGAACGGTAAAATTTACTGTTGGCATTCTATAGCCATGACATTTGGCCACATGCCTACCCAAGGGTAGGTATAGATTGCAAATTTTCATGCTTGCCAGATGTTTACTTACACGTTGGCCCAACTTCTGTCGTGTTTTGCCCACATAGAACGCTCCACATTGGCAAACCAATAATTACACTACAACTTGCGTTTTGTAGTTGGCGAAATGTTTGAGGTGGAAACGTTCCCCATTGGGCAATGTAAAGGACGTTCTTTTACTAATCACTCCACAGAAAGAACAAAATCCACAAGGATATGTACCCCATACTTTGCAGGGATCTTTCCCTTGGTCTCCCCTGAATTCGCTTTGGGTAAGCAACTCACCCAAAGACCCAGCCCGTCTGTATGTAATGTGTGGGTTTTTTGTCACCAATCACGCCAGGGATGGTTCTTCAGTTAGAATGGCCCAGTGTTTGGACAGAATTTTCAGAATTTGTTGATATTCATGGGAAAAATTAAGGATGATTCTCAAAGAATCATCACTTTTTTTTAGGCTTCTTTTTAAAAATCAGATCATGTCTGTCCAAGGCTTTGACCCTATTGAAAGCTTTTTTTAAAGAAGATTTAGTATAGCCCCTCAAAAGTAATCTTCGAGTAAGTTCATCAGCTTCCGACTGAAAGTCTTCTGCTGTCGTGCAGTTATGTTTGAGTCACAACAATTGGCTATACGGTATGGATTTCTTTAGGGGTTCTTGGTGGATGCTGCCAGCATGTAGAATGGTATTTCCGGCAGTCTCATTTCTATATAATTTGCTAACAAGTTTGCCAAATTGGTCCTTGGTAATACAGATATCCCGAAATTTGGGGACCCGGTACCGGACGGCCGTAGGACCCCTGGACCCCAAGCTTGGCACACATATAGCCCAATGTCTCTTCTACAAGTTTGCAAAGTTTGGTGTTTGGGGGACCTACGGCCGGGGAGCACTGATTTTTTAAATCCGGGCACCCCTTCCATAGACTCCAATGTTAAACGGTAATTTCTCCGGTGATTTTGCGGACCCGGTACCGGCCGGTCGTAGGTACCCTGGACCCCAATCTTAGCACACATGTAGCCCCATGTCATCTCTACATGTGTGCAAAGTTTGGTGTCTGGGAGACCTACGGCCGTGGAGCACTGATTTTTTAAACCCCGGGCACCCCTTCCATAGACTCCAATGTTAAACGGTCATTTCTCCAGTGATTTTGCGGACCTGGTACCGGCCGATCGTAGGTCCTCAGGACCCCAAACTTGGCACACATGTAGCCCCATGTCTCCTCTATAAGTTTGAAAAGTTTGGTGTCTGGGAGAACCGATTTTTCAAAGCCGGGCACTCCTTCCATAGACTTCCATGTTAAACATCAGTCTAGTCATGGGCACAGTGAGGCATGGGCACAGTGAGGCAAAGTGAGGCAAGTATAAGCCTAGGACACCCTAGGCTTATACTTGAGTCAATACGTTTTCCCAGTTTTTTGGGGTAAAATTAGGTGCCTCGGCTTATATTCGGGTATATACAGTACTTGTTCTGTGGCTGCCGCTGCCTCTCTGAGTCTCTCTCTCAGTTTCTCACATCAGCCAATCAGCGGCGCTGAGAGAGAGACCCGTCTAATGTAGTTACGTGGCGCACTGACACGATACCAGGAGCGGAGGAGGAGGTGGGTGGAGCCTCTTTCCTGCACTCGCTGCTAACACCTGGGCCGCTTGGCGTCTAGCAACGAGTGACGTCAGTGAGTCATGTCAGGCCGTTCTGCGGGCAGGTGCAATAGCGTGCGGCTCCACAGACGGGTAAGAAAGCGGGCGGCTCCGCGGGCAGACCGTGCTGCTCAGTGTGTTGGCAGCGCAGGTGAGAGTGAGAGAGCAGGCTCAGTGTGGCAGCTGGCCAATCAGCTAGCTGGGAGCGGGGGAGCAGAGAGATGAGATCATCTCTCACCGCCCGTGCCTGCCCTGCATTCCTGCAGTGATTTCCGCCCTCACTGGGCAGGCAGCAGAGAGATTACATTATCTCTCTGCTGCCTGATAGTGATGAGCCGAACACCCCCGGGTTCGGTTCGCACCAGAACCCGCGAACGGACCGAAAGTTCGTACGAACATTAGAACCCTATTAAATACAATGGATGCGAACGTTCGAATTCTAAAGTGCTAATTATAACAACTATTATGCATGTTATTGTCCTAAAAAGGGTTTGGGAACCCGGGTTCTGCACCAGGGGACATGTATCAATGCAAAAATAAGTTTTAAAAACGGTCGTTTTTCGGGAGCAGTCATTTTAATGATGCATAAAGTGAAAAAAAAAAGTCAAATATTCCTTTAAATATCGTACCTGGGGGGTGTCTAAAGTATGCCTGTGAAGTGCCACGTGTTTCCCGTGTTTAGAACTGTCCCTGCACAAAATGACACTTCTAAAGGAAAAAAAAGCCATTTAAAACTTCTTGCGGCTTTAATGTAATGTCTGGTCCCGGTAATATGGATGAAAATCTTTAAGAAAAATGGCATAGCTACCCCATGACCCCCCCCCCACCCCAGCCCATTACCAGCCCCTTTGGGTCTTGTATGGATATTAAGGGGAACCCCGCACATAAAATAAAAAAGGCCCTATATACTCTGAACAGCCGTATACAGGCGGTGCATACAAGACAGGGACTGTAGGTTTGTTCTTATGTAGAATGTGTTTGTAATTTTGAACAGGTACATTGTTGAAGTGTAGCTCCAGCCCAAAAATCTATTTTTAAACTTTTTGGGAAACATAGGTAAGGGTTATCACCCCTGTAACATTTGTTTTGCTGTCTGTGCCCCTGTTCAGAACATTTCACCTCACTTTCCGTCCCAATGACAACTGTTTTTGAAATGTGGTGTTTTTCTTGAAACAAGGATTGCTGATAAAGCATCAGTACAGAGGAGACACCTTTCTCCCATATTTATTCTTACAGGAGAGAATTTTCCTTCCTAGGGGTAGATTTCCTCTCACTTCCTGTTGTCTTCTTTCGTTTGCAAGTAGGAGTCGTTTGTAAGTTGGATGTTTGAAAGTAGGGACCTGCCGTATATACTCTGCAGAAATAGGCCCCTTAGTTGTTGGTGTTGGCACAACACTGTAAGCACTCACAGTTACTCTTGGTTGGTGCTGGAACGCCCTGCTGTCAACTATTATATCAGGAATTTTAATTACATATAATTGTTGAACAGTGGTAGTAAAAATTGGGGCTTTGATGGTGGTGCTGGTGCCACAACACTGTAAGCCCTGACAGTTACTCTTGGTGGGTGCAGCAATGGGCCCTGCTGTGAATTATTAGATCAAGAATTGTAATTGCATGCCCCTGTTGAACAGGGGCTGAAAAATTGGGCTTTTCGTGGTGGTGGTGGTGGTGGTGTTGCCACAACACTGTAAGCCCTCAGACTTACTCTTGGTGGGTGCAGGAATGGGCCCTGCTGTGAATTAATACATCAAGAATTGTAATTGCATGCCCCTGTTGAACAGGGGCTGAAAAATTGGGCCTTAGGCACTGGTGGCACAACACTACAACCCCTCACAGATACTGTACTTGGAGCACAGCAATGAGCCCTATGGCAAATTATTGCTAAAAAAATTGTAAGTACACGCCCCTGTAAAACAGGGGCTGAAAAATTGGGCCTTAGCCACTGGTGGCGGCACCAATAAACAAAAATGATCTTCCAAGCTATCATCATCAATCGTATCATTGAGGACTCGGAGGAGGAGGATAGCCAGTCAACATAACAGCACAGGCACTCAGCATCAGCATCAGGCTTGAAGGGACGTGACATGTTAAAATCAATTAGTCTGTTATATCAGCATCAGGTGTGTGGTAGCTGGTGGTGATCCAAGACTGGTTCATCTTGATGAAAGTCAGTCGATCAACCGAGTCGGTGGACAGGCGCACCCTGTGATCCGTGACAAATCCTCCAGAAGCACTGAATGTGCGTTCCGAAAGAACGCTGGATGCAGGACAGGCCAGTAGCTCAATTGCATACTGTGCAAGCTCTGGCCAGTGATCCATCCTCAAGACCCAGTAAGCCAGAGGATTTTCGGTGGGGAAGGTGTCCAAGTCTGACCTTGCCCCTAGATATTCCTGCACCATGTTTATCAGACGCTGGCGATGGTTGCTGGAACCAATCATACTTTGGGGCTGCGGACTAAAGAATTGTCTGAACGCATCGGTCAGACGGCCACCTTCCCCACCGCTCCTTCTTTGACTGGCCGAAGCCTCAGCAACTCGTTGTCCTGGACCAGGAGTTTGTAACCTCCCAGTCTCTGGGAACGCGTTGCACAGACCTTTCTGCAAGGCCTCCCGGAGTTGTCTCATCCTCTGCTCCCTCTGCGACGGTAACATAAGGTCCGCAACCTTACCCTTGTACCGTGGATCAAGGAGAGTGGCCAGCCAGTAATGGTCCCTCTCCTTGATCCGAAGAATACGAGGATCCTTCCGCAGACTTTGCAGGATCAGGGAGGCCATGCAGCGTAGGTTTGCTGAGGCATTCGCTCCGGAGTCCTCTGGGTCACTAAGGACGACATGATCCGCAGTCACCTCCTCCCAGCCACGTACAAGTCCACTGGTTTCTTGGGACTGTAAATCATCCCTAAAAGACTGCTGCTGATGATGCTGAGTGCCAGCCTCCACCTCCATGCTGACACAATCCTCCTCCTCCTCCTCCTCCTCCTCCTCTTCCTCTTCCTGTGCGATGGGTGGGACAGAAGGAACACTGTCTGGGTAAAGGGGGCCTTGAGAGGCAAGGAAGTCCTCCTCTTCCTGCCTCTGTTCTGCCTCAAGTGCCCTGTCCATTATTCCACGCAGCGTGTGCTCCAACAGGTGGACAAGAGGTACAGTGTCACTGATGCATGCACTGTCACTGCTCACCATCCTCGTGGCCTCCTCAAATGGTGCCAGGACAGTGCATGCATCCCTGATCATGCCCCACTGGCGTGGAGAAAAAAAACCAAGCTCCCCTGACCCTGTCCTGGTGCCGTAGTCGCACAGGTACTCATTGATGGCCCTCTGCTGCGTGTGCAGCCGCTGCAGCATGGCCAACGTTGAGTTCCACCTGGTGGGCATGTCACATATAAGGCGGTTCTTGGGCAGGTTCAACTCCTTTTGCAGCTCAGCCAGGCGAGCACTGGCATTATAAGATCTGCGGAAATGCACACAGACTTTCCTGGCCTGCCTCAGGACATCCTGTAAGCCCGGGTACCTGCCCAAGAACCGCTGCACCACCAGGTTAAGGACGTGAGCCACACAGGGCACATGGGTCAGTTGTCCCTGTCGGAGGGCGGAGAGGAGGTTGGTGCCATTGTCGCAAACCACCATTCCTGGCTTAAGCTGGCGTGGCGTCAACCACCTCTCGGCCTGGCCCTGCAGAGCAGACAGGACCTCTGCCCCAGTGTGGCTTCTGTCCCCCAAACACACCAGCGCAAGCACGGCATGGCATCTTTTTGCCTGCGTACTTGCGTAGCCCCGTGAACGGCTACGGAGCACCGCTGGTTCATAGGACAAACCACAGGAAGAGGCCATGGAGGAAGAAGAAGAGGAGGGGGTGGAGGAGAGAGGTGTGTCACAACCAGTAGTAGCATTTTGGAGGCGTGGCGGTGGGACAACCTCCAACACTACTGCACCTTGTCCTGCATCCTTCCCAGCTGCCAAAAGAGTGACCCAATGGGCCGTGAAAGAAAGGTAACGTCCCTGTCCATGCCTGCTGGACCATGAGTCAGCGGTAATATGCACCTTACCGCTGACCGCCCTGTCCAGCGAGGCCAAGACATTGCCTTCCACATGCCGGTAGAGAGCCGGAATAGCCTTCCGTAAGAAAAAGTGGCGTTTGGGAACCTGCCACTGAGGAACCGCACATTGCACAAACTCACGGAAGGGGGCCGAGTCTACCAACTGAAAAGGCAGCAGTTGAAGCGCTAGCAATTTAGCCAAGCTAGCATTCAACCGCTGGGCATGTGGATGGCTGGGAGTGAACTTCTTTCGACGGTCCAGCAGCTGGGGCAGGGAAATTTGCCTGCTAGAATCGGACGTCGGTGTACTGCTAGCAGAGTGGCCGCAAGTACTTGGCTGTGACACACCTAATTCTACACCTTCATTCCTCTCAGTGCATGTTTCTGAGAGGACTGAAGTTATAGTGGGGTTGGAGATCCCAGCTGATGCGGTGCAAGGAGAGGTCCGCTTTGTTCTTTGGTGTGGGTCTTTGAGGTAGGCTTGCCAACGAGCTGCATGGCAGGTCAACATATGTCTGGTCAGGCATGTGGTACCCAAGCGGCTGATGTTTTGGCCACGCGATATACGCTTGAGACATATGTTGCAAACAGCAGCTGTGCGATCTGATGCACTAGCCTCAAAAAAGGCCCACACCAAGGAACTTTTTGAATGACGGGCAGAGGCAGCGCCCTGCACAGGCGGAGCTCTGCGGTGTGATTCCGTCGGTGTACTGCCCTTACGCTGGCCACCAAAGGGCATCCTGTCTCGTTGGAGATGTGCCTCCTCCTCATCCTCCTCCTCCTCTCTCCTATTAGGCACCCACGTGGAGTCAGTGACCTCATCATCCCCTCCCTCCTCATCACTGGAGCCAATCTGGCAGTATGCTGCAGCTGCTGGAACATGACTGCCAGATTGGTGTCCTTCTTGAGCATCCCCTCTGTCTGCTCTCACCCTACTGCCTTCCTGTAGCTGGGTTTCATCATCAGACCCTTCGAAACGCTGGGCATCCTCCTGGAGCATGTACCCAACACTGTGCTCAAACAGTTCGGGGGACTCCTCAGGAGGAGGACATGGTGGGTCTAGGGAAGGAGTGACTGATGATGAGTCTGACATTGATACCAGGGAAGAGGACGCTTTGGCAGCTGCTTTGCCAGTACCCTGAGCCTGGGTGAGAGAGGATGAGGAGGAGGAGGAGGGCTTGGTCATCCACTCTACCAAGTCTTCGGCATGATGTGGCTCAACATGTCCAGCTGCCGAAAAGAAGGACAAGCGTGTCCCATGGCCATGTGCTGATGACAATGCACCGCGTCCACGACCAGCACTGTTGCCCCCAGACACAGAGCCTGCTTGCCCTCTTTTATTGCCTCCTGACTGTCTGCCTCTCCTTGTTTGCCTTCCAGACATTCTAATAGATGGCCTGCAGGGAGATGGGAAAAAAGCAATAAGGGCTACCTTCAGGTGTCCTTCTCTGTCCCTTGAAACAAGGACTTGCACAGTGAAAGAAACTGACACTCTCCCTACCTACAGTTTTCTGTCCCTAGAAAAAATGTTTTTTTTAAGCACAATATAGCACAAGGAGAATTCACTCACTGTCCTTCCAGGTCCCTGGAAACAAGGACTTGCACAGTGAAAGAAACTGACACTCTCCCTACCTACAGTTTTCTGTCCCTAGAAAAAATGTTTTTTTTAAGCACAATATAGCACAAGGAGAATTCACTCACTGTCCTTCCAGGTCCCTAGAAACAAGGACTTGCACAGTGAAAGAAACTGACACTCTCCCTACCTACAGTTTTCTGTCCCTAGAAAAAATGTTTTTTTTAAGCACAATATAGCACAAGGAGAATTCACTCACTGTCCTTCCAGGTCCCTGGAAACAAGGACTTGCACAGTGAAAGAAACTGACACTCTCCCTACCTACAGTTTTCTGTCCCTAGAAAAAATGTTTTTTTTAAGCACAATATAGCACAAGGAGAATTCACTCACTGTCCTTCCAGGTCCCTGGAAACAAGGACTTGCACAGTGAAAGAAACTGACACTCTCCCTACCTACAGTTTTCTGTCCCTAGAAAAAATGTTTTTTTTAAGCACAATATAGCACAAGGAGAATTCACTCACTGTCCTTCCAGGTCCCTAGAAACAAGGACTTGCACAGTGAAAGAAACTGACACTCTCCCTACCTACAGTTTTCTGTCCCTAGAAAAAATGTTTTTTTTAAGCACAATATAGCACAAGGAGAATTCACTCACTGTCCTTCCAGGTCCCTGGAAACAAGGACTTGCACAGTGAAAGAAACTGACACTCTCCCTACCTACAGTTTTCTGTCCCTAGAAAAAATGTTTTTTTTAAGCACAATATAGCACAAGGAGAATTCACTCACTGTCCTTCCAGGTCCCTGGAAACAAGGACTTGCACAGTGAAAGAAACTGACACTCTCCCTACCTACAGTTTTCTGTCCCTAGAAAAAATGTTTTTTTTAAGCACAATATAGCACAAGGAGAATTCACTCACTGTCCTTCCAGGTCCCTGGAAACAAGGACTTGCACAGTGAAAGAAACTGACACTCTCCCTACCTACAGTTTTCTGTCCCTAGAAAAAATGTTTTTTTTAAGCACACTATAGCACAAGCACAAAACACACTGACACTCTCCCTACCTATCCTTCTCTTTCCCTAAACTAAAGGAATCCAGGTTAAGCAAGAAAGAAATAAAAGTCACTGTCCCTGCCTATGCTGCTCTATCCCTGCTCCGGAACACACTACACTAGGCCGCCGTGCTGGCGGCCTTTTATAGTGTGGGGCGTGTACTAAACACCCTCAGCAATAATTGGCCACAGGCATCCTGCCTGTGGCCAATCATTGCTCTCCTCGCTGCCGGCGCTGTGATTGGCCAAGCATGCGGGGTCACAGTGCATGCTTGGCCAATCACAGCGCCTGGATGACACTGCGATGGCATAGTGCATTGTGGGCCGTTCGCGTCACTCGAATTTGGCGCGAACGGCCCAAATCGTTCGATCTTCGTCGAACGATCGAACAGCCGATGTTCGAGTCGAACGTATGTTCGACTCGAACACGAAGCTCATCCCTACTGCCTGACTTTGGGAGTCTGGGACACAGCAAGAGACAACCAAAACTACACCTTAGCAGGCAAGTTAGTGACAATCCGCAAGGTGTGGCAGGCGACGTGGCAAGTGACAATCCGCAAATTGTGTCAGGTGTCGTGGCGTGGCAAATGACAATCTGCATCTGGTGGCAGGCAAGTGACAATCAGCAAGGTGTGGCAGGTGACGTGGCAAGTGACAATCCTCAAGGTGTGGCAGGTGATGTGGGAAGTGACAATCCACAAGGTGTGGCAAGTGACAATCCACAAGATGTGGCAGGTGACGTGGCAGGTGACGTGGCAAGTGACAATCCACAACGTGTGGCAAGTGACACGCTCAGGGCTCCCACTAATTGCAGGCGACGGTGGCAAGTGACACACTCGGGGCTCCCACTGATTCTGCATTGAACTATTTAATTTCATATTACAATGTAATAATAGAAATAATGCGCTTCAATCATCCTGACACCATAACAACCTTGGTGCCGGGATGATTGAAGCGCTGACACCAACCATTTCCCCGATAAATTTCCCACAAAAAAATCTTTTTTTGGCAGTGCCCCTCCCGAGAAAAGACTCTGGATCCGCCCCTGGTATGAAATTGTTAAATTTCCATTCTGTGGTAGCTTTCTATTAAAGGACACGACCGATGACAGCAATTCCTCGATCATGAGGTATACTGTTGTATAAAGATTCAACATCGATCGTGACCAAAAACGCAGACTATGGAATTTCCATATTGTCCAAAGTCTGCAGTAGGTGAATAGTGTCCTTAATGTAGGAAGCAAGTTCTAAAACATGTGGCCTGAGGTGGCGATCAATAACCTGGCTAATCCCCTCATGCCGCGTACACACGGCCGTTTTTCTCGTCGAGAAAAATGACATTTTTCCCATTCGACGAGAAAAACGATCGTCTGTGGGCTTTCTGTCGTTTTTTCGACGAGAAAAACGGCATTAAAAACGACGAGAAAAATTAGAACATGTTCTAATTTTTCTCGTCGTTTTTTTCGACATGTTTTCCGCGGCAGTGTTTCCCATAGGGAAACACTGCCGTGGAGCCCACACACGGTCGTTTTTTTCGACCAAAAAAAAAATGACATTTAAAACGGCCGTGTGTGGGGGGAACAAGCTGTTCCTCGTTTTTAACGTCAATTTTCTCGACGGTGTTTTCACCGTCGAAAAAATCAATCATGTGTACGCGGCATCAGAGATACTCCCATTGCCCGAAATGATGGGCCTCCCTGGGGGATTTTTTATGTCTTTGTGCACTTTGGGCAGTGCATACATGGTGGGAATACGAGGATACTGAGTACGTATAAAATTCAACATATCAATATCAATGGCACCCAATCTGTGGGCTTCGTCTACTAACTCGTAAAACTCTTGATTAAATTTATCAACCAAGGATGCAGAGATTTTCCACCCTTATCTGAACCCTTGATGGTGATCTTGGCATTTTCTTTTAGAGACTTCAATGCCAACTTTTCTTCCTGACTAAGATTTTTAACAGTTTTTTTAACAGTTTTTTCTTTATTAATCAGTTTAATTTCTTTTGTTGTTTGTTTGACAAACAGGGCTAATGCTGGGCTTTGTTGTAAAGGTGGAAATTTATTAGATTTCCTTTTGAACGTATTGGACAACTTTTTCGATGATAATTCCTCCTCCTCCTCCTCACAGTCAAATTACTCTTCCTATATATCCATATGGGATGCACTTTCCTGTAACAATATGTTTATATCATGCAGGGCTCTAAAAATCTGCGGCCTTGAGACCTGGGGCCACAGGTTCCTCCTTTTTAGATTGTTTCAAAAGCATGCTCCTGAAGAGCAGCTTCCTTGCAAAAAGGTGAATATCCTTTATAGTCTCAAAGTCATCAAACATGGCCTGGTATGCATTTTAAGGGGAACTCCACCCCAAATAAAAAAAAATGGCGTGGAGTTCCCCCAAAAATCCATACCAGACCCTTTATCCGAGCACGCAACCTGGCAGGCCACAGGAAAAGAGGGGGGGACGAGAGAGCGCCCTCCCTCCTGAACCGTACCAGGCCACATGCCCTCAACATGGGTAGGATGTCCCCATGTTGATGGGGACAAGGGCCTCATCCCCACAACCCTTGCCCGGAGGTTGTGGGTGTCTGCGGGCAGGGGGCTTATCGGAATCTGGAAGACCCCTTTAACAAAGGGGACCCCCAGATCCCGGACCCCCCCTATGTGAATTGGTAAGGGGTACATTGTACATTTCACAAAGAAAGTGTAAAAAAAATGTAAAAAAAACACACAGACACCTTGGAAAAGTCCTTTATTCAAAATATAAAAATAAAAAACCCGTTCCAGCGATGTAATCTGATGTCCAGTGCTGCAGTCTCCACACCACATGAAACGTCATTGGCTGAGCGGACCTACACTGCGGAGGAAGTTCCCCATCAGGTCCGCTCAGCCAATGATGTAGGCGGGTCTGAGGTACGAGGGGGTGGGGGCGCCCTCGTATCTCAGACCCCGCCTACATCATTGGCTGAGCGGACCTCATGGGGAACTTCCTCCGCAGTGTAAAAAATGAATAGACCCGCCCCTTCTCACGTTCCCCATCAGGTCCGCTCAGCCAATGACGTAGGTGTAAGGCTGAGCGGACCTGATGGGGAACTGAGAAGGGGCAGGTCTATTCATTTTTTTACACTGCGGAGGAAGTTCCCCATCAGGTCCGCTCAACCAATGACGTTGGTGGGGTCTAATATACGAGGGCGCCCCCGCCCCCTCTTACCTCAGACCCCGCCTACGTCATTGGCTGAGCGGACCTGATGGGGAACTTCCTCTGCAGTGTAGGTCTGCTCAGTCAATGACATTTCATGTGGAGTGGAGACTGCAGCGCTGGACATCGGATCGCCGCGGGACACTGGAATACATCGCTGGCATGGGTTTTTTATTTTGAATAAAGGACTTTTCCAAGGTGTCTGTGTTTTTTTTTTTTTTTACACTTTCTTTGTGAAATGGTAGGGGTACAATGTACCCCTTACCAATTCACATGGGGGGCCGGGATCTGAGGGTCCCCTTTGTTAAAGGGGTCTTCCAGATTCCGATAATCCCCCTGCCCGCAGACACCCACAACCACCGGGCAAGGGTTGTGGGGATGAGGCCCTTGTCCCCATCAACTTGGGGACATCATCCCCATGTTGAGGGCATGTGACCTGGTACGGTTCAGGAGGGGGGGCGCTCTCTCTCCCCCCTCTTTTCCTGCGGCCTGCCAGGTTGCGTGCTAGGATAAAGGGTCTGGTATGGATTTTTGGGGGAACTCCAAGCCATTTTTTTTATTTGGGGTGGAGTTCCCCTTAAAATCCATACCAGACCTGAAGGGTCTAGTATGAATATTTGGGGGAACCCCACGTCATTTTTTAAAAATTTGACGCAGGGTTCCCCTTAATATCCATACCAGACCTGAAGGGCCTGGTAATTGAATTTGGGGGGACCCCCATGCATTTTTTTTTTTTTATCAATGACTTTTCTCTGTATTGCCGGGAGCCGACAATTCATTATAGCCGCGAGTGCTTTTAAATTACTTTTTTTCCTTCAGAAATTACACTTTGTGCAGGGACAGTTCTAAGCAAGGGAAACAAGCGCTGCTTTACAGGCATACTATACACCCCCCCAGGTATGAAATTTAAAGGAATATTTCACTTTTATTGTTTCACTTTAAGCATTATTGAAATCACCGCTCCCGAAAAAACGGCAGTTTTTAAAACTTTTTTTTGCATTGATACATGTCCCCTGGGGCAGGACCCGGGTCCCCAAACACTTTTTAATGACAATAACTTGCATATAAGCCTTTAAAATTAGCACATTAGATTTCTCCCATAGACTTTTACAGGGTGTTCCGTGGCTTTTCGAATTTGCGGCGAACACCCCAAATTGTTCGCTGTTCGGCGAATGTGCGAACAGGCAATGTTTGAGTCGAACAAGAGTTCAACTCGAACTCGAAGCTCATCCCTAGTTATCTTCAGGATGACTGGATACACTAATTTACTACAACAGAGTTTGCTTATAACAATTCCACACATGGCTCCACTTCTCAAAGTCATTTTTTCTTAAGCACCTGGTATCATCCAATTCTTATTCTTGATATCCCTATCTCAACTCCAATACCTGCTGTTACCAATAGATTAACTATATTACAGGAGATTCAGGAGACATTTTTTGATACTTTGAATGGTGCTCAGGAATGCTACAATAGAGCTGCTGACAGACATTTCAGGTAACTTGCTACGTTTCATATGGGTGACAAAATTTGGTTATCTACTAAGTTGAAGGTTCAAGTTCCATCTGCGAAATTGGTCAAATGTTTGTGGGACCTCTCCAGATATCTGCTCACATCATCCTGGTCTCCTTTTGCTTAAAACTGACAGTATGAAAATTCACCCTATTTTTCACATATGGCTACTTAAACTGTTTAATTAAAATCCTTTTTCTGGAAGAATGCTTCCACCTGTTTAGGTACAGGGTGATGAAGAATTTGTGGTGGATACATTTCTTAAATCCAGAATTTTTTGGAACAAATTACAATATCTGGTTCAATGGGAAGGATATGGGTCAGTAGAAAATAATTTTGAGCCTGAGGAGAGTCAAGAGATTTCCAGCACGTTTCCTCACAAATCTGTCTCTAAAATGTCCAGGAGATGGGGAGCACTGTCACCTGGGTCTGAACCCAGGATCTCTGCTGTGTCTGGCAGTAACTCTTCTTGGTGAGCCACCAGAGACACCTCCCTGCCTGAGTGCTTAGGCAACCTTGTCTTATGTCTTATTTCTCTTGAACTCTGAACCCTTTGCTCCTCCCATGAACTTTCTATTTATGCCATGTCTTTGGACTCCATATTTGCCAGATTATTGTGCTCCCTTCAGCCAATATCTTGCTCTTGGCACTCCTGCTGCTGCCCATATCTTCACTACCACTCGTTACCAACCTTTGGCTTGTTCATTGCCTACAATTAAGCTTGATCCCAACCTGAAACCACTTGCTACTGACTTTTGGCTTGCTTATTGATTATGCCTCTGCTTGATCACTACCTGCTATATCTGCTACTGGACCCCAGCTTGCTCACATCCTGGTGAAGTGATCCTGAGGACCACAACCAGGTACTGACATCCAAAACCCATCTCCACCATCAGAAGCTCTGGTGAATAATAGTTAGTACTTAGACCCCACATCTCGGGTGAGCCCACAACATCTTCCAGGGTGACCTAGCTACAGGTCTCTGAGCCTGACCTCTGGCCATGACACTGACATAAAGTTTTATACTTCCAATACTATTGGTTATTGGGTATCTGGTTTTGAATATGACCAGAAGTAGTACATATTATATTAATATTGAAACACGTTGGATACTTTTTGGATCGTCCTCCTGATTTTTATTGTAATAAAGTTGTGTCTGGACATATTAGCAGCAATGTGTCAGGTGTCTACAGAGGACACTGGGGCTATTGGCTGAGTATTGAAATCATGCACTGGAAGCTTGTTGTTTGCAGCAATAGCTTTGCTTTTATGGAGGATTAGCAATACATGTCTTGCAGCATTGGAAACATGAAACAGGAAGAGAACAACAAACAAGTGTCCACTTAGATACAGATGGTGCTTCCTCTCATATCATAGACTACATGAACTATACACTATAATTATACAGCACCACCTGCTGGCATAGATAGGTATAATGCATATGTATATATATATATATATATATATACACACGCACTGCGCATGCACGAACCGGAAGTTATCGATACGACATTGAGCTGTTTTTAAATCCTTGCAAGGAACATTTTATGTATTAGGACTTGGTCCTACTTTTAAATTTAACCACTTGTCCACCAAGGACGTCATATGACGTCGCTGAATTTGAGGGGGGGGTATCTGAATGATGCCTGCAGCTACAGGCATCATTCAGATATCATTGTTTGCAGCCGGTGATTCTGCGCACCATAATAATAATCATATTGGCAGTTCCGCCGCTTGATCGTTCTTATAGACATCCCCCCTCCCGTCGCCATCCGGTGCTTCTCCGGGCTCTCCCTTGCCATCGGGGGCCCGGAGAACGAATCGGCCGGTGCAGGCTCACGACGATAGAGATTTCCGGTGACCTGATTGTCACCAGTCATCTCTATGACCGTCGGAGTCCTGGGCGCGATGTTGTGACGTCACGCCCGGTACCCGGAAGTAAACAAAGCCGCAATTGCGGCTGTCAGCATGAGATTGGTGAATTTTTTTCACCGATCTCATGCTTTCCAGCCTAGAGGAGAGATGTGGGGTCTTATTGACCAGAACACAACGGGGGGGAAGTGGCGTACTGCCCGCAGGTCCCCGCAGAGTCTATGCCCGGAAGTGGGTGCAAATACTTGTCTTAGACAGGTATCTGCACCCCCCTCACCCCTGAAAGGTTCCAATTGTGGCACCAGAGGGGGGGAGGAATCCGATGAGCGGAAGTTACACTTTAGGGTGGAGCTCCACTTTAACATTCGTATGCTGCTGCAATGTACTCTGCTTCAGTTGAAGATAGAGTGACAGTCGATTGCTTTCGACTAGACCAATTTATGGTTCCTTCCCCATACTGGAAGATGAATCCTCTTGTTTATTTGCGGTCTGTGCAATCCCCGGCCCAATCAGCATCCACATATCCAACCAGTTTTGGATTTGATGTTAATGGTAACCGTAAATTCATCTGAATTGTTTTTTTGATGTACTGTATCACTATTTTTACTATGTTCCAGTCAAGCTGACAGGGAGCTGAGACTTCCCTGAATAGTATGCCCACTGCTGTGGCTATGTCTGGTATTTTTACAGTGGCAACATATAGCAGCTTACCAATTGCTCTGCGATACATGGCATTGTTGGGTAGCAAGTTTTCTGCTTCATTGCTCTTTTGATTGGTTCCATAGGAGTTTTCACTTCCTTTTGCATCTTGCATATGGAATTGTTCCAAGATTTCTGAGCTTTTCTGAGATTGGTTGAGAAGATAACTTCCATCTTCTCTCTCTCTATTTGGATTCCCAGATAGTAGCTAATGTTCCCTAGCTCTTTGATTTCAAAATGTTCTTTCAGCTTGTGAACTATCTGATTGTAATCCCCTTCTTTTTCAAAACAAGACATAATGGCCTCGTACACACGACCGATTTTCTCGTCCAAAACAGTCAAGAAAAGTGCCGCGAGAGTTTTTTTGTCTAGAAAAACGTTCGTGTGTATGGTTTTACGACGAGAAACTTGCCGAGAATCTCGACGAGAAAATAGAGAACCTGCTCTCTATTTTCTCGTCAGGATTCCAGATTTCCTCGTCGTGTTTCTCGTCGGCCTGTTTTGTGACGAGAAAATGGTTCGTGTGTATGCTTTTACGACTCTTCCAAAAGCGCGCATGCTCACAAGCAACTATGAGACGGGAGCGCATCTTCTGGTAAAACAAGCCTTCAAAATGGAGAGAGCACATTCGTCACGCTCATAAATATTTCATCGTTTAAATGTTCTGCATTGAAATCTTCGTTAGAATGTTACATTAATCAAAACGAGTGACCTTCTTTTGCTGCTGATATTCACACAGAGTTGTGCCTTATTTTTAACCTTTTTCATGCTGCTCTTTATAAGATTTATGTGTATTATATCGTGCAAGTTTTTAGGAATAATTTAAATGGTTAGATTTTTCAAAATGATGTTAATTCTAATTTCTCAATGTTTTGATAGCGATCTCCCATTTAATTTTGGAATCTATATTATTTAAATTTCACACCATGTTTTTGTGCTAATCATATTTAGTTATTCTTTTGGGGGGGGTGATATCTGTGCCTTTTATTGTCAGTCAAATGTATCTGCTTACTCCAAAGCTTGATTTTTTTTATTTAAAAATACACATAGTCAAGTATGAACTTAAACAAAAAACACATTTATTCATGTTTATAAATTAAATAAAGAGAAGGCAGCGCTGGAGAAGCTGCTGCCATTTGTGCATCCCAGGGACCCCAGAGCACACAGCAACCCTGTGTGGACACTAAAATTGGGAGCTTGAGAAGGCCCACATTTCAGAACACAATCTGATGCTGGCCTCCCAGAGGTCAGGAACAGCAGCAGGTGAGATATATGTCCCAAGTGTGTGGTACTACAACAGGCTGCCTTCTGTCCGACCACAATGAAGCAAGGCCATCACTTCCTCTTCTTCCTGGCAACCTTCCCTGCAGCCTTTCCTGAAGCCTTTCCTGCAGCCTTCCTTCTTCGTTTGGCTGGAGGCTGGCCCACTGGAGGGGTACTCCTGTCAGGAGGAGGAGGTGGAGGTGTAGCAGAAGGGGGTGGGGCAGAAGAAGAAGGTGGAGGTGTAGCAGAAGGGGGTGGGGCAGAAGAAGAAGGTGGAGGTGTAGCAGAAGGGGGTGGGGCAGAAGAAGAAGGTGGAGGTGTAGCAGAAGGGGTGGGGCAGAAGGTGGAGGTGTAGCAGAAGGGGGTGGGGCAGAAGGTGGAGGTGTAGCAGAAGGGGGTGGGGCAGAAGGTGGAGGTGTAGCAGAAGGGGGTGGGGCAGAAGAGGAAGGTGGAGGTGGAGGTTGAGGTTGGGTCAGTTGGGCCACCTCACATATGGCGATATTGGGGGTAATTTTCTCCATCACCCCCTTGTTGAGCAAGGTGATGAGCAGGGGCTCGCATAGGAGGCGTTGCTCCATGCTCATCACCTTGAACTTAGCCTCCACTAGGCCGGCAATGGCCTCTTCAGGGGATGTGGGCTCCTTGAGGGTGGCATGGGCCTCTTTAATAAGGGCCATTGCTGCCTCACTGGTGGTCCTGTCCCTCCTGCCTCTTTTGTGAAGCCGGATGGGAGGCACCTGGGATCTGGTGCTTCTCCTTTGCCCTGCCACCTCCTGTCTGCCACTGGGCCCTGCCACCTCCTGGCTGCCACTGGGCCCTGCCACCTCCTGGCTGCACTGGGCCCTTCCTCCTCCTGCCTGACAGTTTCCAGACCCTCCTCCTGGCTGATTTCATCCTGTGTATGAAAAAGGAACATAGTTTAATATGTTGGTTTAATCTTTGCATCAAACTTTGTAATCCTGATGGAAGCAATTAGAATGTAAATGCATAAATCCTTGCTTTAAAGTTACCACTACATCAGCTTGACTATTTAACACACAATTAAGTGCAGAATAATGTCTACAGATCCTGATTTCACTTGTGGAATACAAAATAATGTATGTTTCTCATCCTGACATATTTGGGAAACATTAATTTTATCCCAATACATTTTCAGTTAATACTATACCTGGCTCCAGATGGACAAATCAGGATCATCCAGGATAGCTGCCTCCTCTTGCTCCAGAGAAGGCTCAGGTTGGCTGCAGGGAAGTCTGGGGGGAAGAGTGGAGAGTAATGGCCTTGTCTCAATGTGGTCATCCAGGAAGGACATCCTGTTGTAGTACCACAAAATCGGGACATAAACATCATCTGCTGCTGCTCCTGACCTCTGAGAAGCCAGCACCTTAGAGCGTTCAGTCCTGTAGGTACCTCTCAAGCTCCCAATTTTAGTGTCCACTTGTTTTGCTGTGGCTGTGGGCACCTTGGTATGCACAAATGGGAGCAGCTTCTCCAGCGCTGTTTTTCTCACCCCTTTTTTTTTATGGATGGGGTTTTTCGTCTCCCACAGAGCCGGCAGCTCCCTTATCCGGTCAATAAATTCCACCAGGAACTCTTTGTCGCTAATAAAGACATTCATATTGTATCTGCAAGTAAAATAAATTATATTTAAATAATGTGAGGCAAACAGTCTAACCTCCTTCACATCCTAGTCACCATATATATCCTCCAACAATCTCAAGACAGTATAGGCCAACAATTTTTACAAGTCACAAAATCACATACCTTCGTTCGCACGTCCGTCACTTGAACTCCTCTCTCCGCACACCGAACGTACTATAGTCACATGTGTGTTTGCTATATACACACCACGCATGCGTCAAAATTCAAACACGTCGCCCGCCCATGACGTTCTAACTTACATCTTTTCCCCGCCCCTTCTCTTTCGGCGCGCAGACAGATATGGCGGAGTTACAGCAGGTGTCTGATAATTCCGCAACTAGCGAGGAGACAAGCCCGGAGACCGAGGACACGTCACGATCAAGGAGGAGATTCAAGGCATCGAATATGTCTTTGGCGGAGATGGCGGAGATGGTGGACATCTTGGTCAAGGCTGATTATGATGCCAAGCATGGGCCGTATAGCAAACCAAATAGAAGGAAGGCCAAAATCCTCACTAAAGTTGTGAAGAGTCTGAGGGCGAAGTTCGGGGTGAAACGCTCAAATGAGCAGCTCAGAAAGAGGTGGTCAGACCTCAAACTGAGGGAGCCAGACCAGTTGAGGATCATAAAGAGGATGCTCGCTAAAAGTAAGTAAAATGACGACGTTTCTGCTATTAAAATTTTTAGAAACTGACATGTTTTGTTTTTTTTATCATATTGGACTCCCTTCCAAAATGTAATATTTTGAACTAGGTTGGGCACAGTAATCGTTCGTTACGTTACCGACACTTCGTTCGGCCACTATCCGCGGTTTTGGCTTATTTAAGAGCCACAAAAGTAATTAGACATCTGCCATTTTTGATCAAGTATTGTGGATAATTTTTTAGTCTAGATGATGTGTTTGTAAAGGGAATGAAATGCAAACTTTTATCAGTGTAAAGGAGAGGACACTCAGCAGCTGCTTCCACATCTGTACTTTGGAGCACTATAGTGTGGGCCTACAGACCCGCCTTTTTTGGGTGTCCCACACAGGTGCATCAGAGTTTTTTTGTGGTGCCTCCATGTCCAAAAAATTACATCCAAATGTGAATACTAAACATATTTGGGGTCATAAATAATGCATTCTTCTTTAAATTCCGCACAAACACACACTTGTACCCCACTTCCAAACAATTTAGCCTGTTTTTAGTTTAACAAGGAGATTTACAGTGTGATAAATAGACCTTTGGTTTTATTCTCATAGGGGAGAGAAGACTGGGAGGAGGACACTCCAGGGAGCACATGCACCCCACAACTTCCAAACAACACCAAACTCCCAAAGACCCACAACCGAAAGATGTGCAGGAAGTTGAGGTGGAGGAAGGAGAAGTGCAGGAAGGAGAGGTGGATGACGTTGTGGATCTGGTCACCACAACAGGTCAGTATCTCACACCACAGCTTAAGGTAAGCGAGGTAGGCCTGCAGAGTTTTATTAATTGTTTTTTTTGGTTTTTAGGGGATGTAAATGTTGTGAAGGATAGCACACGTTTCTCTGCTGACAGTGCCCTCCGCCTCATCCAGCAAGTGATGGAATGTAGAACGGAACTGGACCTAATTAAACAAAGAATCCATGTGATGGAACAAACATTTAAAGACATTCTCAATGTTTTGGGGAGAATTCAATAAGCCATCCAAATACATTTGTTTTTACATGTTTGTTTTTATATTTTTTTCTAATTTTTTGAGTAACAAACCAGCCAAAAATTGAATATGCACACAGTGTGTGAACATGTGCTATCTGCCATCAGGGGATATCCATGTACGTCTTTTGTGGGTGCAACCCCTTCCTCGTATCAAAAGTCGGTGAACTGAGGAAGGGGATGCACCCCCAAAACACGTCCATTGATCACCCCTGATGGCAGATAGCACATGTTGACAATAGGGATCAGGATTGTAAACTTCCTATATGAAAAAAATTAAAAATGTGTGCATATTCAATTTTTGGCTGGGCAAGGGGTGGCAGGACCCCATATTAGGACGGGCACATAGAGACATAGTTTGTGTAAGTGAATGTCTCCGATTGCTCAGAGGTATCCAATGTTGTAATTTTTGAAATGCAAGTGATATTTTTGTATTTTCATAATCCAAAAATTGCCGGGTTGTGGCCAGGCCAAACCCAAAGTAAAATAAAATAAAAAATAATGAAGAGAATGTGCACAGAGTAAAATATTTGACCACAAACAACGTGTAGCTTCTTTTTATAATACTCTCTAAGCTTATTTGGTTCTTTTGTAAGGTAACATAGTGAAATGGTTGTTATTTACTAAAGTAAAATACACTTGCCACTACAAATGCACAAAGACAAACTAGGAGACAGGAAAGAACAAATAATTAAAGGTTTAAACAAGATTTTTATTGGGATACTTAGACATAGGCTGGCATAGGAATTGCCCCCCTACCCGTGAAATACTCCATGTATTTGTCCCGAACCACACGGGCATTTTGGGGGGGCAAGCCAAGACGGGCAGATTCCAGGCCCGGAAGGGGATTTGCAGGGGAAAGTCCAGCCTCTGGCAAAACTGAGGCCATATAGGAATTTGATTTTTGGCTCAGAAAGTTGTGTAGCACACAGCAGCATAACACTACATAGTTTATTTTGTAGTCCGCCAAGTGGATGGAAGTCATAAAAAGGCGGAACCAGCTGGCCATTATGCCGAAGGCATTTTCAACGACTCTTCGGGCCCTGGCCAGCCGGTAATTGAACACACTCTTCTCTGGGGTCAGGGTCCTCTGTGGAAATGGCCTCATAAGATGCCGTCCGAGTCCGAAGGCTTCATCAGCCAAGAAAACAAAGGGGAGTCCTTCAATATTCCCTGCATCCGGTGGCAATGCAAGGTCGTCACTCTGGAGATGGAGGGCAAACTCCGTCTGGATGAAGGATCCCCCATCGGACATCCGGCCATTCTTCCCTACATCAACATAGAGGAATTCATACCATGCTGACACCACTGCCATCAGCACAATGCTATGAAACCCCTTGTAGTTGTAGTAGTAGGACCCAGAACGGGGGTGGCGGCACGATGCGGACGTGCTTCCCGTCTATGGCACCACCGCAGTTGGGGAAGTCCCACCGCGTGGCAAACTCTGATGCCACAGTCTGCCATTCCTGTGGCGTGGAAGGAAGCTGTGGAGTGAAACAAGATGAAATAATATTAGAAAAACAAAGGCATACATTACAAGGAAATTCTATCCCAAAAAATTAGAGACCAACATCAATCTAATTATACGTTTATTAAGGTGTGTAAAAAAAGTATAATGGAAGGCTCATTTATCATATTCATCACCCCCTCTGATGGGCCATTACTAAATTATTTTGGGGGGGGGGAGATGTGTTTGGCCACAGGATAGCATTGCAGTGGCGGTGCGTCCAGAGTGGGCGCTGGAGCACTGTCCCCTCTCTCCTGTGCCCATCACTCAGAACAATACAAAGGTTCATGCGTTGCATGAACCTATGTATTGTCTATGCCGCACACTATTCAGGTGGATGGCCTCTTGTAAAGCGACCGACATATGAATCATTGCGGCATTTAGGGGGTTAAAATTGCAGAGCAGAAACAGGTATTAAAATAGTCTTGCAAATTACAACCTGAGGGATGTAATTGGCTTCCTCAAAGAAAAATCGGGGACGCAAGGAGGGGGGCATTCCTTGTGTAAACACTGACAGGCTGCTCTGCCAATCATGTTCACCAAGTCTGTTTAATGGTAACATGATTGGCTGATGCAACATGAAGGGAAGGAGAAGACATCAAGGACAGAAGAAGGATGGCGCTGACCACAAGAAGGTAAGTGCAGGGCTGGGGGGAAACTGGCTGCATTAGAGGGGACTAAATGGCTGCATTTGAGGGAACAAAATGGCTGCATTGGAGGGGACAACTGGGGGCGTTTATTAGGCAACAGAGCAAAAAAGGAGGAAGTTTATTTCCTAAATTGGGGTTTGAACCCCCCAACATTTGGAGCAACAGGCGCCCCTGCTGGAAAAGTTAGTGAGGGGAAATATTTAGGGAGGAGAAAAAAGGGGCAATCTAAAGCTTCCAACATGCATGGGGACAAAGGGGACATTCTCAGCATATTACAATCATGGTAATTAGGGAAGGATGAAAGAAATGCAATACATTAGCATACATGTAATACCTAAAATGTGATGTTAAGGGAGAAAACTTACCCTAATATAGTCCTCCTGCAGGACTTGGATGATGGCAGAACAGGTGTCTGGGATTATGAGGCCCAGAGCCTGGGGGGAGATGCCTGTGGTGAACTTCAAGTCCTGAAGACTTCTCCCTGTCGCCAGGTAACGCAACGTGGCGATGAGCCTCTGCTCAGCACTGATGGCTTCCCGCATAACGGTGTCCTTCCTGGTAATATAGGGGGACACCAAAGCCAACAGTTCCTGAAAAACGGGGTCAGACATCCTCAGAAAATTCCTGTAGTCCTCAGGATTATTCTCTACGATCTCCCGCAGCAGAGGCATGTGGCAGAATTGGTCCCGCTGGAGCAACCAATTCTTGGTCCATGAACTACTCCTCACACCATTCATGGACTGGTCTTGGTCCAAAACAAGCAGACCAACACCAAGCGCACGCACAGCACGAACTTGACGACGAGAACGTCCAGGCGACATGGCTAGGAAACGGTCGTCTAATCAGAACGTACAGAACAGAACGCACTTTAGAACAGCAAGGCCTATGAATAACAAACTGAAATTCAGAAACGAACAGGCAAGAACGCACTGTAAAACAGATACGACCTGCCTAGACGCCCTGAAAGTCAAGATACGAACCCACAAGCACAAACTGAACGGCAGAAAACGATCTGAAAAGTACGAAGACTGAAAAGCGCGAATCGTCTCTTCCCAAACTTTTACTTCACACGCGGTAACACGAGATCAGCAAAAGCAGCCCAAGGGGTGGCGCCAAGAAAAAAGATCTTCCCCTTTATAGTGCCGTCGTACGTGCTGGACGTGAGCGCAGAGAACAACGAGGAAATTGGGAAATTACAGTGTGTACGCATAGAAAGCTTGACGAGAAAATCGACAAGCTTAACAAGAATCTCGTCGAAAAAAACGACGTGTTTTTTACGACGAGAAAATCGGTCGTGTGTACGAGGCCTCTGTCATCAACATAGATAAGGATGTATATCTATCTGTCTTCTTGATTCCTGGAGTAGAGACAGGGGTCTGCTTTACTTCTTGAGAATCCCTCTCTGGTAAGTACTTCTTTCAGTTTCTCATTCCACATCCTTTCAGATTGCTTAAGACCGTGGATGCTCTTCTAAAGTTTACACACAAAGTTGTCTCCTTGCTCAAATCCTGGTGGTTGCTCCATGTAGAGGTCTTCCGTAATGTCTCCATATAGGAAAGCCTTTTTAACGTCTAGGTGTTTGACTTGTATGCCCTTCCCGGCTGCAATGCTAAGAAGCGCTCTGATGGTGGAGAGTTTTACGTCGGGATCGAATGTTTTATTGTAATCTTAACCAAATTTCTAGGAGTAACCCTTGGCAACTAGTCTGGCTTTGTATTTGTGGATATTCCCTTCTGTGTCTGACTTTACTTTAAAAGTCCACTTACTTCCTATAGTTTTGCGATTAGGAGGGAGCTCTATGAGTGTCCAAGTTTTACTTTCTTGAAGTGACTTTAATTCTTCTTCTGCCGCCTTTCTCCATTTATTGGCTTCACATTTTGGCAGTTTTTCAATGTCTTCCCAGGATGTTGGTTCAAGTATGCTGTATGTTTTGACAGTGTATGAAAGCTTGTGAGGTGGTAACCCCTGTGTAGTCCGAGTGAATCTTCTGATTTCAGGTAGTTCGGCAGGATCTGGTGGGGAACTTGGTTTAGGTAATGTGAGTTCCACCTCTTGTTCTGATTCCTGCATAGGTTCGCTTTGGTCGACATTTTCTTCTGATTTGCTTGACATTTTCACTTCACAGCTTTCAGGGATTGGTGTTTCTGATGATGGGCTCTCATCAAAATAAACACTATGACTTATTGTCACTTTGTCAGTCTTTGGGTGTAGGATTCTGTAACTCTTATGCCTCGTACACACGACCGTTTTTTCAGATGGGAAAACTGCTATGAGAGCTTTGGTCGGGAATCCTGGCCATGTGTATGCTCCATCGCAGTTTTTCCGATGGGAAAACTGCCGGACAAAAAGAGAGATCAGAATCTCTTTTTTCCCGTCAGGCCAAAAATCAGAGCGGGAAATCCGTCCGTCTGTATGGTTTTCCACGCATGCTCAGAATCAAGTACGAGAGGGGAGCGCTCTTTCTGGTAAAACTAGCGTTCGGAATGGAGATAGCACATTCATTACGCTGTAAGGGACTGAAAAGCACGAGGCTGAAAAGCGTGAATCGTCTTTCACCAAACTTTTACTAACACGAGGATCAGCAAAAGCAGCCCAAAGGGTGGCGCCGTTGGAATGAAACTTCCCCTTTATAGTGCCGTCGTACGACTTGTACGTCACCGCGCTTTGGACGGGCGGACTTTTGTCTGAGCGTGTGTATGCAAGGCAGCCTGAGAGGAATTCTGTCGGGAAAACCGTCGGTTTTTTATGCGACGGAAAAACCGCACGTGTGTACTAGGCATTGGTTTGCGCACTGTAGACTACTAGAATGCCCTCTATGGCTCTGTTCTCCATCTTGGATAGCTTGGAATATAGGTATATGCTTTACATCCAAATACTCTGATGTATAATAGGCTTTATTCATACCACATTTCTAATGGAGTACTTTTAATGGCTCTTGAGGGTAGTCTGTTCTGTAGGTAGGAAAGAGAGTGCAATTTTTCCTTTCTGCTACACCGTTTTGTCAGGAGTGTATGGTGTGGTTGTCTGTGTACTATTCATTGTCTCTTCAGGTATGAGGCCACTTATTTGCTTATGTATTCTCCTCCTTGTCTGTGCGTATTATTCCTGGTTTGCGTTGGAATGTGTTTCATTCTTGTGTTTCATCAGATAAGTAATTGTGTACCTGGAATAATTCTTGATGAAAGTCAGTAGATATCTATTCCCACCCAACGTGGGAGTTTTCATTGGACCGCATACGTCACTGTGTATGAGCTGCAGGGGGTGGTTAGTTTTAGTTTGAGATGCCTGTGGAAGGGGAGCACATGTGGCTTTTGCTTCAATACAGCACTTGCATTTCATGAGCACTTTGCAAGGCATTATTGTTAAATCTTCTGATAAGCCTTTCTTTATAATGTCCTCTATAGCTTCTGGACTTCTGTGCCCCAGCCGCCTGGGCCATAAGTGAATACATTTGCTGTGTAGGTTATTAGAGACTATATTGGCATGTAAACAAAAAACACAGAACGTCCATGCTCAACTTACCAACCAATCAGCAACCAACCGAATTCACCTGTCTAACGGTGCGTTTAAAAACAGGGGATTAGTTGCACGCATTTGCAAATGCATGTGTAAGCTGCAGGCCTCGTCACGGCTCCCTGTGTGCTGCAGTCCTAACTCTAAAATTTAAGGTCTCCTCAGTGGAAGCACATGTATGCTGATGGATAGATAAAGGGCAGGTGACTGGAGGGAGCCCACCCTCCTTATTAGAGACTATATTGGCATGTTGGTCTGTGGTGATGAGCCTGCACTTGCTACAAGTCATCCTTTGTTGACAAACACTTCCAGTTTAAACTTCCATAGCTGGTAATTGGCATTGATCAGCATTGTAATTGCAAACTTTACATCTTAACTGCTTGCCATGTTTCAGTAGCTTGTATACAGTATTCACTGACTTGCTGTAGAATCATTTCCAATGCCCCAGGGTTCTGCTGGGTTTGCTGGGTGCCTGGGCCACATAACCTATTGGCTGAGTATTGAAATCTTGCACCGGAAGCTTGTTGTTTGCAGCAATAGCTTTGCTTTTATGGAGGATTAGCAAAACATGTCTTACAGCTTTGGAAGCATGAAACAGGAAGAGAAAACAAACAAGTGCACACTTAGATGCAGAGGGTACTTCCTCTCATATCATAGAATACATGAACTATACACTATAATAATACAGCACCACCTGCTGGCATAGATAGGTATAATGCATATGTATATTATATATATATATATATATATATATATATATATATATATATATATATATATATACTGTATATATGTATAGTCAGTTTATAAGACTGCTGTTGTACTTTTCCAACAGGAACCTCAAGACTGGGCTGTAGCTGTTGTAAGAATACACAGTTACATAGTTAGTAAAGTTGAATAAAAACACCAGTCTATCCAGTTCAACTAAAGTGTGTGTGTGCGTGTGTTGCTACCATTTTTACTATCTCTGTACACTGTGTTTGCGAAGGAACACATCTAATACCGCGTACACACAACCATTTTTCTCGTCGGGAAAAATGTCATTTTTTCTCTTTGACGAGAAAAGCGACCGTGTGTGGGCTTTCCTGCATTTTTCCAGACGAGAAAAACTGCAAGAATCACGACGAGAAAAATTAGAACATGCTCTAATTTTTCTCGTCATGATTCACGCCATTTTGTTACGCAGCAGTTTTCCCATAGGGAAACACCGCTAGGGAGCCTACACACGGTCGTTTTTCTCGACCAAGAGAAAAAATGTCAGGAAACCCGGCCATGTGTAGGGGACCAAGCCGTTCCTCGTTTTTCCCGTCGATTTTCTCGACTGTGTTTTCACCGTCGAGAAAATCGATCATGTGTACACGGCATAAAAGTTTTTTCAATTTATCTACACTCTCCACTGACACCACTATTTGTGGAAGAGAGTTTCCTTGTCAATAATATTTATTGGTTGCATAATAATAAATACATAGTTTGGTTATTTATGCAAGGATACAGATAAATAAAATTTACATAAAAATATTCTATAAGTAAATTATACATAGCATAAAATATTTAAATTAAATTAATTAGATATTCACTAACTAGATAGTCAGGGGGTAACATTGTATTCATGCCCACCGTGTCTTAACGTGTAACAAATTGCCATTACGTTATACACAAAGATTGTGGTATAATAACTTATGTTAATTGTAGTGAAGAACAATATTACTTATAATAAAAATAAAGGAGAGTAAAGAGAGAAAGAAAATAGTGAGAGAGAGAGAAAGTCCACAAGGTCGGTCCATGAACCAGTACGATGTGTATGGTTTACCATTCCTTAGGTACATGGGATTTGCATTGAAGCTATTAATCCGCTACCATGGCAAAAGGACCTCATCGTTAAAATCCGGAGGTAAATAGTGTTTTATCCATGGGAGCCAAAGTTTTTAGAATTTTGGGAATTGGTCTCCGTCAGTGGCTATAATTTTGGCGTGTGACATTGTGGTGTTCATTCTGTGAATTGTTTCTTATTACAAACGATTTTTATTGGGTATAGACATATTGAAAGGTACAGAGCATGTCGGGATGCAACCCCAATGTCAGAATTCTCAGTTTACACATCATTCAATATATCAGAGGATTAACCAACATCAAGCTCGCTATTAGCAATGGGGTGTGCAACCCTGTGTCAAGTAAAATCAAAACACACAACGGAAAACAAGAAGGGGCAAAAAAAGAAAATAGTAAAAAAAAAAGGGGGGGGGGGGAAGAAAAAGAAAAGATAAACAATATATGTGAAAACAAACAATCAACCTACTGCTTCATCTGGAACATTCAACCAACCTAGTACAGTATGTCATTCATGGAAGGATGTCAAATAGCCTGTGGCCATCTGATGTTCCACTCTGTCACCCAGGGTACGGAACCAATGGGAGACAAGAGAAACTCGGGCTTTTAATAAAGATAAGGGTACTAGGGGCTCACTGAGGGGAGCTGGCTATAGCATTGCACCATATGTAGACCATGAGGCCCATTTGTTGTGGAAAACCTGCATGGTATCCATAACAGTATGATGGATCCTCTCCATTAGGCGGATAGTTTCCATCTGGTGGAGTACCTGTGTCCAATGAACCGACTGGGATCGCCAATTCAAGGCTATGGCCCAGTGGGCTGCACAGAACAGAGTATTAACCAATTTCTGCATGGGCGGGGGGAGATCTGGAATAGGGGTAAAGAGTAGACATATCGGGGCTGTCAGATCGATGATAGTACCCATGATCAGCGCTACCCTGGAGGCAATCTGGCTCCAGAGATGTTGCAGATGAGGGAAGCTCCAAAAGGTGTGGAGAAAAGTGCCAGGAGTCTGGCAGCCTCTAAAACACGTCTCCTGGACCGAGGGATAAAATTTGTGAACCCTGTCTGGGGTAAGGTACTCTGTGAATTGTTTCTGCCAACCCTAATGTTTGGGGATTTCCATGCTTTGGCTATCGTTTGTTTTGCTTCAGTTAAAAGTGGAGTAAAGAGGGGGTGCATGCGCAAGGCTCTGTATGGCGGACGTGTTCCACTAGAGCTCCGCACCTCCCGCCGCAACATCGGGATCATACGCCGCGCCTGAGCCGCCCTGCAACCCCGCTTTTGCTGAATACAGCCTCCGGAACGGCCACAGCATCGTCTGGGATGGTTTTAACCGGCCATCGCGGTAGATCCAAATCTAAACCGATCAAAGACGCCCTGGCCCGCGCCTCGTCCAAGATGGCGGCGAAGGCCCTGACTAAACAGCACGTTGCCTCACCAGACAAGCCAGAACAAGCCACCGCCGAAAGCGAGGATGAGGCCACCATAGACGGTCCAATCAGCGGTCCTTCCTTCCTGCCCTCCTCAGGTATGTCCCAGGGTGATTTTCTACAGTTTATGGAAGCCATGCTGCAAAAGGCCTTAAAAACTACATCTGATCAGATAACAAGCAGGCTGTCACGTGAGATCAGGGAGCTAGGCCAGCGCACGGCAGACCTGGAAACCAGGGTAGATGATATAGAGCTTACACTCCAAGAGCAGGTTCAAGAGCAGGCAGCCCTCCGTGATGAGAACAACATGCTACTCTCACGTCTCGAGGACGCTGAAAATCGCTCCCGTAGATCAAATCTACGCCTGAGAGGTATTCCAGAAAATGTGGAAGACCTACAATCTTTCTCAACAGCCCTATTCCAAGAACTATCACCTGCTATACCAATAGAACGCTTGGAATTCGATAGAATACACAGGGCCCTGACCCGCCGACAGCAAGACGGGCCTCCGCGAGATATTATCATTAAACTGCACTTTTTCCGTACAAAGGAACAACTCCTAGCTGCTGCTCGCAATAAGGACACTCTCCTGTTCCAGGGTCACATGTATCAATTGTTCTCTGACCTAGCTCCATCTACAATTGCTAAACGCCGTGCCATGAAACCACAACTCCAGATTCTCCTGCAGCACCAACTTAAATACACCTGGCGCTTCCCTTTTGCTTTGCAATTCTCCTACCAGGGCCAGCAACACTCCTCCACATCACCGGAATCCCTCCAACGTCTTCTTGAGTCCCTGCACCTAACTACCCGGAGCAACCTGCGGAGACGACACTGCCTCGCACCCCTGCCCGGGCAGCAACGCATCCCTATAATACCACTCCAAGGAGATCTAATCCTGGCCCTTCATCCATCCGTAGAGGTACACCAGCTCGCCCACCCAGGGACATCTCCCGGGACCGACAAGTCTACTCTCCACGTTGAATTTACTTTTGCTCCTTTCACAACCACTTCTTGTTTGCCACCGGAGGCCCCTTGATTGAAGCTAACCTATACTTTATGACGTGATGATAACTCTTCAATCAAGTTAAAGGGGGACTGTCCTGTGATAGACACCCCCTAATGGTAAGGGGGATGTCTGTGCAGTCCACCTACCCCCCCTCTCCCCGGGGTTGCGGGGGCTCAGACCCCATGAATCTTTTATATTCCCTTTCTCATCAACAAGTGTTATACACTTTTCTCCCCTCTTTTTTTCATTATTATTATTGTTTTTTTTTTTTACCTTACTACTCAGGAAAACCAGGAAGGTTATTTATTTTTATTTTTTTTCTCTTCTTCCTTTTCCTACGGTGTCCCCTTTTTGGGAAAATGTACTATGATTCTTGCACAACATTCACTACATAACATTTTAGTTGGCGCCTGTTTTCTGGCTCGCCGCATGGGCTCAGGGCTTTCCCTGGGCGCATGCGGCGACCCGGACGATACCGCCTATTTTTTGTCCATTTGGGCATGATTTTGGTAAATTGAAATGTCATCACCGGTTATTTGTTCTCTTTCTCTGTTTATTACTTTAAATGTTTATAGGACGATATGTGTATACGGATACACCCTACCTGAGTATTTGTGTGTCCCTGTGCCATTTCTCCTTTTTGGGAAAATGTACTATGATTCTTGCACAACATTCACTATGTGACATTTTAGTTGGCGCCTGTTTTCTGGCTCGCCGCATGTGCTCGGGGCTCTCCCTGGGTGCATGTGGCGACCCGGACACTGCCGCCTATTCTTTGTCCGTCTGTGCATGACTTTGGTAAATTGAAATGTTATGAACGGTTACTTGTTTTCTTTCTCTGTTTCTTACTTTAAATGCTTATAGGAGGATATATGTATACGGATATACCCTACCTGAGTATTTGTGTGTCCCTGTACCATGTCTCCACAGGGTCAATCTGGAGGTCTGCGTGCCTCCAGACAAACATAGGTTACATTGCAATACCTGCATAACCACTGTCTTTCCTGTTACTTCTTGTTGGTTTAACTTTTAAAGCTTTAACCACAATCCCCCATTAGCGGCGGGAGGCTGTCATTGCCCCCCCTCTGCATGGTGTGCACACTCGCGAGTCGGCTGGCCGACTGGCGAGTCTGTCCACTACCTGGTCGTGCGACCAAACCCCATTGCCATTTCCTATATCTATTCATCCATTTGCCTTACAACTACTACCCTCTCTTTTTCCCCTTTCTTCCCTCCCTTCTCCCTTGTATCTTCTCTTTTCCTGATCCTTGTCGGCGGGGCTGCGGGGCCCTTGGGGCCCCTCTGCCTAATATTTCATCTCCTTCCCCATGGCCCCCCTGAACATTCTTTCCCTTAATGTAAAGGGACTCAACTCACCACATAAAAGAGTTAAGGCCTTCCAAACATTCATAGCATTAAAAGCTAGTATTGTAGCCCTCCAGGAAACTCATTACACGACGCAAGCGACACCAAAATTCTTTAGCCCCCGATACCCCCAAGTGTATACTGCCTCGGCTAATGTGAAAAAGCGCGGTGTACTCATAGCCCTTCACCAATCCCTCCCTTTCGTATTAACCTCAGAAATCAAAGATCCGGAAGGTCGCTATATAATCCTTGTAGGCACGCTTCAAGAAGTGGAAACTACATTGGTCTCCTATTATGCCCCAAATGATAACCCGAACCCCTTCTTTTCTCACCTCCTACAAGTCATCCGGACACATTGCAGGGGCACGGTGATCCTTTGCAGTGACTCCAACTCAGTACTTCAGCCACATATGGATAAATCCCCATATGCTCCAGACCAGTATGCCCCCTCCACACGTTTTAGAAAATTACTGCAACAAGCCTCATTGCTTGACACTTGGCGAGAATGCAACCCAACAAAGAAGAACAACACGTTCTACTCATATCCCCATAAATCCTTTTCTAGGATCGATCACATATTCCTCTCGGTTGCGTCCTCCCCAACACTTGTCAACTCCTCTATACAACCTATACCATGGTCGGACCACTGTGCAGTCCTTACCACGGTTTCCTCTCTGATCCCCCAAACCAGCGACCGCTCCTGGTGTATTAATGAAGCTCATCTTACTAATCCGTCATACTGCCTTGACATTCAGGTGGCCCTCACAGATTACCTGCGTCATAATAATACCCCTGATATCTCTCCAGTTCTCCTCTGGGAGGCACACAAACCGGTAATCCGAGGCACATGCATATCAGTATCTACACATCTTAAACGAGATAAGAAGCTCCAACTAGCCAACCTTGAGAAGGAGTACCACCAGAACTTTCTTCAGTTCCAGAAAACCCAGACTGAGCCCCATAGGATAGCAATGGAAAAATCCAGAACTGAACTGGATCTGCTGCTGGCTGAATCGGCTGATAAGGCCATCCGCAGATCCAGCCATACCATTTACACTAAGGCCAACAAACCCGATACTTTCCTAGCCATGCGTCTCCGTCGACCAGAACGGAACCATGTTCCCATCAGATTACGGATCGAGAAAAATGCATACACTAGTAACCCTATCAAAATTCTAAATGAATTCCGCAAGCGTCTAGAAGACCTCTATAAAGCTATATCTACCTTTTCCCACTCTGCCGCTGACTCACTCCTTCACGACACCCCTTTGCCTGCTCTCTCGGACTCAGACCATGAACCCTTAGAGGCACCCATTTCTACAGAAGAAGTCCTTGCAGCGATGAAAACCCTCAAACCCCATAAGAGGCCAGGCCCAGATGGACTATCAGCCACATACTTCAAAAAATTTGCTACAACTCTAGCCCCCCTCTTAAGTAAAACGTTCAACGCCCTACTTCAGAATCAGGTCTTTGGCCGAGACACACTGACAGCTATTATAGCAATGATACCCAAACCTAACACTGATAATTCCCTTTGGTCTAATTTTAGACCCATCTCCCTACTTAACCTGGACATCAAACTCCTGGCTAAAATATTGGCACTTCGCCTCAACCCTCTTATCGGCAAACTAATAAACAAAGACCAGGTAGGCTTTATACCCCGTAGACAAGCTAGCGATAACATCAGACGAGTGATACTCCTCCAACATATTGCAAAAACCTGTCATATCCCAATGCACTTATTATCTCTTGATATAAGGAAGGCGTTTGACACGGTGTCCTGGCCATACCTAGACTACATTCTTAAACGCTGGGGCTTTGGCCCACACTTTCTACAGTGGATAAACTCCCTCTATAACCAGCCGCAAGCTTATATTAGGTACTCGGGATTTCGCTCGGACAGTTTTCTTATAGCAAGAGGTACTAGACAGGGATGCCCCCTTTCCCCTTTACTTTTTGCATTAGCTATCGAACCATTGGCAGCTCTGATTAGAACAAACATTAATATTAAAGGACTAGAAATCGCTTCCACCTCGCATAAAATCTGCCTCTTTGCAGATGATGCACTTTTATTTGTGACATCACCCCGCACCACTCTCCCTAACCTTATTCAAACCCTGGATAAATTCGCCTCCATTTCAGGTTTGGAGGTTAATCAAACAAAGTCTAAAGCTCTTAATGTATCTCTCCCACCCCACGAAGTCACCCATTTACAACTAAACTTCCCCTTTACTTGGTCTGCTACCTTTCTCCCGTACCTTGGCATAAAACTGACCGGAAACCCAACCTCTTTATACCAAGCTAACAATCTCCCCATGCTGGCACAATTGTCATCTATCTTGGACACCTGGAAACCTTTGTGTGTTTCCTGGCTGGGGCGGGTGGCAGCTGTTAAGATGTCCTTGCTTCCCAAACTCTTATATCTATATAGAGTCCTCCCGATCAATGTTCCTTCTTACTTCCACCGGATTATTCAATCTAGAGTCTTTAAATATATATGGGGCCTCACCAAACCCAGAATCCCGAAAATTATCCTTCTTCGCCATAAACTACACGGGGGCCTGGGCATCCCGAACTTTGCCAAATATTACCAGGCAGCCCAACTAGCCCAACTAGCTCTATTACATGCCACTTACTGAAACCCCGAAATGGGTTTCCCTCGAAGCTATAGACCTTTACCCACTAACAGTTAATAATATTCTATGGCTACCCCCTTCCGTCCGTGGTCATATTACCAACCCCATCACCTACCACTCCTTAAAGCTATGGGACAGGCTACGCGACCCCTTTAAACTGATCTCTCCACATAACCCTTTATTATCCTTCTTACACCACCCTTCATTCTACCCTGCCTACACTCAACCCAGCACCTTTTCTCGCTGGTCGCAAGCGGGCGTAACTAAAATATGCGATCTTACTGCCAACTCCACCTTTAAATCTTTCTCAGATCTCCAATCTAGCGCCTCACTCCCAACCTCGGCATCTTTCCGTTACCTTCAAGTACTCCACTTTGCCAAATCAATAGTCGGCCCGTGCACTAGTCTGACCACCCAATCTATATACGAGAAAATCTGCGCAGCAGACCCTCATGCCCCAGGCATTATATCTAGCCTATATAGCCACTTCTCCACTCTATCAGCTGACCTCCCTCTATACGCTGCACAGTGGTCCAAGGACCTAAATATTTCTCTCTCTCCTGAAGAATGGTCCGATATATGGGCCACCACCAAATCTTCTTCCCAAAATGTGGTAGCGCTTGAAACAAACTATAAAGTTTTAATGCGCTGGTACCTGGTTCCAGCAAGAATATCTAAATTTGTACCGAATTATCCCTCGACCTGTTTCCGAGGTTGCAGTGACCAGGGTACCCATCTCCATATCTGGTGGTCTTGTAAGATAGCACAACAATTCTGGAAGGTTATCTTTCAAATGGTTTCCACAATACTGCATGAAACAGTGATCCCTGACCCGGCCCTGGCACTCCTAAACCACATACAGGGAGAATATACCAGAAATCAAATCAGTCTTCTCCTCCAGCTGACCACTGCTGCCAAGCAAACTATTGCCAAAGCCTGGAAAACTCCAAAACTCTACATAGCAGAAACAAAGAATAGAGTAACCCAAGCCATGATACACAGCAAAATTGAGGCCACATTGTTAGACCGTGTCCCTCGACACACTAGCATATGGACCCCATGGGTGGATAACTTTCTACCCCCGGACTTTGATCCCAACCTCCTTATCCCATGATCTTCCACCTACCTCTACCACTGTGCGTGGTGGCCCCCCTGGCCACACCGCGGCCCCGCTGACAACGTTCCCCCTCCCCCTTCTCTCTTCTCTCTCTTTCTCTTTTTCCCCTATGTGCCCCTCCTCTCCTCACGCGCCTATCCCTCATCTGCGAACCCCGCTTGTACCCATGTTCCCTTACTTCCTCAACAAGAACAGGCCTCTGAGGCTATGATTTCACATTTTCTGATACCCCATGAACCTGATGTAAACGCATAACATTACCCGTTGTCGAAGTTCTGGGGACCACCCCCGCTGATACACACTGATGCCACCGTGTCAACACCCTCCCTAATATTGATCAGCGACAAATGATAGCACTTAAATCCACAAATTTTCTGATGTTTTGTAATAGTTATGCTTTATATGTACCGTGAACGATATACATTCACCATTTCTGACTACTTCTTGTTGTACTCAATATTATGCTTTAATAAAAAACTTTTGAAACAAAAAAAGTGGAGTAAAGAGTTGAAATTAAAAATTTTTTAAGCTTTCCGGTTTTTAGGTTAAGTAGTGCCGTAAACGGGTCAGGCTGTATCTGCTGTCGGAACATTTTAGCCATTGCAAAGATTTCTTTCCAGAAAAGTTGTATTATCGGGCACATCTACCATACATGAAAGTGGGTGCCCAAGTCTGAGCAGCCCCTAAAGTAAAGAGCTGAATGTGTAGGTGGAAACTTGGCTACTCTTGTTGGTACCAGGTACCACTGTGTCAGGACCTTGTAATTGGTTTCCATTGCGATGACATTGGGCGAGGATGATTTTATGGTTGACCAAATCTTAGGCCATTCAGTGTCATCTAGGGTGCGTCCCAGGTCCTCCTCCCATTTTCGAACATAGGTTGGTTTGTCATAATTAGGGCCTACTAGAATTTGGTTATAGAGGATTGATATCATTCCTCTGGTTAGTGGATCTTTTTTACAAATTTTCTCAAAAATAGATAAGTGGGTCAAGGGTGTTGCAACTAGTGTGAGTGGGTAAAATAAATTTTTGATTTGGAGGTATCTGAACTGTTCTGATTCTGGTAATTTGTGCTACTCTCTGAGTGTAGAGAAAGGTACAAAGTTTTCTGAAGTGACCAAGTCATGTAATGTCAGTATACCTGAAGTTGTCCAAGTGTTCGGGAATATCCAAGCCGGATAGAAGGCCAGAGTTTTTAAGGAAAGATAAGAGGGGGAACCGACTGCAAATGATGTTTAATTTTAGATTTATCCCAAAGGGATAAGAAGTGTTTTGTTATCAGATTACTCAAATCACGCCTATCTCTGGGCCTCATCCATAATAAATTGGAAATCAACAGAGGGTCACTATCTGAGGTCTCTATCGATACCCATAGGGGACATTCCTGTGTTGCATGGTACTTTGGAAGACTAGCTAAGTGTGCAGCCTTGTAATTGGCATCAAAATTGGGGTAGCCTAGACCAGTGTTTCTCAACTCCAGTCCTCAAGACACCCCAACAGGTCACGTTTTCAGTATTTCCCTCAGATGAAACGGCTGTGGTAATTACTAAGGCAGTGAAACTGATCAAATCGCCTGTGAAAAATAATGGAAAGCCTGAAAACATGACTTGTTGGGGCACCCTGAGGACTGGAGTTGAGAAACACTGGCCTAGACCACCATGTGTTTTAGGGAGATGTAATGTGCGGATCGGTATGCGCGGTTTAGAGGTACCCCATATAAAGGTATTTATAACCTTAGATAATAGGAAGGGATTGGGTTTTTCAGGGCTCTAAACAAATAAAGTAGTTCGGGCAGGATAGTCATTTTGGACGCATTGATCTTTCCTATCCAGGATAGTGGGAGATGGGACCATTGTTTTAGAAAGGTTGTGATCTGTTTCAATAGGGGGGATAATTGGCTGAGAATAATTCTGCTATGGATGCTGTTAGGTGTATTCCTAAATATGGTAATGATTTCTCTGTGTATAGTTTATTAATGATACTGTTAAGGCGTTTAGCCATAATTTTTGCCAGCAGCTTGATATCCAGATTCAACAGAGAAATGGGACAGTAGTTTGTATATGAGGTGTCATTGGTGTGTGGTTTTGGAATCATACAAACAATTGCTAATAATGATTCTTGTGTAAATGAATGTCCATTTAGTAATGTATTAAATGTCTCAGCTAACATGAGGGATAGGGTCTCTGAAAATGTTCTATAATATAATGCTGAATATCCATCTGGACCAGGTCGCTTATTTATTTTTAAATCTCTGATGGAAGAAGCTGCTTCTTCAATTGTTATAGGTTCCTCCATCATATTTTTTGAGGTTTGCGATAATTTTGGTAGGGTGATCTGGGAAAAGAACGATTCTGCTTCTGAGAGGTTAAATTCATTGGTTGTGTCATATAAAGAAGCAATGTGTGAATGAAATTTGTGGACTATTTTGGTGGGGTTGCAAGTATATATATCTTTTGCTAGTTTTAAACAAATTGGCTTGAACTTTTTGTTTATTGAGTTTAGAGCCTGTGCCATAGCTGTACCTGGTTTGATGTTCCTGGTATGAAAATTGTGTTTAGAGCGTTTGTAAACTTTATCTACGGATTCCGTGAGAAATAGGTCGTATTGTAATCTAGTTTTTTGGACGCAATAGTTGTGCATACTGCATTATGGTCGGACCATGGTATGGGAATTATGTCGGATTCAAGAATTTCTGGGATCATTCCGATAGTTAAAAATATATGATCGATACAGGTGAATAATTGGTGCGGGTGAGAGAAATAGGTAAATCTTTTTTTAGTCGGGTTGCTTTCTCTCCATGATTCTACCATATTATATTTCGAGAGGAGCTGTGAGAAAGACAGTTTGTTTGGACTTACAGGTGGAACATAATAGGATTTTTATAACAGCTTACCTGTAAAATCCTTTTCTTGGAGTACATCACGGGACACAGAGCGACATAGTCATTACTAATGGGTTATATAGATACCGTCAGGTGCTGGCACTGGCAACTTCCAAAACCGGAAGTACCCTCCCCTATATAAGCCCCTCCCATCCGGGAGCACCTCAGTTTTGTAGCAAAGCAATAAGTGTCCCCAAAGAGGGGCGGGAGCTCTGTGTCCCGTGATGTACTCCAAGAAAAGGATTTTACAGGTAAGCTGTTATAAAAATCCTATTTTCTTTCTCGTACATCACGGGACACAGAGCGACATAGTCATTACTAATGGGATGTCCTAAAGCAATGCCAAATGAGGGGGGGATACACCATATATAAGCTGAGCGCTATCAGACATGAGGATCTTTTGCGGCCTGCAACACACTGCGCCCAAAGGCGACATCCTCCTGACTTCTAACGTCCACCTGGTAGAACCTAGTAAACGTGTGAACTGAAGACCATGTTGCGGCCTTACAGATTTGAGCCAGGGAGGCCTGGTGATGCACTGCCCATGAAGTTCCAACTGCTCTCGTGGAGTGCGCTCTAACTTTGAACGGAGGCGGTCTCCTTCTCAAGCCATAGGCTTGTATTATGACCTGTCGAATCCACCTGGCTAAAGTAGATTTTGACGCTGCCTGACCCTTTCTGGGGCCTTCCGGCAGAATAAACAAAGTATCCGTTCTGCGAATCTGAGCAGTGGCTTTTAGATAAGCTTTAACTGCTCTTACTACATCCAAAGAATGCAATAACTTTTCCTCTACCGAAGTAGGTTTGGGGAAAAAAGAAGGAAGAACCACATCTTGGTTCAAATGAAACCTCGATACCACCTTAGGAAGAAAGGCTGGCTGAGGACGTAATACTACTCTGTCCTTATGGATAACCAGATATGGCTCTTTCCAGGACATAGCTGCTAATTCCGACACTCTTTTAGCCGAACAAATGGCTACTAGAAAAATCAATTTCCTGGTGAGAAGCACCAAAGAAATATGCTGTAATGGTTCAAATGGTTGTTTCTGTAGAACCGACAGAACCAAGTTTAGATCCCATGGACATATGGGAATATTGTCCCAGTAGATGCATTTCTCATGCGAAACATGTCGGGTACATGGACTTGCCTATAGCTACGCTTTTTATTTTTTATTTTATTTGATTCCAAACTTTGCTTGTACAAGCCTCTGCATGGAAGCCTGTTTCCCTTTTTTTATATTTCGTTTTTCATACACCCATGTGTGTTTTGTGACTTTTTGTTTCAATAAACAAAGTCTGTTTTAATTATCATCTGATCCTGCACTATGTGGAGCTTCCCTCTTTTTTTCTATGGTCATTACCACAATCCTTGATGCACTATTATCCTTGGCGCTTCATATCACCACCGTGGAAAGATCCGGCCGGAGATTCGGTGTCCCTGCATCTATCGATTGGTGAGGACGGTTCCTGAGGATTTCACATCTACACCTTTGCCTGATTGACCCACCACCGCTGGTGTGTGTGTCCACACATAGGGGTAAGAGTATCCATTGCTTTTTCCCCATTTCTGGTGTTGGAATCACGTCCCCGGGTGTTGCAGTTTTATGTATACATATATTCTACACGAATTTGAAGTCGCCATGGATATACCGTTTTTTGATTGACTGCAATTATTCTCAGTTTATCTACTGAGCATTTCATTGGACTTGGCTGTCAGCCACTTCACTTTATAGAACTTTTATATATGAGTTTGCATTTTTCACAATTGCTTGGTATTTATATATATTTTGGGGTCACTCCCTCCTTTTGTATTGAATAGTTAGTTCAATTATCATAAGCCCAGATTTACCTTTATATCTGTGTTTTCACATAGTATCTTGGCGCTGCATTTTTTATTTTCTGTTAATTACTCTGCGATTTGTCTATTTGCTGATGCTAGCAGCCACTTATTCATTTGTTCACCCAGTAGCGCTACTTTGTTTATTTTATATGGGAATATTAACCGGAGGACTAATACGCATCACTCCTTGTATAAAGGCTTTGACTAGTGAATGCGAAGCCAAGGGCCTTTGAAAAAATATTGACAAGGCCGAAATCTGACCCTTGATAGTACTCAAGGCAAGCTTCCTATCTACAGCCCATTGTAGGAAGTCCAGAATCCTACCTATTATGTATTTACGTGGATGCCATTTCTTGGCCTCACACCAGGCGATGTACGCCTTCCAGATTCTATAGTAGATCTGCCTGGATACCGGCTTCCTGGCATTGATCATGGTAGATACCACAGCATTAGAGAGCCCTCTCTTTTTTAGAATGTGGGCTTCAATAGCCAGGCCGTCAAACCTAGGGCTGGTAAGGAAGGGTGGTATATCGGTCCTTGCGAAAGCAGGTCCGGACGATGTGGGAGGGTCCAAGGACTCCCCACAGACATTTTTACAATCTCCGCGTACCATGCTCTTCGGGGCCACGCTGGAGCCACCAGAATCACTGGTTTCTTTTCTACCCTGATTCTGCGGAGTAATCGAGGTAACAATTGTGGCGGTGGGAATGCATATATCAGCTTGAACTGATCCCAAGGGAACACTAGGGCATCCGAGCCGCAAGCTAGGGGATCCCTTGTCCAAGAGACAAACCTGTCCACTTTTGTGTTGAATCTGGATGCTAGCAGATCTACATCCGGTGTTCCCCACCGCTGACATATTGTCCGGAAAACCTCGGGATGAAGGGACCATTCCCCTGGGCATAATTGTTGGCGACTTAGAAAGTCCGCCTTCCAATTCTCCACTCCTGGAATGAATACCGCAGATATGGCTGGGACATATCTTTCTGCCCATCTCAGGATGTAATTTACTTCCCTTTGGGCTGCACGACTCCTGGTGCCCCCCTGACGATTGATATATGCCACTGCTGTGGCATTGTCTGATTGAATTCTGACAGGGGACCCTTGGAGTTTGGATGTCCATGCTACTAGGGCATACCGGGCTGCTCGTATCTCTAAGAGATTGATGGGCAGGGCCTTTTCCGCATCCGACCATCTGCCCTGGAGAGACCATTGCTCCAGTACTGCTCCCCAGCCTATAAGGCTGGCATCTGTAGTGACCACCTTCCAGGAAATCGGACTGAAGGATTTCCCTCTTTCCAAATTCTGGGGAACCAACCACCAGCGGAGGCTCTTGCGAACGGAAGGGGACAAGGACATTGGTAAGTCCAGAGCCTGAACTTTTTTGTTCCAGGCTGACAGTATGGCCCTTTGCAACTTCCTTGAATGGAATTGACCGTAGGGTATTGCTTCGAATGATGCCACCATTTTTCCCAGCAGCCTCATGCACAGGCGTATGGATGGCTGTCTTTTTGAACCCACTAAGTGGATCAAATCTCTCAAAGACGACCCCTTTTCTTGAGGCAAGAAAATTTTTCTCTGGTCTGAATCCAGCCTTAGCCCCAAGTATTCCAGACTTTTGACTGGTTTTAGGGCTGACTTGTCTCGGTTGATAATCCAACCGTGATATTCCAGATACTTGATTGTCTCGTGAACAACCACTTCTAGTTTTTCCACTGAGTGGTCTATCAGCAACAAGTCGTCTAGATATGCCATTATCGTTACACCTCGTGTTCTTAGATTGGCCAATAATGGGGCCAGAATTTTTGTGAACACTCTTGGTGCTGTGGCCAGACCGAAGGGTAAGGCTCTGAACTGAAAATGGCGCCCTTCTACCGCAAAGCGTAGAAATTTTTGGTGGGCTGGAAAGATGGGAATGTGCAAATAAGCATCTTTGATGTAGATCGAGGCTAACCATTCCTCCCCTTGTAGGGCAGTGGCTACCGATCGGATCGACTCCAACCGGAAAGTCCTGATATGTAGGAATTTGTTTAGCCCTTTTAGATTTAATATGGGCCTCACGTCCCCGTTTGGCTTCGGGACTGTAAAGAGGTTTGAGTAAAACCCGAACCCCCATTCTTCCAGGGGAACCTCTATAATTACTGCTTGGAGCAATAATTGTTCTAGTGCCAACAGGAGGGATCCTCTCTTCTGGGGATCCCCTGGCACGTTTGACCTTATAAAGCGGGAAGGAGGGGAGTTTTTTAACTCCAATTTGTATCCCAGATTTACTGCGGAGAGCACCCATCTGTCTCGGATCGTGTCCCGCCAGGTCTCTGTGAACAACTGAAGTCTTCCCCCCACCCGATTGGGTGGGGGCAACCCTTCATGCATTTGACTTTGGGAGAGGTTTTGTACCTCTCCTGCTCCAGGGCTTCTTGTTACCCTGCAATTGTCCCTGATTTTTACCTCCGGGATTTGACCGAGGAGGCCGTCGGAACTGTTTCACAGCCGATGTCCTAGGGACTGGAGAAGCAGGCCTCCTAAAAGAGGGACCTCTAACTCTATTTTTAACCGGCAAAAGTGTACTTTTACCGCTGGAAATTCTCTGGATATATTTGTCCAGGTCTTCCCCGAATAAGCGTTCACCATGAAATGGGAAGCTGACCAGCAATTTTTTACAGGGAGCTTCAGCAGACCAGTTTTTGAGCCATAGAAGCCTGCGCATATGTACTACAGACAGCGTAAGGCGGGAGGCCTGATGGATTGAATCCTTTATAGCGTCCACCGCAAAGCATAAGGCTCTAGGTAGATCAGCTAGGGCAAGAGCCTGCTGATCTGGCAAGTCCCTTAAGACCTGTTTCAACTGATCCTTCACTGCTTGGCAGACCCCAATAGCTGCCACTGCTGGTTGTGTCACCAATCCTGCTGTAGAAAAAGCAGATTTTAATAAGGACTCCAATTTTTTATCTATTGGGTCCTTGAACATTTGGACATTATCCACCGGACATGTCAGTGATTTATTCACACAAGAGATGGCTGCGTCCACTGTAGGGACCCTCCATTTTCTGATGAACTTATCCTCAATGGGATAGACCACCGGAAATCTCTTGGGGGGAGTAAATATTTTGTCAGGATGCTCCCAATCCTGGTAAATGAGCCCTTCCAGTAAAGGATGGATCGGAAAGGAACAAACAGTCTGGGGAGCTTTTAGCGACCCCAACGAGGAGACAGAAGTGGATGATGGCTCCGCAAGTGGCATTTTAAATGCTGATCGGACCATATTAGTCAGGGACTGAACCCATAACCTTTCAGCATGTGATGCTGAGAACGGCTCTTCCACTGTTGATTCCTCTACAACCGAATCGACCTCATCCTGATCCCCTTCAGGTAGGTCGATCCCTGTATGGGACTGTTGCTCTGTTAACAGGCACTCTGAGGGAGGAGACGGAGATCGGGCGCTTTTCTCCTGTGACAGGGAAGCCGCGATCAATGCTGACAATCTCTCTTCCAGCCCTCCCAGAGCTGAGGAAAAAACCTCCTCTGTTACATACACAGGAGCAGGTGAACTGAGGACAGCCACAGTACCAGGTACTCCTGAGGGTGCTCTACGGTCACTAACCTCTGATTCTTCAGGGGAGACTGGTGCAGCCAAAGCATGCCCAAGATCCTCAGAGCCCGATGGAGACCCCCTATTCCTCCTGGAATTTCTAGTCCCGGAGTTTTTAGACGGCATATTCCTAAGCCACAAAGCTGAGGTATTCCAGCCGAAAATACACCAGTTACTGACAATAGTCTAGCATAAATGCTGCTATAAGAAACAGTTGGTGTCTACTAATGTGCCTTTCTAGGGGATGCCTGTATCAACCGCTTGCTGTATGCCTTATTTAAATGTTGCCAGCTCTGTCTCTGTACTTCATAGCCAGCTCACCACACAAAATTGTGGTTTTTAACATGCTGGGACGCCCGCACATGCGCAGAAGCGCTGCGGCGCGCACAGAGCGTCATCCCCCAGGATCCGCCCCCTTTCCCGGCTCACCTCTATATATAGAGGCGCGTGCACGCGCACGCGCGCGGCCACGTGCGCCTTCGGCGCTAATTTCGAAAATGGAAACCAGGGACAAGAGCCAGGGCCCCTTTGCCGCAGGCCGGGGGATGGACGAGCATGGCAACATGGCAGAGGAAGCAGTTTCCCATAAGAGAACTCACCATCTGCCTGGACTCGCTCTGATGAGAAGAAACTAGTCCACATGACAAGAAACGTTCCACAGCGGCCTCTAGTGGACAAACACAGGTACCGCAGTCTAATATATTAAATATATATATATATTAAAAAAAAAAAATTCTTGACCACCATTAAAAATTATTACATTTTTTTAGTAGTTACAGGCATGCACAGAATTTTGCGGGAATACCATTAGGTAACAGACAGAAAGACAAATTAGGCTTGGGGGTCCCCCAATAGAACCAAGTTCCTGGGGGCCCCCACTTACCTGTTCCCCGCCGCAGGACTTTGGTCCACAAAAGCCCAAACTTCACCTATCACGGCAGGCATTGTAATCAAACCTTCAGGGACCGGGTTCCCAAGGATTCCACTCCCCTGGACCTGTATAGCACCCTGCACAGAAAACATCTTGGTCGTGGGTATGACCAGAGCTCTGGATCCCAGGGTCCAGCTCTCCTAAGAGAAGCATTACAGGCAAAACCTTGCTCTTCTCTGCAAGGCCCGGGTACCGACCGTTTAGCTATGAAGCTTTTTTGGTCGGATCCGGAATAGCTTACTGAGGCCCAAAAGAACCTGTACGCAAGCTCAGTGAAAAACACATGTTTCTTCTTGGCCAACACCTTAGACACTGGCAAAAAACTGAGGTGCTCCCGGATGGGAGGGGCTTATATAGGGGAGGGTACTTCCGGTTTTGGAAGTTGCCAGTGCCAGCACCTGACGGTATCTATATAACCCATTAGTAATGACTATGTCGCTCTGTGTCCCGTGATGTACGAGAAAGAAAAGGTGATTTATCCAGGAATGGGAGGAGGACCTGGTTCGAATACTCGCACATAATTACTGTTCCGAATTTATGGTCATTGATGGTGGGAGAGAAATTAGGTGGGTTGTTTATTGGGGGCATAATACGAGATTATCATGACAGGGGTATCCACTATGTAACCTATCAATAATATATATCTCCCTTCTGGATCTATGATGTCTTTTGCGAATGTGAATGGAGTGGATCTATGGAACGCTATTAGAGTTCCTCTTTGTTTAGTGTTGGCAGAAGCAGTGAAAAATTGTGGATATGAGGGGGACATGAATTTGGGGGTGGATTCTTTTGTGAAATGTGTCTCCTGTAAGCACACTATGGGGCTGATTTACTATAACTCCAAGAAGTACTGAGCACTATTGCAAATAATAACTCCCATTTTAGCCAATTAAAAATTCCAAGCGCAAATTTGCCAATGAAAAAGAGCGCTATTAGCAGCAAAGTGTTAGTAACTATGGAATCAGCGCTAATTAGCGAATCCGCATACATGCAAATGCCAATTTCCACTAAGTTTTTATATAGCACTGCACTGTAACCATGATCCATGTATGTGAAAGAAACATTTTTATATGAGATGTGCTCTACCTCGTGTGCATCTATTGATGTATATTGCAATTAGTATTCCTAGTTGTTTTCCTTCTTTTGCTAATGAATGCAGTTATGAATGATTATTACATAGTAATGTCTGCTATTCTGTAAAGTTACATGTATTAAACATTTAGGTTACCTATTTGTTGCATGTTGTTTTTTTCATGGTTTTTTATTTTTTTTCATTTAGGTGGCTATAAAGCAGTAATAATTTATGTTCATTCTTTAATCATACTACACTATTATGCAGACCACTAAGCACAATGACTTAGTGGTCTGCTCAGATGTCTCCACAGCTCTCATGGTACAAGTTCAACCTACCATCCAACAGCTATGTTTATTTTTTGCACAAGCAAATTAAAATAAACAAACAAAGAAATGTAAACTGCCCGTTAGCTAGTGTGTGATGTTTGAAATTCCATACCATAATATTTTTGAATAAAAGTGCATTGGCTAATTGGCATTCACCTATTTTCAGCATATGCTGCTTTGGCTAATTGGCATTTGCCTTTTTTTCACCAATACAATCTTTTAGTATCTCTCTGTGGGATTTGAACCCATGAGTGCTTCAAAGCCTGAGTTTTTCAAGGTAGAAGTGCTGACCACTAGCCTATTGAGCGTAGCACAAACATCTACTAGTGTGTGATGTTTCTTCTCCCTGAGCCATCTCTCCTGCCACCGCCGTCTTTTCCCGCTGCTGTGTTCTTCCGCACAGTCGGTTACCCGCTAATAAAAAAAAAAGCTGCTCTTCTTCTGTGTCGGACTTCTGTGGCCATCCGATAAGTCACCCGGAGAGCCCGCTCCATGGCTATGTAAGAGACGCCACACAGCGTGTGACAACACAGAGGAGGAAGACTGCCACAGAAGAAGAGTGGCTTTTTTTTTATTAGCAGGTAACCGACTGTGCGGAAGAACACAGCAACGGGAGAAAAATGCTGCTGAGTAAGATCCCATTCATGTGACGTCATCTGTGCTGTTTTAAAAGCAAATATCTCCTTAACCGTGTAGGTTAAGGAGATATTTCTTGCACCTACAGGTAAGCCTTAATCTAGGCTTACCTGTAGGTGCAAGTTGTCTAAGTGGGTTTACAACCACTTTAATATTATTGGAACAACCATGCTCATGCTGATATGGCATTGGCTAATAGGCATCCGCCTTTTTTTTAGCATATGCTGCCGAGTGTTTGATGGTGGGACTACTTTATATTCTAGGTATAATAGTACTCAGCACAGTTGTGTGATTTTGATGCGACTTTAAGCAATGCCTGTGTAATCTTGAGGTCTATGGACGCAGGAGTCGCAGGGAAAGGCGCGCAAATTTCCGTCTTCAATTTTTCCTGCAATTCCAGGGAATGCCTGTAAACTTAAGGTCTATGAACCTCAACTCGTATCAAAGTCGGACCAAAGTAGTACAGGGACGAATTTGCCCCAATTTCAGGATGCACAAGTCACAATAGGGCCAAATTCAAAGATATCCTTGAATCTCTTTCACACTGCTGCGACCTGAAAGTCACACTAATTTGCTGCCACTTCGCCGCTGCAACTTGGCCCCAACTTCTGGGAATGCCTGTGTAATATTGCGCCCTATGTACCTCAAGTCACATGAGGCTCTGTTTCCACTATTGCAACCATAAATTGGCATGATTTTTGCCACGATTATGATGCGACTTGGAGCAATGCCTGTATATTCTTGAGGTCAATGGACCTCAAGTTGTATCAAAGTGGGACCAAAGTAGTGCAGGGACTACTTTGAAGTCACACAGATATGAACCATACTCATTGGAAATCATGGGGTATGACATGTCAATCGACTTTGCAGTCCCAAGTCGCACTAGTGGAAACTGAGCCTGAAAGTCACACCTAAGTAGTACAGGGACTACTTTGAAGTTGGTGTGACTTAAAGTAGCACAGATATGAATGGTTATCATTGAGAATCATGAAAAGTCGCCCAACTGTGAATCAAGTCATATATATTTTAATAGAAAGGAGCTCTCATTTATACTTGCATAGTCCTTACTAACTTACATCAGCAGAACAAATGCAGGAAGTAGTGATGTGTGCACATGGGCCAGAGGAAAATGTGTGGTGATGCCAAACAAATCAATGAAGCCCACCCACACCAAAATCACCCCCACCTTGAGTAAGCACAAGTACATATCCTACACTTACCCGGCAAATCAGCAGCACCTCCTCTTTGCTGCAATATGGCTGGTGGCACTGATGAGGCTTGTGAGGAGAATTGTGAGGGAGTTTGTTCTGTTTCTGACTCACCTGGGGAGTCTGGCTGAACAAGCTTCTGTCTGTGTGTGCGCACTGAGGCAGTGTATGAGGTGGTGATAGACACCATTCTAGCTGCAGTGCGCGCCTGATTGTCCTTTGTGAGGTGATTCTTCATTTTGCCACGGCCGCCTCCCTGAACCATCTTTCCGGTCCAAATTTTCCCAGTTGGTTCCCGGGTACTTTATCTTTCCCTCTAGTACCTTTTTGTAGCGTTGTCACCGTTAGAAATAATGGCTTCTCTCCTCAGCGGAGCAGAGCTCTAGCTGTGCATGTCTGCTCTGCTAGACTCCACACATGCGCCCCTGTGGAAGAGAGTTTCACATCCTTACCGCTCTAATATAAAGAACCCCTTTCATAGTTTAAGATGGAATCACTACTCATTAACCACTTAAGGACCACCGCCTGTACATATACGTCAGCAGAGCAGCACGAACAGGCATATGCACATACCTGTACGTGCCTGCCTTCCAGCGGGTGGGGGGTCCAATAGGACCCCCCCCCCGGTTCCCGCAGTGGTCTGTTTCGCTTCTGGAGTGATCCGTGATGAGGGGGCGGCCATTGATTTCTGGCCACCCCCTCGCGATCGCTCCTGGCGAATGAGAAGCTTCCCCTGCCTGTGAACTGTAAACACAGGCAGGAGAAAGTGATTTCATCTCTCCTTGCGGCGGTCTTTTCGTCCAGAGCGCCGAGGAGAGAAGACGTCAAATAAGTGCACAACACTACACTGACACCAGGCACACATAGCCACACTTTCCACCACCCAGTCACCCCCAGATCACCCCCTGCACCCCCAGTCACAGCGTCACCGTTTGCAGTGGTAATTTATTTACTGATCACTGCATGCAGTGTCATTTGTGACTGTAAAAAGTGTCAGGGCAGTTAACTTTAGGCCCCTTTAGGTCCAGAGTACCCCCTAACCCCCCCTAATAAAGGTTTAAACCCTTGATCGCCCCCCAGGTAACCATTTCACCCCCTTTTGCCAGTGTCACTAAGCAATCTTTTTTCTAATCGCCGTATTAGTGTCGCTGGTGACGCTAGGTAGCCAGTTATTTTTTTTAGCTTCTCTGTTGAGTTTTTATAGTGTCAGGTACCCCCATATATTGGCTTATAAAGGTTTTAACCCCCTGATTGCCCCTAGAGTTAACCCTTTCACCAGTGATCACTGTATAAGTGTCACTGGTGACGCTGGTTAGCCAGTTAGTTATTTAGGTTCACCGCCAGGTTTTTATATAGTGTCAGGTACCCCCATATATTACCTAATAAAGGTTTTAATCCCCTTATTGCCCCCTAGTTAACCCTTTCACCAGCGATCACTGTATAAGTGTTACGGTTGACGCTGGTTAGTTAGTTTGCTGTTTATAGCATCAGGGCACCCGCCGTATATGACCCAATAAAGGTTTAACCCCCCTGATCGCCTGGCGGGTGATATCAATTATGTTTAGTGTCAGATAGGGTCTGCGTCGCCCCAGGCAGCGTCAGGTTAGTGCCAGTAGCGCACGAAGCATACACCTCCCTTAGTGGTATAGTATCTGAAAAGATCAATATCTGATCTGATCAGATCTATACTAGTATCCCCAGCCGTTTAGGGTTCCCAAAAACGCATTGTTAGCGGGATCAGCCCAGATACCTGATAGCACCTGCGTTTTGCCCCACCGCCCAGTTCAGCCCAGCCCACCCAAGTGCAGTACCGATCAATCACTGTCACTTACAAAACACTAAACACATAACTGCAGCGTTCGCAGAGTCAGGCCTGATCCCTGCGATCGCTAACAGTTTTTTTGGTAGCGTTTTATACAGTTGCTGACAGTCAGGTGCTTTTTTACCTGTGAATCTTACTAGTGTACCAGTAAATTTAGAGCCCAAAATGGCAAATCGAAGCCACACTAGTAAAGAGGCCTAGGAGTTTCTGAGCATGACAGATAGTGAAGAGGAGGTCACGCATCTGTCAGATTCAGGCTCAGAATACTATCCCGTAGAAGACAGTGGCTCCATGACAGATAGCTCTGGCGACGAAGGTGAGGTCCCTGCAAAGGTCAGGCGTACCCAACCCCATTCTGCTGTTGTTGAGGTGCAAGAGTCGCAGGGCTCTCGTATGGAGCAGAGAAGTACTAGTGCCGCTCATCCTTCTGGTGAACTGGCAAGCACCAGCGGCCTAGTACACCCTGGTCATACATCCAGCACTGCAGTAACACTTGGTGACGTGGCGAGTCCCATAAGTGCAGTTCAAGCTGGCGAGGTGGCAAGCACAAGTAGTGTCCCGCTGCCACCAAGAAGACAAATACAGGCCCATCGTGCCCATAGTGTCCTTCCTGCAGAATTCGCCAATCCTGATTGGGTGCCCACCACTTCAGCAGAATCTGTACTTCCCCATTCACTGGCCAACCCGGAATTCAGGTGGAAACAGCTGATTTGACGCCACTTGATTTTTATTCGCTGTTTTTCACGGAAGATCTCTATAGATCTTTTGTGGACCAAATTAATTTGTATGCTGGTCAATTCATCGCCGCTAATTCCCAGTTGCCCTCCCTTGCCAGAGATTGGAAACCAATTACGGTTTCCGAATTTAAAACCTTTCTGGGCCTTTCCCTCAACATGGGCATACATAAATTGACGAATTATCTACCTCCATGGCCAGGGCACGATACAAGCAGATCTTGCGGTTCATGCACTTCAACGACAATGAACTTTGTCATCCTCATGGAGACCCTGAACTCGATCGGCTCTACAAAATTCGGCCCCTCATAAACCACTTCAACTAACGTTTTGCAGCCTTGTTTACTCCCTATCAAGTTGTCTGCGTTGACGAGTCCCTGATTAAATTTTCTGCCCACTTGTCTTTCAAACAGTACCTTCCCAGCAATCATGCCAGATACGAGGTCAAGCTCTATAAGTTCTGTGACAGGGCAACAGACTATGTATGGAGCTTTACGGTTTATGAGGGAAAAGATAGTCACGTAGAGCCGGAGAACTGCCCAGATTACATAGGGAGTGCTGGCAAGATTGTGTGGGACTTGGTGTCACCCTTATTCGGAAAGGGGTACCACTTGTATGTGGACAATTATTACACGAGCATGCCACTTCTTAGTCACTTATTTGATCATCAAATTGGCGCATGTGGCACCGTGCGATCTAATCGCCGGGGCTTTCCCCAGTGTCTTGTAGATTCTTAGGCTGGGGGAGAGAGCCTGCTTGAAGTGTAATAATTTGCACGCTGTGAAGTGGAGGGATAAAAGGAATGTTTTTGTTCTTTCCTCCCTTCGTGCAGACATGACAGTCCAAATTCCTACAGCGACTAGTGTTGTGGAGAAACCCCTCTGTGTCCACAAATATAACCAAAATAAGGGAGGGGTGGACCTCAACGACCAGTTGTTGGTGCCGTACCTAGTTGCCCGTAAGGCCAGATGCTGGTACAAAAAAGTGTCTGTTTACTTATTTCAATTAGCTTTGCTTAACGCTCATGTGCTATACAGAGATTCAGGACAGACTTTATCCTTCCTTGAATTCCAGGAAGAGATCGTCACAGACCTCCTGTATCCAGGCAGTGCTGCACCTCACCATTCCCAACCAAATGCAGTAAGCCGGCTGCATGAGAGGCATTTTTCGTATGTCCTCCAGAGTATTCTTACCCAAGGAGCCCCCCAAAGAAGATGTCGTGTCTGTAGCAAGCGCGTATATAGGCGTGACACCCGTTATTATTGTCCACGCTGTCCTGACAATCCTGGTCTTTGCATTGGTGAATGCTTTGAACGCTACCACACACTAGCTAGTGAAGTTTTAGCGTAGGGTACAGAATTTCACAGACTAGGACACACTTACTCAGGGTCTCCCAAGATGCCATTGCATTTTGAGAGACCCGAACCTGGAACCGAACCGTTACAGTTGTTACAGTAACAAAAAAAAGTGTAAAAAAACGTAAAAAAAAAAAAAAACACAAAAAAAAATAAAAAATAGTTGTCGTCTTATTGTTCTCTCTCTCTCTCTCTATTTTCTCTCTATTGTTCTGCTTTTTTTTACTGTATTATATTCTGCAATGTTTTATTGTTATTATGTTTTATCATGCTTGCTTTTCAGGTATGTCATTTTTTTATACTTTACTGTTTACTGTGTTTTCTTATTAACCATTTTTTTTTTGTTTTCAGGTACGCCATTCAGCTGCAGCACGGATTTATTTATCTTGACAGCAACAGCGTTTGCTGTAGGAGGTGATTTCACCAGCACAGTTAAAAAAAAGAGCATATATGCCGAAGCATGGGGGCAGCAGGGGCGGAGGAGCGATTTTGTTCCTAATGGCGCGTACATACGGTCAAAATTCAGACGGAGGCTTGCCCGTGGAAAAGTCAGACCGTATGTACGCAGCATAACTTTTTTGCGGGAGGATGCCCCATATGCTTTGGCATATATATACAGTCAGAGCCGAAATTGTTGGCACCCCAGAAATTTTTCCAGAAAATCAAGTATTTCTCACAGAAAAGTATTGCAGTAACACATGTTTTGCTATACACATGTTTATTCCCTTTGTGTGTATTGGAACAAAACAAAAAAAGGGAGGAAAAAATGCAAATTGGACATAATGTCACACAAAACTCCAAAAATGGGCTGGTCAAAATTCTTGGCACCCTTTCAAAATTGTGGCTAAATAAGATTGTTTCAAGCATGTGATGCTCCTTTAAACTCACCTGGGGCAATTAACAGGTGTGGGCAATATAAAAATTACACCTGAAAGCAGATAAAAAGGAGAGAAGGTCACTTAGTCTTTGCATTGTGTGTCTGTGTGTGCCACACTAAGCATGGACAACAGAAAGAGGAGAAGAGAACTGTCTGAGGACTTGAGAACCAAAATTGTGGAAAAATATCAACAATCTCAAGGTTACAAGTCCATCTCCAGAGATCTAGATTTGCCTTTGTCCACAGTGCGCAACATTATCAAGAAGTTTGCAACCCATGGCTCTGTAGCTAATCTCTCTGGGCGTGGATGGAAGAGAAAAATTGATTAAAGGTTGCAACGCAGGATAGTCCGGATGGTGGATAAGCAGCCCCAAACAAGTTCCAAAGAAATTCAAGCTGTCCTGCAGGCTCAGGGAGCATCAGTGTCAGCGCAAACTATCCGTCGACATTTAAATGAAATGAAAAGCTATGGCAGGAGACCCAGGAGGACCCCACTGCTGACACAGAGACATAAAAAAGCAAGACAACAGTTTGCCAAAATGTACTTGAGTAAGCCAAAATCCTTCTGGGAAAACGTCTTGTGGACAGATGAGACCAAAATAGAGCTTTTTGGTAAAGCACATCATTCTACTGTTTACCGAAAACGGAATGAGGCCTACAAAGAAAAGAACACAGTACCTACAGTGAAATATGGTGGAGGTTCAATGATGTTTTGGGGTTGTTTTGCAGCCTCTGGCACTGGGTGCCTTGAATATGTGCAAGGCATCATGAAATCTGAGGATTACCAAAGGATTTTGGGTCGCACTGTAGAGCCCAGTGTCAGAAATCTGGGTTTACATCCGAGATCCTGGGTCTTCCAGCAGGACAATGACCCCAAACATACGTCAAAAAGCACCCAGAAATGGATGGCAACAAAGCGCTGGAGAGTTTTAAAGTGGCCAGCAATGAGTCCAGATCTAAATCCCATTAAACACCTGTGGAGAGATCTTCAAATTGCTGTTGGGAAAAGGCGCCCTTCCAATAAGAGAGATCTGGAGCAGTTTGCAAAGTAAGAGTGGTCCAAAGTAAGAGTGGTCCAAAATTCCGGGTGAGAGGTGTAAGAAGCTTATTGATGGTTATAGGAAGCGACTGATTTCAGTTATTTTTTCCAAAGTGTGTGCGACCAAATATTAAGTTAAGGGTGCCAAGAATTTTGACCAGCCCATTTTTGGAGTTTTGTGTGACATTGGGGCTGATTTACTATAACTCCAGGAAGTACTGAGCACTATTGCAAATAATAGCTCCCATTTTAGCCAATTAAAAATTCAACGTGCGAATTTGCGAATGAAAAAGAGCGCTATTAGCAGCAAACAAGTGTTAGTAAATATGAAATCAGCACTAATTAGCGAATGCGCGTACATGCAAATACCAATTTACACTAAGTTTTTATAAAGCACTGCACTGTAACCATGATCCATGTATGTGAAAGAATTTTTTTTATATGAGATGTGCTCTACCTCAATTGCATCTATTGCTGTATATTGCAATTAGTATTCCTAGTTTTTTCCTTCTTTTGCTAACGAATGCAGTTATGAATGATTATTACATAGTAATGTCTGCTATTCTGTAAAATTACATGTATTTTACATTTAGGTTACCCATTTGTTGTATGTTGTTTTTTTCATGTTTTTTTTTTTTCATTTAGGTGGCTATAAAGCGGTAATTATTTATGTTCATTCTTTAATCATACTACACTATTATGCAGGTCTTGTACTTAGCACAATGGCTTAGTGGTCTGCTCAGATGTCTCCACAGCTCTCATGGTACAAGTTCAAATACCAGCCAACCTACCATCCAACAGCTATGTTTATTTTTTGCACCAGCAAATTAAAATAAACAAACAAATTAATGTAAACTGCCCGTTAGCTAGTGTGTGATGTTTAGAATTCCACACCATAATATTATTGAATAAAAGTGCATTGGCTAATTAGCATTCACCTATTTTCAGCATATGCTGATTTGGCTAATTGGCATTTGCCTTTTTTCACCAATTCAATCTTTTAGTATCTCTCTGTGGGATTTGAACCCATGAGTGCTTCAAAGCCTGAGTTTTTCAAGGTAGAAGTGCTGACCACTAGCCTATTGAGCGTAGCACAAACATCTAATAGTGTGTGATGTTTCTTCTCCCCGAGCTGTCTCTCCTGCCACCGCCGTCTTTTCCCACTGCTGTGTTCTTCCGCACAGTCGGTTACCCACTAATAAAAAAAAAAAAAAGCTGCTCTTCTTCTGTGGCCATCCGATAAGTCACCCGGAGAGCCCGCTCCATGGCTATGTAAGAGACGCCACACAGCGGGTGACAACACAGAGGAGGAAGACCGCCACAGAAGAAGAGCGGCTTTTTTTTATTAGCAGGTAACCAACTGCGCAGAAGAACATAGCAATGCGAGAAATATGCTGCTGAGTAGGGATGAGCTCGGTGTTCGAGTCGAACATACGTTCGACTCGAACATCGGCTGTTCGATCGTTCGACGAAGATCGAACGATTTGGGCCGTTCGCGCCTAATTCGAGTGACGCGAACGGCCCACAATGCACTACGCCATCGCAGTGTCATCCAGGCGCTGTGATTGGCCAAGCATGCACTGTGACCCCGCATGCTTGGCCAATCACAGCGCCGGCAGCGAGGAGAGCAATGATTGGCCACAGGCAGGATGCCTGTGGCCAATTATTGCTGAGGGTGTTTAGTACACGCCCCACACTATAAAAGGCCGCCAGCACGGCGGCCTAGTGTAGTGTGTTCCGGAGCAGGGAAAGAGAAGCATAGGCAGGGACAGTGACATTTATTTTTTCTTGCATAACCTGGATTCCTTTAGTTTAGGGAAAGAGAAGGATAGGTAGGGAGAGTGTCAGTGTGTTTTACTGTGCGAATCCTTGTTTCTAGGGACAGGGAAGGACAGTGAGGGAAATTCTCCTTGTGCTATAGTGTGCTTTAAAAAAACATTTTTTCTAGGGACAGAAAACTATAGATAGGAAGAGTGTCAGTTTCTTTCACTGTGATAATCCTTGTTTCTAGGGACAGGGAAGGACAGTGAGGGAAATTCTCCTTGTGCTATAGTGTGCTTTAAAAAAACATTTTTTCTAGGGACAGAAAACTATAGGTAGGAAGAGTGTCAGTTTCTTTCACTGTGATAATCCTTGTTTCTAGGGACAGGGAAGGACAGTGAGGGAAATTCTCCTTGTGCTATAGTGTGCTTTAAAAAAACATTTTTTCTAGGGACAGAAAACTATAGGTAGGAAGAGTGTCAGTTTCTTTCACTGTGATAATCCTTGTTTCTAGGGACAGGGAAGGACAGTGAGGGAAATTCTCCTTGTGCTATAGTGTGCTTTAAAAAAACATTTTTTCTAGGGACAGAAAACTATAGGTAGGAAGAGTGTCAGTTTCTTTCACTGTGATAATCCTTGTTTCTAGGGACAGGGAAGGACAGTGAGGGAAATTCTCCTTGTGCTATAGTGTGCTTTAAAAAAACATTTTTTCTAGGGACAGAAAACTATAGGTAGGAAGAGTGTCAGTTTCTTTCACTGTGATAATCCTTGTTTCTAGGGACAGGGAAGGACAGTGAGGGAAATTCTCCTTGTGCTATAGTGTGCTTTAAAAAAACATTTTTTCTAGGGACAGAAAACTATAGGTAGGAAGAGTGTCAGTTTCTTTCACTGTGATAATCCTTGTTTCTAGGGACAGGGAAGGACAGTGAGGGAAATTCTCCTTGTGCTATAGTGTGCTTTAAAAAAAACATTTTTTCTAGGGACAGAAAACTATAGGTAGGAAGAGTGTCAGTTTCTTTCACTGTGATAATCCTTGTTTCTAGGGACAGGGAAGGACAGTGAGGGAAATTCTACTTGTGCTATAGTGTGCTTTAAAAAAACATTTTTTCTAGGGACAGAAAACTATAGGTATGAAGAGTGTCAGTTTCTTTCACTGTGATAATCCTTGTTTCTAGGGACAGGGAAGGACAGTGAGGGAAATTCTCCTTGTGCTATAGTGTGGTTTAAAAAAACATTTTTTCTAGGGACAGAAAACTATAGGTAGGAAGAGTGTCAGTTTCTTTCACTGTGATAATCCTTGTTTCTAGGGACAGGGAAGGACAGTGAGGGAAATTCTCCTTGTGCTATAGTGTGCTTTAAAAAAACATTTTTTCTAGGGACAAAAAACTATAGGTAGGAAGAGTGTCAGTTTCTTTCACTGTGATAATCCTTGTTTCTAGAGACAGGGAAGGACAGTGAGGGAAATTCTCCTTGTGCTATAGTGTGCTTTAAAAAAACATTTTTTCTAGGGGACAGAAAACTATAGGTAGGAAGAGTGTCAGTTTCTTTCACTGTGATAATCCTTGTTTCTAGGGACAGGGAAGGACAGTGAGGGAAATTCTCCTTGTGCTATAGTGTGCTTTAAAAAAAACATTTTTTCTAGGGACAGAAAACTATAGGTAGGAAGAGTGTCAGTTTCTTTCACTGTGATAATCCTTGTTTCTAGGGACAGGGAAGGACAGTGAGGGAAATTCTCCTTGTGCTATAGTGTGCTTTAAAAAAACATTTTTTCTAGGGACAGAAAACTATAGGTAGGAAGAGTGTCAGTTTCTTTCACTGTGATAATCCTTGTTTCTAGGGACAGGGAAGGACAGTGAGGGAAATTCTCCTTGTGCTATAGTGTGCTTTAAAAAAACATTTTTTCTAGGGACAGAAAACTATAGGTAGGAAGAGTGTCAGTTTCTTTCACTGTGATAATCCTTGTTTCTAGGGACAGGGAAGGACAGTGAGGGAAATTCTCCTTGTGCTATAGTGTGCTTTAAAAAAACATTTTTTCTAGGGACAGAAAACTATAGGTAGGAAGAGTGTCAGTTTCTTTCACTGTGATAATCCTTGTTTCTAGGGACAGGGAAGGACAGTGAGGGAAATTCTCCTTGTGCTATAGTGTGCTTTAAAAAACATTTTTACTAGGGACAGAAAACTATAGGTAGGAAGAGTGTCAGTTTCTTTCACTGTGATAATCCTTGTTTCTAGGGACAGGGAAGGACAGTGAGGGAAATTCTCCTTGTGCTATAGTGTGCTTTAAAAAAACATTTTTTCTAGGGACAGAAAACTATAGGTAGGAAGAGTGTCAGTTTCTTTCACTGTGATAATCCTTGTTTCTAGGGACAGGGAAGGACAGTGAGGGAAATTCTCCTTGTGCTATAGTGTGCTTTAAAAAAACATTTTTTCTAGGGACAGAAAACTATAGGTAGGAAGAGTGTCAGTTTCTTTCACTGTGATAATCCTTGTTTCTAGGGACAGGGAAGGACAGTGAGGGAAATTCTCCTTGTGCTATAGTGTGCTTTAAAAAAACATTTTTTCTAGGGACAGAAAACTATAGGTAGGAAGTGTGTCAGTTTCTTTCACTGTGATAATCCTTGTTTCTAGGGACAGGGAAGGACAGTGAGGGAAATTCTCCTTGTGCTATAGTGTGCTTTAAAAAAACATTTTTTCTAGGGACAGAAAACTATAGGTAGGAAGAGTGTCAGTTTCTTTCACTGTGATAATCCTTGTTTCTAGGGACAGGGAAGGACAGTGAGGGAAATTCTCCTTGTGCTATAGTGTGCTTTAAAAAAACATTTTTTCTAGGGACAGAAAACTATAGGTAGGAAGAGTGTCAGTTTCTTTCACTGTGATAATCCTTGTTTCTAGGGACAGGGAATGACAGTGAGGGAAATTCTCCTTGTGCTATAGTGTGCTTTAAAAAAACATTTTTTCTAGGGACAGAAAACTATAGGTAGGAAGAGTGTCAGTTTCTTTCACTGTGATAATCCTTGTTTCTAGGGACAGGGAAGGACAGTGAGGGAAATTCTCCTTGTGCTATAGTGTGCTTTAAAAAAACATTTTTTCTAGGGACAGAAAACTATAGGTAGGAAGAGTGTCAGTTTCTTTCACTGTGATAATCCTTGTTTCTAGGGACAGGGAAGGACAGTGAGGGAAATTCTCCTTGTGCTATAGTGTGCTTTAAAAAAACATTTTTTCTAGGGACAGAAAACTATAGGTAGGAAGAGTGTCAGTTTCTTTCACTGTGATAATCCTTGTTTCTAGGGACAGGGAAGGACAGTGAGGGAAATTCTCCTTGTGCTATAGTGTGCTTTAAAAAAACATTTTTTCTAGGGACAAAAAACTATAGGTAGGAAGAGTGTCAGTTTCTTTCACTGTGATAATCCTTGTTTCTAGGGACAGGGAAGGACAGTGAGGGAAATTCTCCTTGTGCTATAGTGTGCTTTAAAAAAACATTTTTTCTAGGGACAGAAAACTATAGGTAGGAAGAGTGTCAGTTTCTTTCACTGTGATAATCCTTGTTTCTAGGGACAGGGAAGGACAGTGAGGGAAATTCTCCTTGTGCTATAGTGTGCTTAAAAAAAACATTTTTTCTAGGGACAGAAAACTATAGGTAGGAAGAGTGTCAGTTTCTTTCACTGTGATAATCCTTGTTTCTAGGGACAGGGAAGGACAGTGAGGGAAATTCTCCTTGTGCTATAGTGTGCTTTAAAAAAACATTTTTTCTAGGGACAGAAAACTATAGGTAGGAAGAGTGTCAGTTTCTTTCACTGTGATAATCCTTGTTTCTAGGGACAGGGAAGGACAGTGAGGGAAATTCTCCTTGTGCTATAGTGTGCTTTAAAAAAACATTTTTTCTAGGGACAGAAAACTATAGGTAGGAAGAGTGTCAGTTTCTTTCACTGTGATAATCCTTGTTTCTAGGGACAGGGAGGGACAGTGAGGGAAATTCTCCTTGTGCTATAGTGTGCTTTAAAAAAACATTTTTTCTAGGGACAGAAAACTATAGGTAGGAAGAGTGTCAGTTTCTTTCACTGTGATAATCCTTGTTTCTAGGGACAGGGAAGGACAGTGAGGGAAATTCTCCTTGTGCTATAGTGTGCTTTAAAAAAACATTTTTTCTAGGGACAAAAAACTATAGGTAGGAAGAGTGTCAGTTTCTTTCACTGTGATAATCCTTGTTTCTAGGGACAGGGAAGGACAGTGAGGGAAATTCTCCTTGTGCTATAGTGTGCTTTAAAAAAAATTTTTCTAGGGGACAGAAAACTATAGGTAGGAAGAGTGTCAGTTTCTTTCACTGTGATAATCCTTGTTTCTAGGGACAGGAAGGACAGTGAGGGAAATTCTCCTTGTGCTATAGTGTGCTTTAAAAAAACATTTTTTCTAGGGACAGAAAACTATAGGTAGGAAGAGTGTCAGTTTCTTTCACTGTGATAATCCTTGTTTCTAGGGACAGGGAAGGACAGTGAGGGAAATTCTCCTTGTGCTATAGTGTGCTTTAAAAAAACATTTTTTCTAGGGACAGAAAACTATAGGTAGGAAGAGTGTCAGTTTCTTTCACTGTGATAATCCTTGTTTCTAGGGACAGGGAAGGACAGTGAGGGAAATTCTCCTTGTGCTATAGTGTGCTTTAAAAAAACATTTTTTCTAGGGACAGAAAACTATAGGTAGGAAGAGTGTCAGTTTCTTTCACTGTGATAATCCTTGTTTCTAGGGACAGGGAAGGACAGTGAGGGAAATTCTCCTTGTGCTATAGTGTGCTTTAAAAAAACATTTTTTCTAGGGACAGAAAACTATAGGTAGGAAGAGTGTCAGTTTCTTTCACTGTGATAATCCTTGTTTCTAGGGACAGGGAAGGACAGTGAGGGAAATTCTCCTTGTGCTATAGTGTGCTTTAAAAAAACATTTTTTCTAGGGACAGAAAACTATAGGTAGGAAGAGTGTCAGTTTCTTTCACTGTGATAATCCTTGTTTCTAGGGACAGGGAAGGACAGTGAGGGAAATTCTCCTTGTGCTATAGTGTGCTTTAAAAAAACATTTTTTCTAGGGACAGAAAACTATAGGTAGGAAGAGTGTCAGTTTCTTTCACTGTGATAATCCTTGTTTCTAGGGACAGGGAAGGACAGTGAGGGAAATTCTCCTTGTGCCATAGTGTGCTAAAGCATTCCTCATCAACCATCTTTGAAATCCTTGTTTTTTGGACAGTCAGGGAAATTGTCGTTGTGCTATTCTGTGCAAAAGCAATCATCCTCAACCATATTTAGAAATCCTTAAGTAAAGGGACAGAGAAGGACACCTGAAGGTAGCCCTTATTGCTTTTTTCCCATCTCCCTGCAGGCCATCTATTAGAATGTCTGGAAGGCAAACAAGGAGAGGCAGACAGTCAGGAGGCAATAAAAGAGGGCAAGCAGGCTCTGTGTCTGGGGGCAACAGTGCTGGTCGTGGACGCGGTGCATTGTCATCAGCACATGGCCATGGGACACGCTTGTCCTTCTTTTCGGCAGCTGGACATGTTGAGCCACATCATGCCGAAGACTTGGTAGAGAGGATGACCAAGCCCTCCTCCTCCTCCTCATCCTCTCTCACCCAGGCTCAGGGTACTGGCAAAGCAGCTGCCAAAGCGTCCTCTTCCCTGGTATCAATGTCAGACTCATCATCAGTCACTCCTTCCCTAGACCCACCATGTCCTCCTCCTGAGGAGTCCCCCGAACTGTTTGAGCACAGTGTTGGGTACATGCTCCAGGAGGATGCCCAGCGTTTCGAAGGGTCTGATGATGAAACCCAGCTACAGGAAGGCAGTAGCGTGAGAGCAGACAGAGGGGATGCTCAAGAAGGACACCAATCTGGCAGTCATGTTCCAGCAGCTGCAGCATACTGCCAGATTGGCTCCAGTGATGAGGAGGGAGGGGATGATGAGGTCACTGACTCCACGTGGGTGCCTAATAGGAGAGAGGAGGAGGAGGAGGAGGCACATCTCCAACGAGGCAGGATGCCCTTTGGTGGCCAGCGTAAGGGCAGTACACCGACAGAATCACACCGCAGAGCTCCGCCTGTGCAGGGCGCAGCCTCTGCCCGTCATTCAAAAAGTTCCTTGGTGTGGGCCTTTTTTGAGGCTAGTGCATCAGATCGCACAGCTGCTGTTTGCAACATATGTCTCAAGCGTATATCGCGTGGCCAAAACATCAGCCGCTTGGGTACCACATGCCTGACCAGACATATGTTGACCTGCCATGCAGCTCGTTGGCAAGCCTACCTCAAAGACCCACACCAAAGAACAAAGCGGACCTCTCCTTGCACCGCATCAGCTGGGATCTCCAACCCCACTATAACTTCAGTCCTCTCTGAAACATGCACTGAGAGGAATGAAGGTGTAGAATTAGGTGTGTCACAGCCAAGTACTTGCGGCCACTCTGCTAGCAGTACACCGACGTCCGATTCTAGCAGGCAAATTTCCCTGCCCCAGCTGCTGGACCGTCGAAAGAAGTTCACTCCCAGCCATCCACATGCCCAGCGGTTGAATGCTAGCTTGGCTAAATTGCTAGCGCTTCAACTGCTGCCTTTTCAGTTGGTAGACTCGGCCCCCTTCCGTGAGTTTGTGCAATGTGCGGTTCCTCAGTGGCAGGTTCCCAAACGCCACTTTTTCTCACGGAAGGCTATTCCGGCTCTCTACCGGCATGTGGAAGGCAATGTCTTGGCCTCGCTGGACAGGGCGGTCAGCGGTAAGGTGCATATTACCGCTGACTCATGGTCCAGCAGGCATGGACAGGGACGTTACCTTTCTTTCACGGCCCATTGGGTCACTCTTTTGGCAGCTGGGAAGGATGCAGGACAAGGTGCAGTAGTGTTGGAGGTTGTTCCACCGCCACGCCTCCAAAATGCTACTACTGGTTGTGACACACCTCTATCCTCCACCCCCTCCTCTTCTTCTTCCTCCATGGCCTCTTCCTGTGGTTTGTCCTCTGAACCAGCGGTGCTCCGTAGCCGTTCAAGGGGCTACGCAAGTACGCAGGCAAAAAGATGCCATGCCGTGCTTGCGCTGGTGTGTTTGGGGGACAGAAGCCACACTGGGGCAGAGGTCCTGTCTGCTCTGCAGGGCCAGGCCGAGAGGTGGTTGACGCCACGCCAGCTTAAGCCAGGAATGGTGGTTTGCGACAATGGCACCAACCTCCTCTCCGCCCTCCGACAGGGACAACTGACCCATGTGCCCTGTGTGGCTCACGTCCTTAACCTGGTGGTGCAGCGGTTCTTGGGCAGGTACCCGGGCTTACAGGATGTCCTGAGGCAGGCCAGGAAAGTCTGTGTGCATTTCCGCAGATCTTATAATGCCAGTGCTCGCCTGGCTGAGCTGCAAAAGGAGTTGAACCTGCCCAAGAACCGCCTTATATGTGACATGCCCACCAGGTGGAACTCAACGTTGGCCATGCTGCAGCGGCTGCACACGCAGCAGAGGGCCATCAATGAGTACCTGTGCGACTACGGCACCAGGACAGGGTCAGGGGAGCTTGGTTTTTTTCTCCACGCCAGTGGGGCATGATCAGGGATGCATGCACTGTCCTGGCACCATTTGAGGAGGCCACGAGGATGGTGAGCAGTGACAGTGCATGCATCAGTGACACTGTACCTCTTGTCCACCTGTTGGAGCACACGCTGCGTGGAATAATGGACAGGGCACTTGAGGCAGAACAGAGGCAGGAAGAGGAGGACTTCCTTGCCTCTCAAGGCCCCCTTTACCCAGACAGTGTTCCTTCTGTCCCACCCATCGCACAGGAAGAGGAGGAGGAGGAGGAGGAGGAGGAGGATTGTGTCAGCATGGAGGTGGAGGCTGGCACTCAGCATCATCAGCAGCAGTCTTTTAGGGATGATTTACAGTCCCAAGAAACCAGTGGACTTGTACGTGGCTGGGAGGAGGTGGCTGCGGATCATGTCGTCCTTAGTGACCCAGAGGACTCCGGAGCGAATGCCTCAGCAAACCTACGCTGCATGGCCTCCCTGATCCTGCAAAGTCTGCGGAAGGATCCTCGTATTCTTCGGATCAAGGAGAGGGACCATTACTGGCTGGCCACTCTCCTTGATCCACGGTACAAGGGTAAGGTTGCGGACCTTATGTTACCGTCGCAGAGGGAGCAGAGGATGAGACAACTCCGGGAGGCCTTGCAGAAAGGTCTGTGCAACGCGTTCCCAAAAACTGGGAGGTTACAAACTCCTGGTCCTGGACAACGAGTTGCTGAGGCTTCGGCCAGTCAAAGAAGGAGCGGTGGGGAAGGTGGCCGTCTGACCGATGCGTTCAGACAATTCTTTAGTCCGCAGCCCCAAAGTATGATCGGTTCCAGCAACCATCGCCAGCGTCTGATAAACATGGTGCAGGAATATCTAGGGGCAAGGTCAGACTTGGACACCTTCCCCACCGAAAATCCTCTGGCTTACTGGGTCTTGAGGATGGATCACTGGCCAGAGCTTGCACAGTATGCAATTGAGCTACTGGCCTGTCCTGCATCCAGCGTTCTTTCGGAACGCACATTCAGTGCTGCTGGAGGATTTGTCACGGATCACAGGGTGCGCCTGTCCACCGACTCGGTTGATCGACTGACTTTCATCAAGATGAACCAGTCTTGGATCACCACCAGCTACCACACACCTGATGCTGATATAACAGACTAATTGATTTTAACATGTCACATCCCTTCAAGACTGATGCTGATGCTGAGTGCCTGTGCTGTTATGTTGACTGGCTATCCTCCTCCTCCGAGTCCTCAATGATACGATTGATGATGATAGCTTGGAAGATCATTTTTGTTTATGGGTGCCGCCACCAGTGGCTAAGGCCCAATTTTTCAGCCCCTGTTTTACAGGGGCGTGTAATTACAATTTTTTTAGCAATAATTTGCCATAGGGCTCATTGCTGTGCTCCAAGTACAGTATCTGTGAGGGGTTGGAGTGTTGTGGCACCAGTGCCTAAGGCCCAATTTTTCAGCCCCTGTTTAACAGGGGCGTGTCATTACAATTTTTGAAGCAATACTTTGCAACAGGGCTCATTGCTGTGCTCCAAGTACAGTATCTGTGAGGGGTTGTAGTGTTGTGCCACCAGTGCCTAAGGCCCAATTTTTCAGCCCCTGTTCAACAGGGGCATGTAATTACAATTCTTGATCTAATAATTCACAGCAGGGCCCATTGCTGCACCCACCAAGAGTAACTCTGAGGGCTTACAGTGTTGTGGCAATGCCACCACCACCACCACCACGAAAGGCCCAATTTTTCAGCCCCTGTTCAAAAGGGGCATGTAATTACAATTCTTGATCTAATAATTCACAGCAGGGCCCATTCCTGCACCCACCAAGAGTAACTCTGAGGGCTTACAGTGTTGTGGCAACGCCACCACCACCACGAAAGGCCCAATTTTTCAGCCCCTGTTCAAAAGGGGCATGTAATTACAATTCTTGATCTAATAATTCACAGCAGGGCCCATTGCTGCACCCACCAAGAGTAACTGTCAGGGCTTACAGTGTTGTGGCACCAGCACCACCATCAAAGGCCCAATTTTTACTACCACTGTTCAACAATTATATGTAATTAAAATTCCTGATATAATAGTTGACAGCAGGGCGTTCCAGCACCAACCAAGAGTAACTGTGAGTGCTTACAGTGTTGTGCCAACACCAACAACTAAGGGGCCTATTTCTGCAGAGTATATACGGCAGGTCCCTACTTTCAAACATCCAACTTACAAACGACTCCTACTTGCAAACGCAAGAAGACAACAGGAAGTGAGAGGAAATCTACCCCTTGGAAGGAAAATTCTCTCCTGTAAGAATTAATATGGGAGAAAGGTGTCTCCTCTGTACTGATGCTTTATCAGCAATCCTTGTTTCAAGAAAAACACCACATTTCAAAAACAGTTGTCATTGGGACGGAAAGTGAGGTGAAATGTTCTGAACAGGGGCACAGACAGCAAAACAAATGTTACAGGGGTGATAACCCTTACCTATGTTTTCCAAAAAGTTTAAAAATAGATTTTTGGGCTGGAGCTACACTTAAACAATGTACCTGTTCAAAATTACAAACACATTCTACATAAGAACAAACCTACAGTCCCTGTCTTGTATGCACCGCCTGTATACGGCTGTTCAGAGTATATAGGGCCTTTTTTATTTTATGTGCGGGGTTCCCCTTAATATCCATACAAGACCCAAAGGGGCTGGTAATGGGCTGGGGTAGGGGGGGGGGGGGGTCATGGGGTAGCTATGCCATTTTTCTTAAAGATTTTCATCCATATTACCGGGACCAGACATTACATTAAAGCCGCAAGCAGTTTTAAATGTTTTTTTTTTCCTTTAGAAGTGTCATTTTGTGCAGGGACAGTTCTAAACACGGGAAACACGTGGCACTTCACAGGCATACTTTAGACACCCCCCAGGTACGATATTTAAAGGAATATTTGACTTTTTTTTTTCACTTTATGCATCATTAAAATGACTGCTCCCGAAAAACGACCGTTTTTAAAACTTCTTTTTGCATTGATACATGTCCCCTGGTGCACAACCCGGGTTCCCAAACCCTTTTTAGGACAATAACATGCATAATAGTTGTTATAATTAGCACTTTAGAATTCAAACGTTCGCATCCATTGTATTTAATAGGGTTCTAATGTTCGTACGAACTTTCGGTCTGTTCGCGGGTTCTGGTGCGAACCGAACCCGGGGGTGTTCGGCTCATCACTACTGCTGAGTAAAATGCACACATTCAGGAGGTGCTGCCGTCAGTAGGATTTGAATTCATGGCTTAAACTTTTGAGGGCAGCAGGAAATACCACTATGCTACAGAGCTGAGCACATACCTACAGAGAAAATACATTTACTAATGTTTAATTCTATACAATAATGTTTTGCATTTCAGGCATTAAAGAGGAAGTAAACGCCGCTCCGGCGCTGTGATTGGCCAGAGCGGCGATGACGTCACACGCATGCGCGCTGGGGCGGGCAAGATCCCATTCAGAAAACCGGCAATGATGCCGGCCCGCTAGTGCGCATGCGTGTGACGTCATCGGTGCTGTTTTAAAAGCAAATATCTCCTTAACCGTGTAGGTTAAGGAGATATTTCTTGCACCTACAGGTAAGCCTTAATCTAGGCTTACCTGTAGGTGCAAGTTGTCTAAGTGGATTTACAACCACTTTAAAATTATAGTAACAACCATGCTCATGCTGATGTGGCATTGGCTAATAGGCATTCGCCTCTTTTCAGCATATGCTGCTGAGTGTTTGATGGTGGGACTACTTTATATTCTAGGTATAATAGTACTCAGCACAGTGACTTAGGCCCCTTTCACACTTGTGCGACCTGAACGTTGTGTGATTTTGATGCGACTTTAAGCAATGCCTGTGTAATCTTGAGGTCTATGGACGCAGGAGTCGCAGGGAAAGGCACACAAATTTCCATCTGCAATTTTTCTGCGATTCCAGGGAATGCCTGTAAACTTAAGGTCTATGAACCTCAACTCGTATCAAAGTCGGACCAAAGTAGTACAGGGACTACTTTGAAGTCGGTGTGACTTGAAGTTGCACAGATATAAATGGTACACATTGAAAATCATGGGGTATGACTTGTCATGCAACTCTGATGACCAAAGTCACAGGAAAAGTCACTCAAGTGTGAAAGGGGCCTCAGCCCGACTTTGTGAGCGATTTCAGAGACATCAGTGCACTTTCCTGCACAGATGTCTAGTGAAATCACATAGGTCTCAACTGTCCCTGATTTGGAACAAAGTCCCTCTGTCCCTCTTTCCTCCTCATTTGTCCCTCATTTTATTCTGATCTGTATAGTTTTATATAAAATGCCATTTTTATCTTTCAAAAAGGGTTTTCCAGCGCTAAACCTTTTATCTAATTTCTAAATTGCTTGGCTTTGGGAATTTACAAACAAATCTAAAGGGATATTATTGTTAAAAAAAAAAGCACTTGGGGGTTTAACTAATCCTTTTTTTGTGGAATAATTCTCCTTTAAGAAGGTATTTTAGGAGGTGTGTCCTATGCCTACATACTTTTGCTAATAGGTGTCCCTTATACCCATCTCAAAAAGTTGGGAGGTAAGAAATCGCCTCCTGAAGTCGCCCAAAGTAGTGTAGGAAATACATTTGGGAATCTGTGTGGTGTCGCACCAATTTGGACAGTTCTATTGCCGTCAATAGGCGCCGATTTGGCCTGTAATTTGACATGTCAATTCAGAGCTATGTGAACATGGGTGAAGTTGCATAGATATGAATGGAACTCATGGGGGGTAACTTTTAATGTGACTCTGAGGTCCAAAGCTGCATGAAAAGTCACATACTGAATAAAGCTCCATTTGCACTTGTGCGACCTTAAAATTGCACAGCTTTGCCATGACTTGAAGCAATGTCTGTGTAATCTTGTGGTGTATGGACCTCAAATCGCATCAAAGTCAAACCAAGGTAGTGCAGGGACGAATTTGCCCCACTTTCAGGATGCACAAGTGACAATAGGGCCAAATTCAAAAATATCCTTGAATCTCTTTCACACTGCTGCGACCTGAAAGTCACACGAATTTGCTGCCACTTTGCCGCTGCAACTTGGCCCCAACTTCTGGGAATGCCTGTGTAATATTGCACCCTATGTACCTCAAGTCACATGAGGCTCTGTTTCCACTATTGCAACCCTAAATTGGCATGATTTTGCCGCGATTTTTTGCCGCGATTATGATGCGACTTGGAGCAATGCCTGTATATTCTTGAGGTCTATGGACCTCAAGTCGTATCAAAGTGGGACCAAAGTAGTGCAGGGACTACTTTAAAGTCGCACAGATATGAACCATACTCATTGCAAATCATGGGGTATGACATGTCAATCGGCTTTGCAGTCCCAAGTCGCGTGACAAGTCGCACTAGTGGAAACCGAGCCTGAAAGTCACACCAAAGTAGTACAGGGACTACTTTGAAGTTGGTCTGACTTAAAGTAGCACAGATATGAATGGTTATTATTGAGAATCATGAAAAGTCGCCCAACTGTGAATCAAGTCATATATATTTTAATAGAAAGGAGCTCTCATTTATACTTGCATAGTCCTTTCTGATTTAAATCAGCAGAACAAATGCAGGAAGTAGTGATGTGTGCACATGGGCCAGAACTAAATGTGTGGTGATGCCAAACAAATCAATGAAGCCCACCCATACCAAATACACCCCTACCTTGAGTAAGCACAAGTACATATCCTACACTTACCCGGCAAATCAGCAGCATCTCCTCTATGCTAAAGAGGGAGCTCGCCATGTCCACCTAGATGGAGATCCTGACCAGCACAGGAACTTCTGGGTGATTACAATGACTCATTTCCGGGTCAGGAGGTGAAACCACGCTCTGTTGATTGCAGCTGCGAATATTTGATCTCAATCACATGTATTTTTACATATAATGATATGTGAAGGTAAACTTAAGGGAGTTTGATAAGAAATGGTGTCTCTGGCATAGCAGCAGGTGAATTACAAAGGCAAAATGCCCAGTTTGAGCCCTGCTTCACACTGACAGCAGGAGGAAATCGTTCAGCTGAACTCATACGATTTCAGTCCTGCATGTCAGTCCCGACTGCACGGAAGGGGGGGGGGGGACATCAGAGAAATCTGTGCAGGTTTCTGCACTGATATCAATACAAATCGCACAAATTAGAACAGTGCAATTGCCACCGATTTGACATGTCAAATCGCACCAATGTGAACCAGAGCTGACTCACACAACACTGCCTATCCACCAGCTGAAATTATTACCTGCAACTCTCCACAGCTGTTATATATAAAGTTTCCTCCTTCATCATTAACTTGCAGGTGTGCTGAAGCCTAGGTTTACATTGGGGCGATTTGTCATGCAATTTCAGAAATCAAATCGTATGACTATTGGTGGCAATGGCACTGTTCCAATCGATGCAACCCCAATTTTGTGGCACCGCACCGATTTGCAAAAGTAGTTTCTTCACTACTTTTGCCGATTTCAGGTGTGACTTCAATATACATTTGTGTATGAAGCCACACAGGCGTCTATCAAGTAGTACCTAAAATCGCGCTAGCTCAAGTGAAGTAGCACAATTTCAAAGTAGCATCAATGTGAACCAGGGTGAAGATATTTGTTTTTTGGTGCACAAATGCATATAGAAATAAAATAAAAGATATTGCACTTTGCCAAAACCACCCAAAAAAAAAAAAACACACACACACACCAAAGCTCAATAATGTACTTTTATTTTGCCAGCAGAAACAAAATTATGCACATTCATTTACTAGCTTCAAAAAAAATTGGACAGGATACATGGTACTACATTTAGCAATTGGATTTTAATAGCCCTGCTCATAGGAGCTTACAATCTAAAAATTTGTCAAAACCTTATAGTGCACACAGCTTTACTTTTAGTGTATAACGGGCAACACATCACATTTTTATCTGTAAGATTATAGAAACATACTTAAGTCATTATTCTTACAAAGCATTCCAACATAATATTAAAAAAGACACATGTTCAAAACACCCACCCCCACCCCACAATCCACATATAGATACATTGGTGACCATGTTCTGCTGGAATCTGCATTTCTGTGTAAATGATTAAGCAATGAGATCCAAGAGTAGAAGATCAGCAGATGCTTCCAAACGATTTTGCATGGTCAGACAGGAACAATATACACACAATTTTTGATTGAAAAAATGCACAAGAATTTCAGCAAATAACACTAGTTGGGGGGTTTGTCAATCTGCACAATATCATTCCTTCTCCCCCCACAAATCACAGCAAAAAACCTGGCCTTCTCAGACCAAACGATCCCCAATACTGCAGGCCTTTATATAAGAGAGGTTGTATTGTTAGCAAACTGATACACGCCCAACAGAAGTACACGCCCAATAGATGTACATTCCCACCAGTATCTTTCAATCTGTCCCTTCGTGTATATCTAAAGTCATTTCACCTGATGGACAGGAACACATAATACTATTTGCAACTGTGTTAGCCCTTGGCTATGTGCATCAAATCTCCAACTACAGGCCAAAGATCCAAGTCCATTTGCATGCACATAAACAAAGCAACAGTTTTCTAAGCATATGTACCTGTGCAGTGTAAACCTTACAATTTTAAATGTCCAAGTCCCTGGGCATGATTAGTGCTAACAAACATTGACATCAGTCCCTGGCTCCAATGAGCTTCCAATCTAAAGTCCAAATCGCTGGTTCTAACGTTAATTGGTGCGCTGGATAACTCCTTCACTTGGTGCAGGAACCAGCGGCGCACTGTTATAGTAAATACAAATGTCAGCGGCGCTCTATTGAAAATGAATGGTTCCCTATGGGAGCCCATTGATTTGAATAGAGGTCGCCCGGGAAGTCGGATGAAGCGGATCCGACTCGCGGGGCAACTCGCCTGACGGCTGACACAGGGACAGCGCGACTTTGCGAGGCAGCCGCTCAAGTCGTGTCCTAGAGGCGACTAGCTGGCCGAGAGTATCTCCAGCGCGATGGCATCGCGCTGGTTCTCGGCAGCCTCGCTGTCCCGTGTTTGGTATGAATCATGAAGGGGTACACCACGCCGAATTTTAATGAAAAAAACGGCATATGTTCCCCTTCAGGAGCATACCAGGACCTTAGGTCTGGTATGGATTTTAAGGGGAACCCCCTAAGCCAAAAAAACGGCGTGGGGTCCCCCCCAAAATCCATACCAGACCATTATCCGCACACGCAACCTGGCAGGCCGCAGGGGAAGAGGGGGGATGAGAGCGGCCCCCCTCCCTCCTAAGCTGTACCAGGCCGCATGCCCTCAACATGGGGGGTGGGTGCTTTGGGGCAGGGGGGCGACCTGCGGCCCCCCCACCCCAAAGCACCCTGCCCCCATGTTGATGGGGACAAGGGTCTCTTCCCGACAACCCTGGCCGTTGGTTGTCGGGGTCTGCGGGCGGCGGGCTTTTTGGAATCTGGGAGCCCCCTTTAATAAGGGGGCCCCCAGATACCAGCCCCCCCACCCTATGTGAATGAGTATGGGGTACATCGTACCCCTACCCATTCACCTGGTGGAAAAAAAGTCAATAAAAAACACAACACAGGTTTTTAAAGTAATTTATTAGGCAGCTCCGGGGGTCTTCCTGCCGGGCGCCCCGCTATCTTCTTCCAGCTCTTTTGCTAGCGGGGTCCCGGGCTTCCTCGTCGTCTTCGGGTGTCTTTCTGCCCGGCGCCCCGCTATCTTCTTCCAGCTCTTTTGCTAGCGGGGTCCCGGGCTTCATCGTCGCCTTCTTCCCTCTTCTCTTCGCCCGATGTTGCCTCGTCGCTGTCCGTCTCTACAATGCTCTGGCAGTGGAGAGCGCCCACTTATATTGACATGGGCGTGGTCACCGGGTGATGCCACCGCTGACCCCACCCCCGTATGATGTCACAGTCCCGAGGAATGATGGGACTGTGACGTGCTTCGGGGGCGGGGTCAGTGGTGGCATCACCCGGTGACCACGCCCATGCCATTATAAGTGGGCGCGCTCCGCGGCCAGAGCATTGTAACGGCGGACAGCGACGAGGCAACATCGGGCGAAGAGAAGAGGGAAGAAGGCGACGATGAAGCCCGGGACCCGGCTAGCAAAAGAGCTGGAAGAAGTTGGGGGGCGCCCGGCAGAAGGCAGAAAGAACCGGAGATCGTGGAGAAGGCACCGGAGAGCGCGGAGACGACACCGGAGAACAGAACAAGAGACCCCCGAAGTCGGAAGAAGACGACAATGAAGCCTGGGACCCCGCTAGCAAAAGAGCTGGAAGAAGAAAGCGGGGAGCCCGGCTGAAAGACCCCCGAAGATGACGAGGAAGCCCGGGACCCCGCTAGCAAAAGAGCTGGAAGAAGATAGCGGGGCGCTCGGCAGGAAGACCCCCAAAGTCGGAAGAAGACGACGAGGAAGCCCGGGACCCCGCTAGCAAAAGAGCTGGAAGAAGATAGCGGGGCGCCCGGCAGGAAGACCCCCGGAGCTGCTTAATAAATTACTTTAAAAACCTGTGTTGTGTTTTTTATTAACTTTTTTTTGCCACCAGGTGAATGGCAGGTGAATGGCCTGCCAGGTTGCGTGCTCGGATAAAGGGTCTGGTGTGGATTTTTAGGGGACCCCCACGCTATTTTTTTAAAATTTGGCGGGGTTCCCCTTAAAATCCATACCAGACCTGAAGGGCCTGGTATGGATTTTGGGGGGAACCCCCACGCCATTTTTTTTTCATTTTGGTGGGGGGGTCCCCTTTGAATCCATACTAGACCCAAGGGCCTGGTATGGACCTGGGGGAGGACCCCACGCTGGTTTTTTTTCCCTTTTTTTTTTTTTTTTTAGAGCCGGCAATGTTTATTTTTTTTACATTTCCTTTAACAACCAGCTATAATCAGGTTAAAAAAAAATTGCCGCAAATTCGCGGTACTTGCATTTTGGATGCGGGTCCATTGAATTCTATTACATCCAAAACCTGGAAAAAAAAATCTGCAGTTGCGTTTAAACTCGTCTTTCACAAAGCCTAATGCCCCGTACACACAATCGTTTTTAATGTCATTTTTTAAACCGACGTTTTTCTCCTTGTTTTTTTTCATGTTTCCTCTCAAGCCTGCCTTGCGTACACACCATCATTAAAAAAAACGATCAAGCAAAGCGCAGTGACGTTCAACACGTACGACGGCACTATAAAGGGGAAGTTCCGTTCGAATGGCGCCACCCTTCATGTTAGTAAAGTTTGTTGAGCGACGATTCGCGCTTTTCAGTCCGTTACTGTGTAATGAATGTGCTATCTCCATTACGAACGCTAGTTTTACCAGAACGAGCGCTCCCGTCTCATACTTGATTCTGAGTATGCGTGTTTTTTTTCACGTCGTTAAAGCATACACACTATCGTTTTTCACGTCGTTAAAAAAAACGACATGAAAAACGACGTGAAAAAAGAGAGCATGTCCGGAATTTTTAATGGCCGTTTTTCACGTCGTTAAAAATGCTCTGGAGCATACACACGATCATTTTTCAGGGCCATTTTTTAAAATGGCAGTTTTAACGGCATGAAAAACGATCGTGTGTACGGGGCATAAAAATGCCTTCAGACGCCAAAGATTTCCACGTTTCAGACGCGGTACTGGCGTTTAGACGCATTTTAGTTTAGAAGCGTTTTTAAAGGTGACCTCTTTTTTTACATTGATAAACTCAAAAATTAAGGCAAATGAGGAAAAACCATTAAAAATATATATATATACCGGTATGTCAAAAAAATAATGCAATTGCTTCCATTGCATTGTGGACAATCCACAACTTGGGGCAGGTGACGTGGCAAGTGGACAATCCACAACTTGGGTCAGCTGACGTGGCAAGTGGACAATCCACAACTTGGGGCAGCTGACGTGGCAAGTGGACAATCCGCAACTTGGGGCAAGTGACGTGGCAAGTGACACGCTAAATACAACTACACTGCTGCTCTCTCAGCTGCTGATACTCACTCTGGTCTCAAAAAATAGCTGAAATTGTTAACAATACTGTTTTTGGAGCTTAGGGCGGCTCCTTATCATGTTTCCTTAACTAAACGCATATAGACGCAAATATGGTAAAACGCGGCATGCAAATGCCACAAAGCGTGCCTTTCTAAACGCCGCTTTCAAACTTAGTTCTGAACACTTTTTCACCAGCGTCCCGTGTACATGGGGCCTAAAAACACCTATGCCATTTACAGCTAAAAAACGCCATGGTGGCCATGAGGCCATAGGCTAACATGGAGAGACGTTTTTAAGCTGCAAAAAACGCTCAAACAAGCGGCTTGAAAAACGTCCGTGTGCATGTAGCCTTATATTAACCACTTGCGCACTGGCCACTTAAACCCCCTTCCTGCCCAGACCAATTTTCACATTTCAGCGCTGATGCACTTTGAATGACAATTGCGCGCTCATACAACACTGTAACCCAATGAAAATGTATTATTTTTTGGCACACAAATAGAGCTTTCTTTTGGTGCTATTTGATCACCTCTGCGTTTTTTTGTTTTCTATAAATACAAAAGACGGAGTTAAAAAAAAAATGGATATTTTAACCACTTCAGCACTGGGCCTATTCTGGCACTTCTCTCCTTCATGTAAAAATCATACATTTATGGCTATAAAATGACTTCAAAACCCCAAACATTATATATGTTTTTTTTAGCAGACACCCTAGGGAATAAGATGGCGGTCATTGCAAATTTTTATCTCGCTTGGTATTTGCGCAATAAATTTTCGAAAGCCTTTTTTTAAGTGAAAAAATGGTTTCATGAATGTAAAAAAATTACAAAACAGTAAAGTTAGCCCAATTTTTGGGGATAATGTGAAAGATGTTGTTATGATGAGTAAATAGATACCTAACATGTCACGCTTTAAAATTGCGCACACTCATGGAATGACACCAAACTTCAGTACTTAAAAATCTCCCTAGGCGATGCTTTAATTTTTTTTACACGTTACCATTTTGGCATTACAGAGGAGGTCTAGTGCTAGAATTGTTGCACTCGTTCTAACGCACGCAGCAATACCTCACATGTGTGGTTTGAATGGCCTTTACATATGTGGGCGGGACTTACGTGTGTGTTCGCTTCTGAGCGCGAGCTACCGGGGACATGGGCGTTTTTTATTTTTTTGGATTAATTTTTTTAGTTTTTTAGTTTTTTGTATTTCTTAATCTTTTTTTAACTTTTTTGTTTTTTGGATCACTTTTATTCCTATTACAAGGAATGTAAACATCCCTTGTAATAGGAATCTATTGTGACAGGTCCTCTTTATGGAGAGATGCAGGGTCAATAAGACCCCACATCTCTCCTCCAGGCTGGAAAGCCTGAGATCGGTCAAAAAAATTCACCAATCTCATGCTGACAGCCGAGATCACGGCTTGGTTTACATATGGGTACCCGGCGTGAAGTCATAACGTCGCGCCCGGGCCTCCGACGGTCATAGAGATGACTGGTGACCATCTGGTCACCAGTTATCTCTATGCTTCCCATCCGGCGCCGGCCAAATCGTTCTCTGAGCCCAAGATGGTATGGGAGAGCCCGGAGAAGCACCGGATGGCGGCGGGAGGGGGGGTACGTCCCCTCCCGCTGCCTATAAGAACGATCAAGCGGCGGAACTGCCGCTATGATCATTTTTATCGTGAACAGAATCGCCGGCTGAAAAGAATGATATCTGAATGATGCCTGCAACTGCAGGCATCATTCAGATGTCACCGCACAAAGCCAAGGACGTCATTTGACGGTGGGCGGTAGGAAAGTGGTTAATATTTAGAAAATTTTGAAAAAAGGTCATTTTTCTCCTTCATTGATTTACACTGATGAGACTGCACTGATGGGCTGCACTGATGGGCACCGATCAGGTGGCAAGGGTGAGCACTGAGAGGTGGCATTGCTAGTTGGCACTGGTGGGCATTGAGAAGTGGCACTGATAGGTGGCAATGATAGTTGGCAGTGATGGGCACTGATAGGCAGCACTGCTAGGTGGCACTGATTGGCAGCAGTGGTGGGCATTGATAGGTGGCACTGGCAGGGGCTACTGATTGTCACAGATGACGCAGAATTGCCTCTTCCTCTTCGGGCCCGATGTCCCTTGCACATAAGCCGGTGATTGCCTTTTTATTTGCTCACGCTGTCAGCACAAGGAGAAAACAAAAGACATTACCCAGCTTTTGTTTACATCACGTGATCAGCTGTCATTGGCTGACTGCTGATCACATGGTAAAGGGCAGGTATCAACCCCTTACTTGGATCTGTCATCACCCGAGTCTCAGTGACTCGGTGACCACAGGGGAGGACGTTTATTGACGGACTCCCGGCAATTGAGGACCATGCTGTGGCCGTCAATCAGTTATAGCGCTGATCTCAAGTGATTAAAGAGGGTCTAAATGGGCCATTGACATGCATCACAATTCAACTTAGGAATGTGTCTTTGCAAAGTTAAACTAAATTAATCCTTTCTTATTTTTGTTTGGGGATAGAGTGCAGAGGGATTACAAGTCTAGACAGTTTTTGGGGATGTCTGCACCCCTGATAGGGTGAAGACAATTCCCAAATTTGGCCACTTTATCCTTCCAAATAATTCACTTCCTGTCACATAGCCACACAGGAAGTGAGGGTAAATCCCTACCACTGTCTTTCCTTGGGGACACACAGGTCAATCTAAATACTTTCCCCATTATGTACATTGCACTCCAGCATTTTGCTGTTTACACCCCAAATTATATTTTGTTTTGGACTTTGGGGTTTATTTAATAAAGGCAAATCTACTTTGCACTACAAGTGCACTTGCTGGATATCCGAGGGGGACATGCAAGCAAACCAAAAAAACACCATCTTTGCTTTTACATGATTGGATGTTACAATCACCAGTGATCCCTCAGATTTTCAGCAGCTACACTTTTACTGCAGAGTGGATTTGTCTTTACTAAACCCCAAACTACCCAATGATTTGTGGGTACACAACAAAGTCCTAGAGTGCAATTTGCTTAATGGGGACACTAGTTAGATTGATCTGTGTGTCCCCAAGAAAAGACATTGGTAGGGTTTTACCTTCACTTCCTGTTTAGCTGTGTGATAGGCAGAGAAGCCAATTTTACTAAAAGGGGACACAAAGCCCAACCTTAAAAAAAACAAAAAAAACACAAGCAGGGGTTCTAACACTTACTTTGTTTCCCTCAAAATGCCCACAATTAGAATTGTATTGCCTTGAGCTATTTTTAAGTGCAGTGCTCTAAATCAGTGCTTCTCAAGTACCCCCAACAGGCCATGTTTGCAGGTTTGCCTTCATCTTGCACATGTGCTTTAAATCACAGTCAATGGTTTGGTATTTTGGACAGCAATTCTCCATAAGATAAATTCACAAAACATGTCCTGTTGGGGGTACTTGAGGACTGAGGCTGAGAACCACTGCAGTAAAAAGGAAAATTGAATACTTACCGCTCTGTATTTTTCATTTCCTGGTGATTTTCCATGGCAGCACACAATACATGCATATGCTAGCATGAAGGCACCAGGGTAGACAAATCACACCTGTTGTTTTGACATGCCAATCAGCTGTCAAATTTGTTGCAAAGAAAATGCAAAACAAACCTCAAAACTTTGCATCAAATTTTATTGGTCAACAAAAAAACAAAAACAAAGAATAATAAAAAAATAAAAATAAAAAACAGGGTCAATTTGAAACAGTTACAGACTCAAAACAACTTGAGAAAGATTTGGCAAAATAGTGCAGCACAGACAATTAAATCAAAGTGAACAAACGACACACATTAACAACATCAAAATTATTTCAGGGGAACATTTCCCCCACACCAAAAAATACAATCCAAAAGTAAAACAAACACCAGTTTTGCAAAGACATAACAAATAAAATACATGTGTTACAAACTCGATAAGGACACCAAAATGTACTTTTGCCCCCCCCCACACACACACACATTTGCCTCTTTTCAGGGCAAGGGAGTGAATGCTATCAGCTAGCTTTATATAACATAGGTTTGTGTGCTAATGAGGCAATTGAAAACACATGCACAGTCCATGAAACACCCAAAATGCAAGTTCACCCAATGTAGAGACTGAACTTCAAAGTGGCTACACCTGTTAAGGATGTCCTTCAATTACTAACCCATAAAAACACTCTCTGAGCATGCCCAGAAATGTCCAGGTGCTGTTCACACACAAAAAGCACCAAAAAAATCTAACAGGCTGGGCATGCTCAGAAGAACTCAAATGAAGCTAGCAGAAAATAACCCCCCCCGTCCAAAATTAAGCACATCATCCAGCATGCTACAAAATTAGGGATGGGACAATCACCCCCCCCCCCCACCAACAAATACCATTGCAGTCTATGGGAACTGACTTGTTAATTTTGCTAGTCCCCACTTGGCTGGCTTATCTTCTAGTTATTGGCCATAAAATGGGGGCCCAGGTCCCACCCTAAGGGACATATATCAATGTCACCAATTTGGACAACACCAAAAACCAAACAAGGAGAAGTGCCTTTAAATATGCCAAATTGCTTAAGGGCCATTTCACACCACATGCAGTCCATTGCGTTTTTTATGCATCAAAAATGCATGGAAAGTTGGTTATATGGTTCTAAATGGCAGTGTTTGTTCCAGTGCGTTCCAGTTCCACAAAAAAAGTAGAACATGCTGCATTTTACATGCACTGGACTGTACTGGAACGCAGCAAAACGCATCATAAATGCACTGGAATGCACAGGAACACACCTAAATGCACCAAAAACGCACTGGAACACACTTGTCCTTATCTATGGTTAATAAAAAAGAGGGGTGAAAAAAAAGCACTGGACTGCATCAAAAACGTACCCAAAATGCACTGGAACGCATCAAAAACGTGCATGCAGAAAAGCACCTGGAACACATCCGGATTGCGTTTCTATGGTGTGAACTGGCCCTAGTTCACACCATAGAAATGCAGTCTGGATGCGTTCCAGGTGCTTTTCTGCATGCACGTTTTTGACACGTTCCAGTGCATTTTTGATGTGTTTTTGATGCAGTCCAGTGTTTTTTTCCCCCTCTTTTCACTTAGGACAAGTGTGTTGCAGTGCGTCTTTGGTGCATTTAGGTGCGTTCCGGTGCATTCCAGTGCGTTTTTGGTACGTTCCGTTGCGTTTTTGATGTGTTTTACTGCGTTCCAGTACAGTTCTGTACCTAAAAAATGCAGCATGACCATTTTTTTTTTCCTTTCTGAAACGCACTGGAACGGACTGCAGTGGTGTGAACTATGCCATTGGCATTAATGTGATCAACTTTCTTTGCGTTTTTCATGCATCAAAAAAACGCACTGCACTGCATCCGGTGTGAACTGGCCCTAAATATCATACCCGGGGGGTGTCTATAGTATGCCTGTAAAGTAGCGCATGTTTTCCATGTTTATAACAGTTCCAGAGCAAAATTACATTTCTACAGTAAAATAATAGTCATTTAAAAGTACTCGCGGCTGTAATGAATTGCTGGTTCCCGTCAATACAGATAAAAGTCATTGAAAGTCTTTGATAGGAAAAAAAAAAGCGTGGGGGTCCCCCCAAATTCCATTACCAGGCCCTTCAGGTCTGGAATGGATATTAAGGGGAACTCTGCCGCAAATTTAAAAAAAAATGCGTGCGGTTCCCCCAAATATCCATACCAGGCCCTTCAGATCTGGCATGGATTTTAAGGGGAACTCCACCCCAAATTTAAAAAAAAAATGTCGTGGAGTACCCCCAAAAATCCACACCAGACCCTTATCCGAGCATGAAACCTGGCAGGCCGCAGGAAAAGAGGGGGGGACGAGAGAGCGCCCCCCCTCCTGGACCATACCAGGCCACATGCCCTCAACATGGGGAGGATGTCCCCATGTTGATGGGGACAAGGGCCTCATCCCCACAACCCTTGCCCGGTGGTTGTGGGGGTCTGCGGGCGGGGGGCTTATCGGAATCTGGAAGACCCCTTTAACAAAGGGGACCCCCAGATCCCGCCCCCCTGTGTAAATTGGTAATGGGGTACAAATGTACCCCTACCATTTCACAAAGAAAGTGTCAAAAATGTTACAAATGACAAGAGCCGGTTTTTGACAATTCCTTTATCAATGTCTTCTCTTTTCTTCCATCTTCTTCCATCTTCTTCTTTTCTCCATTCGGGTTTCTTCCTCCATCTTGTTCTTCATCTTCCTCTTCCTCTTCCTCTTCCTCTTCATCTTTATCTTCATCTTCATCTTCCTTCTTCCTTCGGTCTTCTCGTCCGCATCTTGCTCCGGCTTCTTGTTCTCCATCTTCTTCCTCCGGCCGCTCCATTTGAATTGGAGGTTACCGCTGTGCGACGCTTCAGTTCTTCAGTTCTCCTCTGGGTCCGCTGCCACCCGGTGACCCCGCCCCCCTCTGACGCACATGGATTTCACGGGGACTTTCCCCATGGTGTCAGAGGGGGGCGGAGCCACCGGGTGGCAGCGGACCAAGAGGAGAACTGAATCGTCACACAGCGGGAACCTCCAATTCAAACGGAGCGGCCGAAGAAGAAAGAAGAAGCCGGACAAGATGCGGACGAGAAGACCGAAGGAAGAAGGAAGAAGGAAGATGAAGATGAAGATAAAGATGAAGAGGAAGAGGAAGATGAAGAACAAGATGGAGGAAGAAACCCGAATGGAGAACAGAAGAAGATGGAAGAAGAAGATGGAAGAAAAGAGAAGACATTAATAAAGGAATTGTCAAAAACCGACTCTTGTCATTTTTTACATTTTTTACACTTTCTTTGTGAAATGGTAGGGGTACATTTGTACCCCATTACCATTTCACACAGGGGGGGGCGGGATCAGGGGGTCCCCTTTGTTAAAGGGGTCTTCCAGATTCCGATAAGCCCCCCGCCCACAGACCCCCACAACCACCGGGCAAGGGTTGTGGGGATGAGGCCCTTGTCCCCATCAACATGGGGACATCCTCCCCATGTTGAGGGCATGTGGCCTGGTATGGTTCAGGAGGGAGGGGGGCCGCTCTCTTGTCCCCCCTCTTTTCCTGCGGCCTGCCAGGTTGCGTGCTCGGATAAGGGTCTGGTGTGGATTTTTAGGGGGACTCCACGCCATTTTTTTTTTTTTATTTGGGGTGGAGTTTCCCTTAAAATCCATGCCAGATCTGAAGGGCCTGATATGGATATTTGGGGGAACCGCACGCATTTTTTTTTTTATTTGCGGCGGAGTTCCCTTTAATATCCATTCCAGACCTGAAGGGCCTGGTAATTGAATTTGGGGGGACCCCCACGCTTTTTTTTTTTTGTTATCAATTACTTTTCTCTATATTGCCGGGAGCCGACAATTCATTATAGCCGCGGGTGCTTTTAAATGCCTTTTTTTTCCTTTAGAAATGTCATTTTGCTGGCGCACTGGGAAGTTCAGAGCTGCGCCTGTTCAACTTATGCAAATTGAGTTATGTGACTTGACATTTACTAAGATTTTGCCGGAGCAGTGTCTTGGCGCAAGAAAATAAGGAAAATTGCAGCGCTGAGCTCAAAAAAACCTCCCGCAGCTCGAATCGTACTTGCCGGCGCAGCCGGCTGGTTTTGAAAAAGTTACTTTCTCACTCTATTTTGGGCATATCAGTTATTTGGGCAGGTGTCACTACACTTCCTCACATCACCGCACATCACCCCCATTATATTCTCACTTCCAGCTTCTTTATATGTAGATTTTAACATGCTGTGCGCCAGGTCCATAGTGGCGCACTGAGCGCCTCCTCCCGTCCGCCGACAACACTATAGTAAATGGGAAATAGGGCTGCGCTACCGGCACTAATGTTTTGTAAATACCAAAACAGCCATTGCGCACGCAGATGCGCCGATACTCATGGCGCAAATGTTTTGTAAATCAGCCCCAATATATTGGCCTAAGTATTGGGACGCCTGCCTTTAAACGCACATGAACTGTAATGGCATCCCAGTCTTAGTCCCTAGGGTTCAATATTGAGTTGGCCCACCCTTTGCAGCTATAACAGCTTCAACTCTTCTGGGAAGGCTGTCCACAAGGTTTAGGATTGTGTCTATGGGAATGTTTGACCATTCTTCCAAGTGCATTTGTGAGGTCAGGCACTGATGTTGGACGAGAAGGCCTGGCCTACAGTCTCTACTCTAATTCATCCCCAAGGTGTTCTGTTTTGTTGAGGTCAGGACTCTGTCCAGGCCAGTCAAGTTCCTCCACCCCGATCTCACTCATCCATGTCTTTATGGACCTTGCTTTGTGTATTGGTCCAAATCATTTGGTGGAGGGGTATTATGGTGTGGGGTGGTTTTTCAGGGGTTGGGCTTGGCCCCTTTAGTTCCAGTGAAGGGAACTCTTAAGGCATCAGCATACCAAGACATGTTGGACAATTTCATGCTCCCAACTTACTTTGTGAGAACAGTTTGGGGATGGCCCCTTCCTGTTCCAACATGACTGCACACCAGTGCACAAAGCAAGGTCCATAAAGACATGGATGAGTGAGTTTGGGGTGGAGAAACTTGACTGGCCTGCACAGAGTCCTGACCTCAACCCGATAGAACACCCTTTGGCTGAATTAGAGCAGAGACTGCGAGCCAGGCCTTCTCATCCAACATCAGTGCCTGGCCTCACAAATGCACTTCTGGAAGAATGATCAAACATCTCCACCCTTTGCAGCTAGAACAGCTTCTGGGAAGGCTGGGAAGGCTGTCCACAAGGTTTAGTGTGTCTATGGAGATGTTTGATCATTCTTCCAGAAGTGCATTTATCAAAACATTCCACATTCTAGCATTCTTAAAAACAAAATATTTTAATTAGAAGCAACATTGTTGCAAAGGAAAATTTATTTCAGAGAAAGATACATTTCATCTCAACATTAACCACTTAAGCCCCGGACCATTTGGTAGCTAAAGGACCAGAGGTGAATTCAGAATTTTGCACTGCGCTGCTTTAACTGTAAATTGTGCGGACATGCAATGTTGTACCCAAACGAAATTTGCGTCCTTTTCTTCCCACAAATAGAGGTTTCTTTTAATGGTATTTGATTGCCTCTGCGATTTTTATTTTTTGCGATATTAACGGAAAAAGACCGAAAATTTTGAAAAAAAAATTATATTTTCTACTTTTTGTTATAAGAAAAATCGAATAAACTCAATTTTAGTCATACATTTAGGCCAAAATGTATTCAGCCACATGTCTTTAGTAAAAAAAATGTCAATAAGCGTATATTTATTGGTTTGCGCAAAAGTTATAGCGTTTACAAACTAGGGTACATTTTCTGGAATTTACACAGCCTTAAATTTATGACTGCCTATCTCATTTCTTGAGGTGCTAAAATAGCAGGGCAGTACAAAACCCCCCCAAATGACCCCATTTTAGAAAGTAGACACCCCAAGGAAATTGCTGAGAGGCATGTTGAGCCCATTGAATATTTTTTTTTTGTCCCAAGTGATTGAATAATGACAAAAAAAAAAAAAAATTACAAAAAGTTGTCACTAAATGATATATTGCTCACACATGCCATGGTTATATGTGGAATTGCACCCCAAAATACATTCTACTGCTTCTCCTGAGTACGGGGATACCACATGTGTGGGACTTTTTAGGAGCCTAGCCACGTATGGGACCCCGGAAACCAAGCACCGCCTTCAGGATTTCTAAGGGCGCAAATTTTTGATTTAACTCCTCACTACCTATCACAGTTTTGAAGGCCATAAAATGCCAAAATAGCACAACCCCCCCCCCCCCCCAAATGATCCCATTTTAGAAAGTAGACACCCCAAGGAAATTGCTGAGAGGCCTGTTGAGCCCATTGAATATTTTTTTTTTGTCCCAAGTGATTGAATAATGACAAAAAAAAAAAAAAAGTTGTCACTAAATGATATATTGCTCACACATGCCATGGTTATATGTGGAATTGCACCCCAAAATAAATTTTGCTGCTTCTCCTGAGTACGGGGATACCACATGTGTGGGACTTTTTAGGAGCCTAGCCGCGTACGGGACCCCGAAAACCAATCACCGCCTTCAGGATTTCTAGGCACAAATTTTTGATTTGACTCCTCACTACCTATCACAGTTTCGAAGGCCATAAAATGCCAAAATAGCACAAAACCCCCCCAAATGACCCCATTTTGGAAAGTAGACACCCCAAGCTGTTTGCTGAGAGGCATGGTGAGTATTTTACAGCTCTCATTTGTTTTTGAAAATTAAGAAAGAACATTTTTTTTTTCTTTTTTTTTTTCAATTTTCAAAACTTTGTGACAAAAAGCGAGATCTGCAAAATACTCACAATACCTCTCAGCAAATAGCTTGGGGTGTCTACTTTCCAAAATGGGGTCATTTGGGGGGGTTTTGTGCCATCTGGGCATTCCATGGCATCCGAAACTGTGATAGGCAGTGAGAAGTGAAATCAAAAATTGACACCCTTAGAAAGCCTGAAGGCGGTGATTGGTTTTTGGGGTCCCGTACGCGGCTAGGCTCCCAAAAAGTCTCACACATGTGGTATCCCCGTACTCAGGAGAAGCAACAGAATGTATTTTGGGGTGTAATTCCACATATGCCCATGGCATGTTTGAGCAATATATCATTTAGTGACAACTTTGTGCAAAAAAAAAAAAAAATTGTCTTTTTTCCGCAACTTGTGTCAACATATAAAATATTCCATGGACTCGACATACCTCTCAGTATATAGCTTGGGGTGTCTACTTTCCAAAATGGGGTCATTTGGGGGGGTTTTGAACTGTTCTGGCATTTTATACACAACATTAGGAAGCTTACATCCACTCTTCTAACCACTTGAAGACAAAGCCCTTTTTGACACTTTTTGTTTACATGAAAACATATTTTTTTTTGCAAGAAAATTATGTTGAACCCCCAAACATTATATATATTTTTAAAGCAAAGGCCCTACAGAATAAAATGGTGGGTGTTGCATTTTTTTTTCTACACAGTATTTGCGCAGCGATTTTTCAAACGCATTTTTTGGGGAAAAAATACACTTTTTTTAATTTTAATGCACTAAAACACACTATATTGCCCAAATGTTTGATGAAATAAAAAAGATGATCTTAGGCCGAGTACATAGATACCAAACACGACATGCTTTAAAATTTCGCACAAACGCGCATTGGCGACAAACTACATACATTTTTAAAAGCCTTTAAAAGCCTTTACAGGCTACCCCGTTAGATTTACAGAGGAGGTCTACTGCTAAAATTACTGCCCTCGATCTGACCTTTGCGGTGATACCTCACATGCATGGTGCAATTGCTGTTTACATATGACGCCAGACCGACGCTTGCATTCGCCATTGGGCAAGAGCAGGGCAGGACAGGGGTGCTTTTTTTTTTATTATTAATTTTGATTTTTTATTTTATTTTTAAACTGTTGCTTCCATATTTTTTATTTTTTTTTTATCATTTTTATTGTTATCTCAGGGAATGTAAATATCCCCTATGATAGCAATAGGTAATGACAGGTACTCTTTTTTGAAAAAACTGGGGTCTATTGGACCCTAGATCTTTCCTCTGCCCTCAAAGCATCTGACCACACCAAGATCGGTGTGATAAAATGCTTTCCCAATTTCCCAATGGCGCTTTTTATATCCGGGGGAGGACATTCCCTCCCACTGCTTGTAAAAGCAGTCCAGAGGCTAATTAGCCACTAGGATTGCTTTTACATGAAAGCCGGCCGCTGGCTGAAAAGAATGATACCAAGATGATACCTAAACCCGCAGGCATCATTCTGGTATAAACATTCAAAGTCCAGCAACATACCAGTACGTTGCTGGTCCTTGTTGGACATGTATTGTAATCCTTTTTTTTCATGCAGCCTGTTGGCTGAACGAAAAAAAAAGATTGATCGGTGGGTATGCCCACCATTAGAATACCGCCCTTCATCCACCCACTTCTAATGATGGGCATACATGCACCATTTATATATGCCGAAGCATGGGGGCATCTTCCCGCAAAAGTTATGCCGCGTACACATGGTCAGACTTTTCCACGGGCAAGCCTCCGTCAGAATTTCGACCGTATGTACGCGGCATTAGGAGCAAAATCGCTCCACCGCCCCTGCTGCCCCAATGCTTCGGCATATATGCTTCTTTTTTTTTTTACTGTGGTGGTGAAATCACCTCCTACAGCACTAGAGTCGCAGGGATCAGGCCTGTCTCTGCGAACGCTGCAGTTATGTGTGTTGTGTTTTGTAAGTGACAGTGATCGATCGATACTGCACTTGGGTGGCCTGGGCTGGACGGAGGGGCAAAACGCAGGTGCTAGCAGGTATCTGGGCTGATCCCGCTAACACTGTGTTTTTGGGAACTCTAAACTGCTGGGGACGCTAGTATAGATCTGATCAGATCAGATATTGATCTGTTCAGATACTATACCACTAAGGGGGGTGTATGCTTAACGCGTGGGTGTTAGCGCTACTGGCACTAACCTGACGCTGCCTGGGGTGTGACGCAGACCCTCTCTGACGCTAAAACCAAATTGATATCACCCGCCGGGCGATCAGGGGGTTAAACCTTTATTGGGTTATATATACGGCGGGTGCCCTGACACTATAAAAAGCAAACTAACTAACCAGCGTCACCCGTAACACTTATATGATGATCACTGGTGAAAGGGTTAACTAGGGGCAATTAGGGGGTTAAAACCATTATTAGGTAATATATGGGGGTACCTGACGCTATATAAAAACCTGACGGCTAACCTAAAAAAAAATTACTGGCTACCTATCGGCATCACCGACACTAAGACAACGATCATAAAAATGATCGCTTAGCGACAGTGGTGATAGGGGGTGAAAGGGTTACCTGGGGGGCAATCAAGGGGGTTAAACCTTTATTAGGTAATATATTGGGGTACCTGACGCTATAAATACCTGCGGCGAACCTAAAAAAAATTACTGGCTACCGATCTGCATCACCGACGCTAAGACAGCGATCAGAAAAATTATCGCTTAGTGACAGTGGTGATAGGGGGTGAAAGGGTTACCTGGGGGGCGATCAAGGGGGTTAAACCTTTATTAGGTAATATATGGGGGTACCCGACGCTATAAAAACCTGCGGCGAACCTAAAAAAAATTACTGGCTACCGATCAGCATCACCGACGCTAAGACATCGATCAGAAAAATGATCGCATAGCGACGGAGGTGCTAGGGGGTGAAAGGGTTACCTGGGGGGTGATCAAGGGGGTTAAACCTTTATTAGGTAATATATGGGGGTACCCGACGCTATAAAAACCTGCGGCAAACCTAAAAAAAATTACTGGCTACCGATCAGCATCGCCGACGCTAAGACATTGATCAGAAAAATTATCGCTTAGTGACAGTGGTGATAGGGGGTGAAAGGGTTACCTGGGGGGCGATCAAGGGGGTTAAACCTTTATTAGGTAATATATGGGGGTACCCGACGCTATAAAAACCTGCGGCGAACCTAAAAAAAATTACTGGCTACCGATCAGCATCACCGACGCTAAGACATCGATCAGAAAAATGATCGCTTAGCGACGGCGGTGCTAGGGGGTGAAAGGGTTATCTGGGGGGTGATCAGGGGGTTAAACCTTTATTAGGGGGGGTTAGGGGGCTACACTGGACCTAAAACTAAATGTAGTGACACTTTTACAGTCACAAATGTCACTGATTGCAGTGATCACTAAATAAATGGTCACTGCAATCAGTGACACTGTGACTGGGGGCTGGGGGGTGATCTGGGGGTGTCTGGGGGGGCCTGGGGGGGGGGCGATTTATGTGCCTATGTGTCCTGGTGTCAGTGTTCTGTTTTGTGTACTAACCTGCATCTTCTCCTGTACGGCGCTCGGTATATGTGAGCGCCGCAGGAGAGATTACATCACTACCTCCTGCCTGGCAGGCAGGGGAAGCTCTCTCATTCGCCGGGAGCAATCGAGAGGGGGGGGCCGGAATCGAACGGCCGTCCCCTCATGCTGGATCGCTCCCGAAGGTAAAACGACCACCCACTGTAAAGAAGGGGGGTCCGATCGGACCCCCCAACTATACAAAGGCAATCACGTATATGTACGTGATTCTGCCTGTCGGTGCCATTCTGCCGACGTATATTTACAGTGGGCGGTCGTTAAGTGGTTAAAAGAATTTATTTGTGAAAGTTACAATTGTATCATTAGAATCAATGGCTAAAACTTGCATTGGACTAAAATAGAGCAGATTTTCACTTCCAAAACATGCTCTTTAATTAGCTCTCTTTTCGGTATTTACTATAACTCTTGTGAAAAAAGACACTTGAGTTAAAATCTGAGTTATTTCAACTCTGAGCATGCTCATTTGTGTTTACAAATAGTTGTCCAAAAACGGGCATTTTTTCACTTCTGATGCCGCGTACACACGATCGATTTTTTCGACGGTGAAAACACCGTCGAGAAAATCGACGTGAAAAACGAGGAACAGCTTGTTCCCCCCCACACACGGCCGTTTTAAATGTCATTTTTTTTTTGTGTGGGCTCCGCGGCAGTGTTTCCCTATGGGAAACACTGCTGCGGAAAAAATGTCGAAAAAAACGTTGAAAAAAATTATTTTCTCGTCGTTTTTAATGCCGTTTTTCTCGTCAAAAAAAACATCAGAAAGCCCACAGACGATCGTTTTTCTCGTCGAAAGGAAAAAATGTTGTTTTTCTCGACGAGAAAAACGGCCGTGTGTACGCGGCATCAGACTTTTAAAGATATTTCAGTGTAGAAATCATTTTTTCACACAGTTTAAAAGCAGATTATCTTTAAATAATATTTCAGTACCATTTAGGCAATTATATCATGCTCTAAAAGTCTAAACATTATTTCCATGTGCAATTCTCCAGCTTTTAGTAGAGTAAGGATTTGGGCGCTATTTGGATTCTGGGAGCTATAGTAAATTTGATTTTGGGAGTATTTTCTCTCCAGAGCTATAGTGAATACCGTTTTAGCGCTAATTACCGCAAATTGCCGCGAATCGCGCTAATTAGTGCGAATTCGCAGCAATTATAGTAAATTACCCCCATTATGTCCAAATTGCTTTTTTTCCTCCCTTTTTTTGTTTTGTTCCAATACACACAAAGGGAATAAACATGTATAGCAAAACATGTGTTACTGCAATACTTTTCTGTGAGAAATACTTGATTTTCTGGAAATATTTCTGGGGTGCCAACAATTTCGGCCATCACTGTATTTTAGGCACAGGTTGCGTTAAAAAATGCTTTATTTTTTACTATGTTTTTTTTTGGTATTTGCTTTGCAGGTATGGTATGGTAAGGTCTTACTGTTATACAGTAATGTTACTTTGTTTTAATGTTAACCATCATTTGCTTAGCAGCTACTAGGGATGAGCCGAACACCCCCCCATTCGGTTCGCACCAGAACCTTCGAACGGACCGAAAGTTCGTGCGAACGTTAGAACCCTATTAAATACAATGGACGCGAACGTTCGAAATCTAAAGTGCTAATTATAACGACTAATATGCATGTTATTGTCCTAAAAAGGGTTTGGGGACCCGGATTCTGCCCCAGGGAACATGTATCAATGCAAAACAAAGTTTTAAAAACGGCAGTTTTTCGGGAGCAGTCATTTTAATGATGCATAAAGTGAAAAAAAAAGTCAAATATTCCTTTAAATATCGTACCTGGGGGGTGTCTAAAGTATGCCTGTGAAGTGGCATGTGTTTCCCGTGTTTAGAACTGTCCCTGCACAAAATGACATTTCTAAAGGAAAAAAAGCCATTTAAAACTGCTTGCTGCTTTAATGTAATGTTTGGTCCCGGTAATATGGATGAAAATCTTTGAGAAAAATGCCATAGCTACCCCATCACCCCCCCCCCCCCACCCCAGCCCATTACCAGCCCCTTTGGGTCTTGTATGGATATTAACCAGTTAACAACCACCTGCCGACAAATAACGTCGACAAGGTGGTTGCTTAACTCTGTGAGGACGTTATATAACGTCCTCCCAGAATCGCGCTCCCGCGCGCCCCCTGGGGCGCGCACACAGGAAATTCCGTGACCTCTGGACCCGGCGGATCACGAATCGCTGTAAATCGCCGCTGATAGCGGCCGTTTACCACGTGATCGCTCCATCAAATGACGGAGCAATCACTTGTAAACAGACCGGCGTCATGTGATGACGCCGGTTCCTCTCTCCCCTCTCTGTACCGATCGGTACAGTGTGAGAGGGGAGGGGGAGAGAGCGGATGGCAGCAGCAGCACTGTGGGCTGGATCTGTGACAATTGCAGTCACAGATCCAGCCATCCATCCATCCCTGCTCAGCCATCCCTGTGTAATACCCTGCCAATACTCTGCAAAATACCCTGCCAATACTCTGCAAAATACCCTGCCAATACTCTGCAAAATACCCTGCAATACCCTGGTGAAATACTCTGCAATACCCTGGTGCAATACTCTGCAATACCCTGGTGCAATACTCTGCAATACTCTGCAATACCCTGCGCAATACTCTGCAATACCCTGGTGCAATACTCTGCAATACCCTGGCGCAATACTCTGCAATACCCTGCGCAATACTCTGCAATACCCTGCGCAATACTCTGCAATACCCTGCGCAATACCCTGCAAAATACTCTGCAATACCCTGCGCAATACTCTGCAATACCCTGCAATACCCTGCGCAATACTCTGCAAAATACTCTGCAATACCCTGCGCAATACTCTGCAATACCCTGCACAATACTCTGCATCACCCTGCGCAATACTCTGCAAAATACTCTGCAAAATACTCTGCAAAATACTCTGCAAAATACTCTGCAATACCCTGTGCAATACTCTGCAATACCCTGCGCAATACTCTGCAATACCCTGCACAATACTCTGCAATACCCTGCACAATACTCTGCAATACCCTGCACAATACACCCTGTGCAATACTCTGCAATACCCTGTGCAATACCCCCTGTGCAATACCCCATGCAATACCCTGCCATACTCCGCAATACCCTGCCATACTCCGCAATGCCCTGCCATACTCCGCAATGCCCTGCCATACTCCGCAATGCCCGGCAATACTCTGCAATAACCACTTCCCGGCCGTCATATGACGTCCTTGACTTTGTGCGGGGATATCTGAATGATGCTTGCAGCTACAGGCATCATTCAGATATTAGCTTTTTCAGCCGGCGATTCCCTACACCATAACAACAATCATAGTGGCTGTTCCGCCGCTTGATCATTCTTATGGGAGGCGAGAGGGGATGTCCCCCCCCCCGCCGCCCTCCGGTGCTTCTACCGACTCACCGCTACGATCAAAGCCAGGATTGTTTTTTTCTTTTGTTTTTTTTCAGGCTTCCCAGCCTAGAGGTGAGATGTGGGGTCTTATTGACCCCATATCTCACTGTAAAGAGGACCTGTCATGCCATATTCCTATTACAAGGGATGTTTACGTTCCTTGTAATAGGTATAAAAGTGATCAAAAAAAATTTTGGGGTGGAAAAACATGTCAAACTAAAATAAATAAAGTAAAATGAACAATAAAAAAAAAAATTTTTTTTTAAAGCGCCCCTGTCCCAGTGAGCTCGCATACAGAAGCGAACGCATACGTAAGTCCCGCCCACATATGAAAACGGTTTTCAAACCACACATGTGAGGTATCTCTGCGAACGTAAGAGCGAGAGCAATCATTTTGGCCCTAGACCTCCTCTGTAACTCAAAACAAGTAACCAGTAAAAATATTTAAAGCGTCGCCTATGGGGATTTTTAAGTAGGGAAGTTTGGCGCCATTCCACAAGCGTGTGCAATTTTTAAGGGTGACATGTTAGGTTTCTATTTACTCGGCGTAACTTCATCTTTCACATTATGCAAAAACATTGGGCTAACTTTACTGTTTTTTTTTTTTTTTTTTTAAGCACAAAACATTATTTTTCTGTAAAAAACGCGTTAAAAAAATTGCTGCGCAAATATCGTGCGAGATAAAAAGTTGCAACAACCACCATTATATTCTCTAAGGTCTTTGCTAAAAAAACATATATAATGTTTTGGGGTTCTATGTAATTTTATAGCAAATAAATGATGATTTTTACATGTAGGAGAGAAATGTCAGAATTGGCCTCGGTGCTCCAGAACGCCTGAAGGGGCTCCCTGCATGTTGGGCCTCTGTATGTGGCCACGCTGTGTAAAAGTCTCAGACATGTGGTATCGCCATACTCGGGAGGAATAGCAGAATGTGTTTTGGGGTGTAATTTGTGGTATGCATATGCTGTGTGTGAGAAATAACCTGCTAATATGACAATTTTGTGAAAAAAAAAAAGACAAAAAAAAAAATCTTGATTTTGCAAAGAATTGTGGGAAAAAATTACAACTTCAAAAAACTCACAATGCCTCTTTCTGAATACCTTGGAATGTCTTCTTTCCAAAAAGGGGTCATTTGGTGGGTATTTGTACTTTTCTGGCATGTTGGGGTCTCAAGAAATTAGATAGGCCGTCAGTACTTCAGGTGCGATCAATTTTCAGATATTGGCACCATAGCTTGTGGACTCTATAACTTTCACAAAGACCAAATAATATGCACCAATTTGTACTTATTTTTACCAAAGATATGTAGCAGTATAAATTTTGGCCAAAATTTATGAAGAAAAAATAGTAATTTGCAAAATTTTATAACGGAAACGAAAAAAACCCAATTTTTTTACAGAATTTTCAGTCTTTTTTCTCTTATAGCGCAAAAAATAAAAAACCCAACAGTGATTAAATACCACCAAAAGAAAGCTCTATTTGTGTGAAAAAAAGGACAAAAAATTCATATGGGTACAGTGTTGTATGACTGAGTAATTGTCATTCAAAATGTGAGAGCACCGAAAGCTGAAAATTGGTCTGGTTATTAAGGGGGTTTAAGTGCCCAGTGGTCAAGTGGTTAAGGGGAACCCCGCACACAAAATAAAAAAGGCCCTATATACTCTGAACAGCAGTATACAGGCGGTGCAAACAAGACAGGGACTGTAGGTTTGTTCTTAAAGCGGAGGTTCACCCTAAATCTAAACATTTGCTCATCCCAATCAGTATAATATTTATATCAACATTTGGCAAATAATTATCTTCTTAGTTTTTTTATTTACCTCGAATTTCGTATTAAATAGGGACACTTCCTGGTATCCCTCCCGCGGGAGTGGGCGTTCCTTTATTTTTCCCCAGCGCCCCAATGCCTCCTGGGAGTGCAGTGTCATGCTTTCCCAGGAGACAATTCACTACCTCGTCATCAGCTTGACAGCTTCAGAGCGCTCGTTCTGAGCTGCAGCTGATGTTAGCATACAGGACAGGAGCCCTGATGATCTGTGAAAATCAAACACATCCCGCGGCGGTGGCTGCCCCCCCTCCCCCCGCTGATGAACTGTAGAATGTGAAAAGAAAAACACATCTCACGGCGGCAGCCCCCCGCCCCCACGACCTCCCCCCCGCGATGAACTGTAGATAGAATGTGAAAAGGAAAACACATCTCGCGGCGGCACCCCCCCGCGACCCCCCCCGCGATGAACTGTAGATAGAGTGTGAAAAGAAAAACACATCTCGCGGCGGCAGCCCCCCCCCGCCCCCACGACCCCCCCACGATGAACTGTAGAATGTGAAAAGAAAAATAAAACACATCCCGCGGCGGCTCCCCCTACACCCCCCCTCAACAACTTCACAGTATGTGTTTGTTGTGATGGCAACAGTGCAATGGGAGAAAAGCATTCACGCTTCCCAGAAGTATTTGCTTGTGGGCTTCACAATGCCCACAAGCAAAATGGCAATTTCCAAAAGGATTTTTATAAGTTCTAATTTAGAACTGATTCTGACTGGGGAGACTGGGAAACATCTGATACGTGAGTAAATACATGAGAAAGTAATACTCAACCAATGCAATGTAAAAAAAAAAAAAAGGATATACCGCGGAACCTCCGCTTTAAGTAGAATCTGTTTTTTAATTTTGAACAGGTACATTGTTTAAGTGTAGCTCCAGCCAAAAAATATATTTTTAAGCTTTTTGGAAAACATAGGGAAGGGTTATCACCCCTGTAACATTTGTTTTGCTGTCTGTGCCCCTGTTCAGAACATTTCACCTCACTTTCCGTCCCAATGACAACTGTTTTTGAAAAGTGGGGTTTTTATTGAAACAAGGATTGGTGGTGATAAAGCATCAGTAGAGAGGAGACACCTTTTTCCAATGTTAACTCTTACAGGAGAGAATTTCCCTTCCTAGGGGTAGATTTCCTCTCACTTCCTGTTGTCTCCTTCCGTTTGCAAGTAGGAGTCGTTTGTAAGTTGGATGTTTAAAAGTAGGGGCCTGCCGTATATACTCTGCTGAAATTTGCCCCTTACATGTTGGTGTTGCCACAACACTGTGAGCCCTCACAGTTACTCTTGGTGGGCGCTGGAACGCCCTGCTGTGAACTATTATATCAGGAATTGTATTTACATGTCATTGTTGAACAGTGGTAGGAAAAATTGGACCTTTGGTGGTGGTGCTGGTGCCACAACACTGTAAGCCCTCACAGTTACTCTTGGTGGGCGCATGAATGGGACCTGTGGTGAATTATTAGATCAAGAATTGTAATTGCATGCCCCTGTTGAAGAAGGGCAGAAAAATTGGGCCTTTGGTGGTGGTGCTGGTGCTACAACACTGTCAGCCCTCACAGTTACTCTTGGTGGGCGCATGAATGGGCCCTACTGTAAATTATTAGATCAAGAATTGTAATTGAATGCCCCTGTTGAAGAGGGGCAGAAAAATTGGGCCTTTGGTGGTAGTGCTGTTGCTACAACACTGTCAGCCCTCACAGTTACTCTTGGTGGGCGGGCCTGAAAAATTGGGCCTTAGCCACTGGTGCCACAACACTGCAACCCCTCACAGATACTGTACTTGGAGCACAGTAATGAGCCCTGTTGCAAAGTATTGCATCAAAAATTGTAATTACACGCCCCTGTTAAACAGGGGCTGAAAAATTGGGCCTTAGGCACTGGTGCTGGTGCCACGACACTGCAACCTCTCCCAGATACTCTAGTTGGAGTAAAGGAATGAGCCCTGCTGCAAAGCATTGCATCAAAATTTTTAATTACATGCCCCTGTTAAACAGGTGCTGAAAAATTGGGCATTAGCAACTGGTGGCGGCACCCAGAAACAAAAATGTTCTTCCAAGCTATCATCATGAATTGGATCATTGAGGAGGAGGAGGATAGTCAGTCAACATAACAGGACAGTCACTCAGCATCAGCATCAGTCTTGAAGGGATGTGACATTTGAAAATAAATTATTCTGTTATATCAGCTTCAGGTGCTTGGTAGCTGGTGGTGATCCAAGACTGGTTCATCTTTATGAAGGTCAGTCGATCAACCAAGTCGGTGGACAGGTGCACCCTGTGATCCATGACAAATCCTCCAGCTGCACTGAATGTGCGTTCCGAAAGAATGCTGGATGCAGGACAGGCCAGTAGCTCAATTGCATACTGTGCAAGCTCTGGCCAGTGATCCATCCTCAAGACCCAGTAAGACAGAGGATTTTCGTTGGGAAAGGTGTCCAAGTCTGACCTTGCCCCTAGGTATTCCTGCACCATGTATATCAGACGCTGGCGATGGTTGCTGGAACCGATCATACCTTGGGGCTGCGGACTAAAGAATTGTCTGAACGCATCGGTCAGACGGCCACCTTCCCCACCGATCCTTCTTTGACTGACCGAAGCCTCAGCAACTCGTTGTCCAGGACCAGGAGTTTGTAACCTCCCAGTCTCTGGGAACGCGTTGCACAGACCTTTCTGCAAGGCCTTCCGGAGTTGTCTCATCCTCTGCTCCCTCTGCGACGGTAAGATAAGGTCCGCCACCTTACCCTTGTACCGTGGATCAAGGAGAGTGGCCAGCCAGTAATGGTCCCTCTCCTTGATCCGAAGAATACGAGGATCCTTCCGCAGACTTTGCAGGATCAGGGAGGCCATGCAGCATAGGTTAGCTGAGGCATTCGGTCCGGAGTCCTCTGGGTCACTCAGGACGACATGATCCGCAGCCACCTCCTCCCAGCCACGTACAAGTCCACGTGTTTCTTGGGACTGTAAATCATCCCTAAAAGACTGCTGCTGTTGATGCTGAGTGCCAGGCTCCACCTCCATGCTGACACAATCATCCTCCTCCTCCTCCTCTTCCTGTGGGATGGGTGGGACAGAAGGAACACTGTCTGGGTAAAGGGGGCCTTGAGAGGCAAGGAAGTCCTCCTCTTCCTGCCTCTGTTCTGCCTCAAGTGCCCTGTCCATTATTCCACGCAGCGTATGCTCCAACAGGTGGACAAGAGGTACAGTGTCACTGATGCATGCACTGTCACTGCTCACCATCCTCGTGGCCTCCTCAAATGGTGCCAGGACAGTGCATGCATCCCTGATCACTGGCGTGGTGAAAAAAAAACAGAGCTCCCCTGACCCTGTCCTGGTGCCGTAGTCGCACAGGTACACATTGATGGCCCTCTGCTGTGTGTGAAGCCGCTACAGCATGGCCAACATTGAGTTCCACCTGGTGGGCATGTCACATATAATGCGGTTCTTGGCAGGTTCAACTCCTTTTGCAGCTCAGCCATCCGAGCACTGGCATTATATGATCTGCAGAAATGCACACAGACTTTCCTGGCCTGCCTCAGGACATCCTGTAAGCCCGGGTACCTGCCCAAGAACCGCTGCACCACCAGGTTAAGGACGTGAGCCACACAGGGCACATGGGTCAGTTGTCCCTGTCGGAGGGCGGAGAGGAGGTTGGTGCCATTGTCGCAAACCACCATTCCTGCCTTAAGCTGGCGTGGCGTCAACCACCTCTCGGCCTGACCCTGCAGAGCTGACAGAACCTCTGCCCCAGTGTGGCTCCTGTCCCCCAAACACACCAGCGCAAGCACGGCATGGCATCTTTTTGCCTGCGTACTTGCGTAGCCCCTTGAACGCCTACGGAGCACCGCTGGTTCCGAGGACAAAGCACAGGAAGAGGCCATGGAGGAAGAAGAAGAGGAGGGGGTGGAGGAGAGAGGTGTGTCACAACAACCAGTAGTAGCATTTTGGAGGCATGGCGGCGGAACAACCTCCAACACTACTGCACCTTGTCCTGCATCCTTCCCAGCTGCCAAAAGAGTGACCCAATGGGCCATGAAAGAAAGGTAACGTCCCTGTCCATGCCTGCTGGACCATGAGTCAGCGGTAATATGCACCTTACCGCTGACCGCCCTGTCCAACGAGGCATGGACATTGCCTTCCACATGCCGGTAGAGAGCCGGAATCGCCTTCCGTGAGAAAAAGTGGCGTTTGGGAACCTGCCACTGAGGAACCGCACATTGCACAAACTCACGGAAGGGGGCCGAGTCTACCAACTGAAAAGGCAGCAGTTGAAGTGCTAGCAATTTAGCCAAGCTAGCATTCAACCGCTGGGCATGTGGATGGCTGGGAGTGAACTTCTTTCGACGGTCCAGCAGCTGGGGCAGGGAAATTTGCCTGCTAGAATCGGACGTCGGTGTACTGCTAGCAGAGTGCCCGCAAGTACTTGGCTGTGACACACCTAATTCTACACCTTCATTCCTCTCAGTGCAGGTTTCAGAGAGGACTGAAGTTATAGTGGGGTTGGAGATCCCAGCTGATGCGGTGCAAGGAGAGGTCCGCTTTGTTCTTTGGTGTGGGTCTTTAAGGTAGGCTTGCCAACGAGCTGCATGGCAGGTCAACATATGTCTGGTCAAGCATGTGGTGCCCAAGCGGCTGATGTTTTGGCCACGCGAGATACGTTTGAGACATATGTTGCAAACAGCAGTGGTGCGATCTGATGCACTCGACTCAAAAAAGGCCCACACCAAAGAACTTTTGGAATAACGGGCAGAGGCAGCGCCCTGCACAGGCGGAGCTCTGCGGTGTGATTCGGTCAGTGTGCTGCCCTTACGCTGGCCCCCGGAGGGCATCCTGCCTCGTTGGAGATGTGCCTCCTCCTCATCCTCCTCCTCCTCTCTCCTATCAGGCACCCACGTGGAGTCAGTGACCTCATCATCCTCTCCCTCCTCATCACTGGAACCAATCTGGCAGTATGCTGCAGCTGCTGGAACATGACTGCCAGATTGGTGTCCTTCTTGAGCATCCCCTCTCTCTGCTCTCATGCTACTGCCTTCCTCTAGCTGGGTATCATCTTCAGACCCTTCGAAACGTTGGGCATCCTCCTGGAGCATGTACCCAACACTGTGCTCAAACAGTTCGGGGGACTCCTCAGGAGGACACGGTGGGTCTAGGGAAGGAGTGACTGATGATGACATTGAGGACGCTTTGGCAGCTGCTTTGCCAGTACCCTGAACCTGGGTGAGAGAGGAGGAGGAGGATGAGGAGGGCTTGGTCATCCACTCTACCAAGTCTTCGGCATGATGCGGCTCAACACGTCCAGCTGACGAAAATAAGGACAAGCGTGTCCCATGGCCATGTGCTGATAACGATGCACCGCGTCCACGACCAGCACTGTTGTCTCTAGACACAGAGCCTGCTTGCCCTCTTTTATTGGCTCCTGACTGTCTGCCTCTCCTTGTTTGCCTTCCAGACATTCTAAAGGCCTGCAGGGAGATGGGAAAACCAGCAATAAGGGGTAGCTTCAGGTGTATATTTTGCAAGAAGCACACTACGCCTGCTGTAAGTGCTGCAGATGCCTGCCTGTGTTACACAACAGGAAAACACAGCAATAAGGCCTAGCTTCTGGTGTATATTTTGCAAGAAGCACACTACGCCCGCTGTAAGTGCTGCAGATGCCTGTTAGTGTAACACAAAAGAAAAAAAACTACGAGCAATAAGGGGTAGCTTCAGGTGTATAATGTGCAGGAGGCACACTACGCCCGCTGTAAGTGCTGCAGATGCCTGCCTGTGTTACACAACAGGAAAACACAGCAATAAGGGCTAGCTTCAGGTGTATATTTTGCAGGAGGCACACTACACCTGCTGTAAGTGCTGCAGATGCCTGCCTGTGTTACACAACAGGAAAACACAGCAATAAGGCCTAGCTTCAGGTGTATATTTTGCAGGAGGCACACTACGCCTGCTGTAAGTGCTGCAGATGCCTGCCTGTGTTACACAACAGGAAAACACAGCAATAAGGGCTAGCTTCAGGTGTATACTGTGCAGGAGGCTTAGCAAAAATATCACTGACACTGTCCCCTGCCTATCCTTCTCTCTCCCTGCACACAAGGTTTAGCAGAATATCACTGACACTGTCCCTGCCTATCCTTCTCTCTCCCTGCACACAAGGTAAATGAACAAATATCACTAACACTGTCCCTGCCTATCCTTCTCTCTCCCTGAACCGGAACACACTACACAAGGCCGCCGCGCCTGTGTACTAAACCCCCCTGAGCTATAATTGGCCACAGGCATCCTGCCTGTGGCCAATTATGGCTCTCCTCGCTGCCGGGGCTGTGATTGGCCAAGCATGCAGGGTCACAGTGCATGCTTGGCCAATCACAGCGCCGGGATTGCACTGCAATGGCGCAGTGTATTGTGCGCCGTTCGCGTCACTCGAATTTGGCGCGAACGGCCCAAAACGTTCGCTCTTCGAGCGATCTAACAGCCGATGTTCGAGTCGAACGTATGTTCGACTCGAACACCGAGCTCATCCCTAGCAGGTATCTGTCACTACCTATTGCTATCATAGGGGATATTTAAATTCCCTGAGATAACAATAAAAATGATAAAAAAAATGGAAGGAACAGTTTAAAAATAAAATAAAAAAGCAAAATAAATAATAAAAAAAAAGCACCCCTGTCCGTCTGGCGTCATATGTAAACAGCAATTGCACCATGCATGTGAGGTATCACCGCGAAGGTCAGATCGAGGGCAGTGATTTTAGCAGTAGACCTCTTCTGTAAATCTAATGTGGTAACCTGTAAAGGTTTTTAAATGCTTTTAAAAATGTATGTAGTTTGTATGTCTGCGCGTTTGTGCGCAATTTTAAAGCATGTCGTGTTTGGTATCCATGTACTCGGCCTAAGATCATCTTTTTTATTTCATCAAACATTTGGGCAATATAGTGTGTTTTAGTGCATTGAAATAAAAAAAAGTGTATTTTTTCCCAAAAAATGCGTTTGAAAAATCGCTGCGCAAATACTGTGTGGGGAAAAAAATGCAACACCCACCATTTTAATCTGTAGGGACCTTGCTTTAAAAAATATATAATGTTTGGGGGTTCAATGTAATTTTCTTGTAAAAAGAAAATATGTTTTCATGTAAACAAAAAGTGTCAGAAAGGACTTTGTCTTCAAGTGGTTAGAAGAGTGGGTGATGTGTGACATAAGCTTCTAAATTTTGTGCATAAAATGCCAGGACAGTTCAAACCCCCCCCCCCCCCCCAAATGACACTATTTTGGAAAGTAGACACCCCAAGCTATTTGCTGAGAGGCATGTCGAGTCCATGAAATATTTTATATTTTGACACAAGTTGCGGGAAAAAGACAATTTTAATTTTTTTGCACAAAGTTGTCACTAAGTGATTTATTGCTCAAACATGCCATGGGCGTATGTGGAATTATACCCCAAAA